>JALJCO010003600.1:0-436725 GCA_023101725.1 Atherinomorus stipes
TTATTAAGTAGTTTGGGCTGAAAATGGCAACCAATTTGTGATAATTTCTGAGCCAAATGATTTGACTAAAAAGCCACAAGAGAACTATTAAGCAAAATCATTTATTAAAATAAACATGTCAAACAAAGACCTGATCAATACTAGCCATATATTTCAAGGATTTACTCTAAAAAAGGAGCACTGTAAAAACTCAAGTACTGCCTATACCATTACTGAGGACAACAGGTCATCATGCAGATCAATACATCACCTATATTCCAAGAGGGCTATAAATCAGTCTATGTTGAATGAAGTGAGGTGGCACCAGGTAAGTCGGCACCAGGGAAGGCAGCGCATGGATGGACCATAATCAACCAATATTACATGGACAGAGAGTTACATGACTTACTTTCCACATACAGAAAACGCATAGACAAAATTATTGTAAAATGGTAACATTCATTTTATTTCTTATTTTTTGGGGGCTGTGCAGAAGAGGTCAGCAGGTCTTGAGGTTGGTTTGGAGGCTGCATAGATGGGTTCACAGAAGAGGTATGCAGAATGTGGCTGATTATGAGGACAGGGGTCTTGTTTCGAAACCCCCTTGAAAACAGCCATGGTCCACACCTGTTGCTTCTGGGTCCTGGGTGGTTGCCTGGACTATGTAGAGGGATTGGGTTCTTTAGAAATGTGGCCAGCACCTCAGAACTGGGGTTTGGGGGTTCCACAAAGGGACCTGGAGCTCTTGAGGGCAGAAGGGAGGCTGTGCAAACTTTGGCTGGAGAGGGCATGAAGTCCACAGGAACCAAATACATAGAGGGAAGAACTACAAAATAAAGCAGAAAACATGAGGGGCAAGACATCAAGACAAAAAAGCAACCATAAATCATATGGACCATGCTTGGATCAGTAGTTTGTTTATAAGTGTGTTTGTTTTTTAATTAAAAACTCAAAGCAGTAAAAATTAGGCGGGAAAATAAAATAATGGTGAGAATATAGTTAAAAGAAACGATTAAAAATTAATGTAAGATAACAGTTGAGGTAATGCAATAAAAATCTGATTCTAAAGAAGTTATTAGAGCAAAGTTGTGCAACAATTTGAAATTAATGCTCTGTCTTACAAGTGGTATTAAATATCTCCAAAGCAGCCATTCTTTAAAGATTGAAGAAACCAATGCAAACAGCTTCGTGATCACTATAGTCAGTGGATATAATTTCCACTGTAACGTTATGCAGATCAATGTCTTTTATGTAAACATGATCAAGTAAACTTCCCTTTTCCGTAGTTGGGACAGTTACCATTTGAGAATAACCTTGTTGTTGCATGAAAGTGACAAAAGACTGTGAGACAAGTGCATCATCATTAAAATCACCCATGATGATTTTTCCACCTGAAAAATGGTCAAAATGTTGAAGGAGGTTGTTCATGTTTGACTTGAAATGGCGAATGCTGTATGATGGTGGTCGATACAGAACAGCAACATTACAGTTGACACATTGAATGTTGAACACAATGGCTTCTAAATCATTAGGAGCATCCACAATGTTACAACTAGTGGTGTTTTTGTGGAAAAAACCAACACCACCGTGATTTTTGTTTTTTTTAAACTGGACATAACAGCTTTGTCACTGTAACAATCATTTCTGACCTTGTGATGAAATGTCCAGCCAGGCAGCATAATGTTACTGAGCTGATCATGATCTTTCAACCATGTTTCTACCAGACACATGACATCTACATCCAACATCTGTTGGTCATTTTTCAAGTCAAGCAAGTGAGTTGGTAAACCTTGAATGTTTTGGAGTGAAAGTTTCAGGGAGAAAGTTGTTGTCACTGGACTGTCAATGAATTTTAGCATCAATTGCAACTTTTCATCTGTCAGTTTTAGCATAGATAGAACTGGCTTTGAAATCCTGAATGATCAAACCTTGAAGTGACTTTACACGGTTTAAGGCCACATAAGCTTGTCCAGCTGAAAAAAAAATACTTTTAAATGAAATTACAGCCTTGTCTAAAGTCAAACCCTGCACTTTGTGAATGGTGCAGGCCCATGCTAGACGTAATGGAAACTGGTGTCTGACTCCACGGCCATTTGTCAGTTTGTCCTCATCAGGACGAATAGGTGTTGCATTTTCAAGTTCCGAGACAGAACAAGGAAATTTCCCTCTCAATTTACTGCCCATTCTTGTATCATCAAAATTGACAAATAGAAGGGAAATTCAGATCTCCTTGAAATCTGATGTGAGAAACCGTACCAAACACTCCATTAACAAGTCCATCTGAAATGTCTGTTTTCAATCAACATTACTCGTGCCTTCTGACCAACACTCAACAACCCATCCAAGTATGAATGTTGATTAAATGCAGGAATGGCAGTTTTCTTGTTAATCTGACCTGTTTGCTGGTTTTTTTCAAAGTCTTGTGCTTTGATTTGTACGATGTCTAAGCAGACCTTATGGAGCATCTTGAAGTTATGAGAGTCAACATCTTTGTTTGTGGGGAAAATGTGAAGGTCTTCTGTGTCTTCACCCATACCTGTTTCACACTGTTTCAAAGAAGTTTCACCCAGTTTGTCAAGTTTTGAACCCCTTTTGTGTTTCCTGATGCGATTGAGAGTTAGTGCAAAGTCTTGGTTTTTCTGACGCATTATGTCTGAGTTCAATGTGGCTGAAGGTGTTTTGCCACAAAGTAAAGCCAAGCTGATCTGTGTAAAGTGGTTTACCTTTGACAGGTGGAAGCTGAAAGAAATCCCCAACAGCAATGATGGAACATTTACCAAATGGTGAAGAGTCACTACACCTTTTGATCTGACGAAGTCTGCCATGGATGAAAGTGAGCAACTTATTGTCGACCATGGAGTTTTCATCAATGACCAAAATCTGTAAATCTTTCAGATGAGATCTTAGTGTGTTGACTTTTTCTTCCTTTAAAGGCTGGTAGGGCAAAGAGATGTTGTTACTGATTGCAAAGCTGTGATGGATCGTGGTTGCATTAATGTTAAATGCAGCGACACCTGTTGGAGCTGTGAGTAAAACATGTATGTCATCAGGATTAGTAGACAACTGTGAAAGCAACCTGCTAGCTTCATGATACACAGCTTTGATTAAGGTGGATTTTCCTGTGCCTGCTCCGCCTGAAATGAAGGTGTGGAATGGAGCAGGTTCTTTACCATTGATTTCGTCCAGGCACAACTGACGGATTTTATAGAAGATTTTGGTCTGTAGTTCATTCAGTGAACGCATGAGGGACTGTGCTTCTTTGTGAGTTATTGTCTGCTTTGGAAACTCAAAGGACACCAGAGGTTTTTCAGTGGATTCCAGATCTGGGATGATGTCTCTCTGCAGGATTATCAATTTTGTTTAGGGGCATTTCCTGCAGGCATTCCAACCCATCTGATTCAGTTTCTGGACACAGTTCTGCCCAGCCATCTTCATGATGTTCAGTATGTGCATTTACCTCTTCAAATGTTCTAATTCTGTTTCCTTTGTAAACTTAGACCTATTGAAATCTACCACATCTTTCACAAGCTGAGGGTTACCACTGCTGTCAGTGATGGAACCGCCAGAGTCCTCAAACCTGTGAAATGGTGAAGGTTTCAACTGATCAGGAGAGTAATGCGGCAAAAACAGCTGGAGAAGGCTTTGGTAATGTTTTTCAGGTTGTGATTCAACTGAAAACTTACAAAACCTTACAACAGCTACATCCCAGCCAACATTGAATGTAGGGCCCATACAGGTTAAATTGTGGCTGTATATATGGGACCCAAGTGGGATTGTCCACGGTTTCGATGGTGGCCCCAACTGTGTTGTCCCATGTGGGTTTCCACATATGGGGCCCATGTAACAAACTACGAGATCTGCAAATTTGCCCAGTTCAAGCCCATGCCTACAGGCTATATGGGAAAACACAGGTGGGACCACCATGGAAACCGTGGACAAACCCACTTGGGTCCCATATATACAGCAAAAATTTAACCCATATGGGCCCCACATGGAAATGCTGGCTGGGATCACTCCTTGTTCTCTTTTTAACACCACCAGAATTATTGGATAAAGCAATGACCCCAGCTTTGGATTTTTTCTGTTTTAGGCACAGTTCTGTACTCTGAGGCAAAAGTAGCCAAACACATATCATGAAATGTATTACACTTTGGTCTGTTATATCTATCAGTAATGTTGGTCATCCAGATCTGATCTGTACTGATGTCACCTTGTTGTGCTTTGTTCTGAATCACATTGAGAGGAAGACTCATCTTAAGAATATTGTCTCCAGTTGGAACAAAGACAACTTTCCTTACGCTTTCCTTTAATCTCATGTTTGTGACTCGATACACACTTTCCTGACCAGACACCTCTGTTATGCAGAAACTCACTCCCCTATTTGTTCAGTGCTTCTTTAGCTTCAAGATTGCCCTTGTTCTTAACCTCATTCTCAGCATGCTTCAAGAGTAGCATCTCACGTTCAGCTTTGGATATATAAGAAATGATGTAAACCACACAAGCATAGGCATCACAGACATATTGAATGTCCATGTTGGCATTCCAGCATCGCAAAAGATCAGTGTTGTACTGATTAACCCAGACATCATGAACATTTTTTATGTACCACTGTGGTTTTTTTACTACATAAAGTGAAAGCTTTTTCAAATGTTGACTGGTTGATGCCCAGTAAATGGAAAAGGTCTTCGACGCGATCATGTTTTCATTAGAAAGAGCTAGTTTAACCTTGCTCATGATTTCTTTGGCTTTTTCTTTTACCTGGCTCTTACGTAATTGTTCTTGTTCCATCTGTTCAATAGTTGGTTTTTCTTTTTCCCTCTGCTCAGTTTGAGATTTTTCTTTGTTTCCCTTCTTTGTTTTGTTGGACTTTGACAGATGAAGGTTTTGATGCTTGGGGGTCTTGGAAAGTTAAATCTGCATGGAGTCCCCCTCTTTTTGCAACTTTTAGAGTGTTTCTTACCATGCATCTGCACACTGGACACAACCTCATGCAGAACATCACTTTCAGGTGGGAGGTCACAAGTGATTTACTTGTCTATGAAAGCAACAACCTCTTCATCTGAGTTTTTACCGATTTTACGAGCATTTTCAACCCAGAAGAGACAATGGCAATGAGGAGATCCATGTTGTTGGAATTCCACTCTGTAAAAGTAATCAATTATTTTACCAATGGGGTTAGCTGGAGACATGATGACATCTTTCAAGAAACGGCGAAACCTGTGATCAAACATTCTTGCTGCTGTCACTGGATTTGTTTTAAGCAAATCACATTTGTTTGACCAGTCCAGATCTTTCACATTGATTTGTTTGTGTCCAAAATGCAAAAAAGCCTCCATCATCTCAGTCCAACGTAGATCTGCAGATGAAAATGAGCAGAACCAAGTAGGTATTCCCAGCTGTCTGACCATCGCAAACAAGTCTTTCTGAACACCTTGCCAAAATACAGGTGTTCCTCTGATAGGCTTTAAGAACTTATAACCTCTATCCTGATGGAACACATTTTGTAAAAAGCTTTTGTTTGCCAGCATGGATGAAGTAACTTGACCCTGATCCTCTCCATGGTAGCCTTTCCTCATAGCTATGGACACATTAGACACAACTTGATTGATTTCAGATAAATACTGAGCATAAAAAGATGTAATCTAAATTGCTACCAAATCTCCCATCAGTGTTTAAAATTCTGGCATTCAAGTATTTACTGAGTGTTATCCTTTGTTGTCTGGCATCATGGAACGTTCCTGTTCCATTTGGAAAAGAGCTGGAAAACATTTAGCTTTGTTTCCAGTGTCAGTCAGCAGTCGGACAGGACCGTTGCCTTCAGCAGGAGCTACTGACATGATGCTATCAAAACGGTTGTTGTAGAATATTATCCATGTTTTCATGCAAAATGACTTCTACATTAGATAAAGATTTTGTTTGGACCTGAAGTTGAGTAGAGTTTTCTCTCAGGATAAAATCAGGACACCCTTTTCTTGTGTTTGTCCTGTGGCAGCTGTAAAAACACACCAGAGGTGGTTTAGTGGGCTATTTAGCATTTGTTACCTAGCGTAGCAAATCATTTAGGCAGTTTCTGACCTGTAGACCCTGAGAACATCTTGATGGGGGGAAAAAGGTCTGTTTTACTTAGTTTACCATGTGAAACCGGACACAGGAGACAAGCGCAAAGTATTAGGGGTTTTGTTGTTTGTTGTGCTCCCCCTTTTTCTGTATTTTTCGACTCTTTTAAGCTCTCAGGGACCAAGGAGCCAGAAGATGCCAGGATGTTTGCTCAGATGTCCTGAACGGGGGAGGAACTCTCCAAGAATCTACCGACATCATATAAAAGGGTTCAGGGACTGTTAGAAGGGGTCAGCTTTTCCAAACTGGCCCCAGCACTCTGTTGGTGACAGGGCAAGAATTCTGAACCCAGAGCTCTGTAATTATTGCTTCTGATTCTGTAATAAATTGTTAACTTTTATTCCGCATTGTTTGGTTTTCATTCCTGATGCAAAAGGTCCCGCTGAAAATGGGTAAAGAAGGTTACAGGAGGTTTAATGTTTAGAAGGTATTTTAAACACCCATTTTTCTTACATTGTCCATAACTTCCTGGGCGATATCTAGGGTTGCCACCCGTCCCGTAAAATACGGAATCGTCCTTTAATTGACAATAAAACGTTGCGTTTTGATTGAACCAATACGGGACGCCATTTGTTCCGTATTTCCATAATTGTCAAACACACATGTCTGTCACACATATATAAACATTAAATTTAGTAATAATGAGCTAAATAAAACACGGGAAATGTTAAAGCCAGCCGAAACCAGCGGGATCATCGCAGGATCCTCCAGACCTGCATCTCTGCCTGGCTGCCTGAGCGCTTGCGTGTGCTGCTGTCACGCGCGCTCTCGGCACCCGCGCCTTTTAATATGTCCACACCTGATACTCCAGCATGCTCTCAAAAGCGAAAACGCTGCTAAAGAAAACACCTGAGTGGGAACAGGACCGTCCTTGGGTGGACAGCGTCAGTGGAGATGATGAGAGAAACTGTTAAATACGTATGTGGGTGAGTGTTTTCAGTGGCGCGCGGTGGACTGTCTATCAGACATCATCACGCATCAGAAAAGCAACACAGACACGTGAGAACCGCGAAGACGACCTAAACGTGAGTGTCCCATCTTCATGTCCTCATCTCCTGAGACTGAATCAGTCATGACGTCACATTCAGAACAGGATCAGTTTTTATCTGGTTGTGTTTTTGCCAGAAGATGTCAGAGGAAAGTTTAGGAGAAGCTGGTTTGGTTAGTTTATTGATTGTTTAGGATGTTGACTTTAAATTTGAATAAATGATCATTTATACAGAAACCATTATTAGTAGCAGCCAATATAAATGTTATATGGTTATTTAAACAATAAATCACAGTATTGGATTAACATTTGATAGATAAATTAATATAAGTTAAATTAATATTGTTTCATTCATTATATATATATATATATATATATATATATATATATATATATATTTTGTGTGTGTGTGTGTGTGTGTGTGTGTGTGTGTGTGTGTGTGTGTGTGTGTATAGCCTATATGCATTCAATATATTTCCTATATAAACAAAACTTGTACAGCTTTCTGTGTATTCTGTGTCAAAATGTGGATTTTGAGGAACACAGTGTTCAGTTTTCACAACACAAATTCTTTTCTTGGTGTGGTTTATCTGTCTGGATGACCTGACTTTCTTTCAACCTGTCATCCCACTAGGGATGGGCGATATGGACTAAAAAATGTATCACGATAATTTCTCTTATTTATCATGGTAACGATAAGTGATGATAAAACCTATCAGCAAAATATTTTGTATTATAAATCTGTCACTAAATTCTGTCTTTAAAGCCCTGCAAAATACTAGAAGCCACTAAACTATATCAGTTAAGTTCAAGTAGTGCACCTGTATTGCAAAACTGTAGTGACACCAATCAAACAAGTCTGAAATATGAGACCAAATTCCACATTTATTCAAACGATGCAAACAGCAAAACTAACTTGGCTTATAAAAAAAACAAAGTAGTGCAACTGCAAACACAACCTGATAAACTGTCATCTCCGTTAAAAACGATAAATTCAAATTGTTATTGTGGGGAATTTCTTTGACGATATATCGCACACGATAAAATATCGCCCATCCCTAGATCCCACTGTAGGTTAGAGTTGAGGTGACACAGGTGTACCACAGATTCGGACACATCAGATCTGTCTACAACAGATCACTTTAACAGTTACATTCAGTTCTTCATGTATTTATTAGGCTTATATTTTAAGTTAATTGTTGCACACTCCACACAAACAGATCTCCTTTGGCTGCTGGTGCTGCATGTGATATGTGCATGACAGCTTCTCATTAATTAGGTTTTATTGATAATGCAATAACTAAGTTTTGTGCTTATGGCACATTGTTATATATTTTTTCCCTCATTTTATTTTAAATAGGGATGGATGTAATTACAGCATATGTAGACTAAATAACAGCACTTTCTATGCAACAGTGTTGCTTAAACAATGTGTTCATTGCAGCATTTCAAGCTTTAAGTGCCACCAATTGTTTTATTGATCACTCCTTTCCTAAAAACACTGGTGCAAAATAAAGCATACCACTGCTGTGGGGGGGCCACCGTACGAGTATCGGCCCGTGGTGGTCGTGGCCCCGATGAGCTGTGGTAGGTGTCCCTTATTTTTTTTTCTGAAAGGTGGCAACCCTAGCGATATCTATAGGTTGGATGCAGGTATCCAGATACATCCCATGCTGTTTGTCATTGCATGGTTAATATCAGATGGTTCATCAGGGTAGCAGGTCTCCTCTTGGTCATTAGTTTTCTCAAGGGAATTTCTCCAGTCTTCATTGAATTGCACATCTTTATACCATTTATTATGCAACTTCAGATATCTGAGTGCCTTCTGAACTTTTTGAGAATGCACGTATTAGTATTTGTAGGGGCCTTTGTAAGTCAGTTTTCTTTTTAACTTAACACGGAGCATCAAATCTTGATCTTCTGACCTTGGTAGAATCTGAAAACGGTATCACGGTTGGATGGAATGCAAGAAATCGGTCCATGAACACCATTCTGTGAGCCCTTCAGCAGAGCTAACAGCTTCATGAAGGGAATAGTCATACTGATTAAGTGTTGTTCTAAAGAATTGAGTTTGTTCAGCTCTTCAGGAACAGAATCTAGCTGAAGATTATTAACACTTTGTTCTGGAATGTGACCCTTCATGATTTTACTGTGGCATTTAAACATCCATAAAGTATTGCTGTCATACTTCAACAACTTGCAACTAGGACTGCAAAGATCTCCACAGTTATGTAAATATGTTGAAGTTATGCATTTTTTTTGCAACAGAAGCTACAGACGAACCACATTTATCATATTGATCTTTGATACATTCAAGTACCTGGTGTTTAAATAGTAATCTATGACAGGAACAACAGACATTTTTAGGTCCATATTGAACCTTTTCTTGAAACTGTTGTATAACAAAGTTCATATCTTGTTTTAGGAGTGACTTACTTTTTCTACGGTCTTTAGTATGCTGCTTCAAATACATATTAAATTCTGGATTTTGTTTGTTCTAATTTTTGTTGTAATTTTTCACATGTGTACGAAGAGTATGTTTAGTTGAATAATTATGAATACTCAATGCCTTCATTTTTTGTTGATGTTTGCTATCATTTGTGTACTTCTTATTCATACTTCTGACTTTTTCTTGAAAGACCTCATCTGTTGCATATTTTTTTGTACTAAAATGTTTGACTTCAGTTTGGAATTCAGCATCATGTTCATATTTATTTGTAGACTGTTTTAACTTCAGTTGATATTTTTCATCTTCTGCATATTTATTAATGACACTGTTTTTTATATTGGTATGCGTTGTCACTGTTATATCTTTCTTGTAATTTAAGTCTTTTATTCTGACTATGCTCTGCATCTTCTGCATAGCTCTTTCTATGTCTTCTTTTATCAGCACTTTTATCAGCATCTGTGCTGGCTTTACTTGGAGACATACATTCCATACTTGCATGTACGTGGTTGCTGTAGCTAAAAGAACTTAAAGACAAGCAATTATTAGAGCTCATGTCTTTCACACACACAATGGGCTGATAATGGTTCCCACTGCAGTGGTTAAGATATATACCAGTGTTAATACTCAGTGGACTGTTGGACTTAAACTTCAACCATCTTTTTGAACTGTATGTATAAATATCTGTTTCAAACAAATCAGCAGATGCCTGAATTTCCACCTCTGTAGCCCACGTTTTAACACGTTTCATGTTAGACTGTGTCACATACTGATGAACAGAAGAATATTCGTGTCTTATGATGTTTGAATAAAGTTCTGGATTAGTTTCAATGTGCTTTACCACAGCTAAGCGAATACACCGATGATTGTCCTGTGTGCCTGTAAATGTGTGTGAAATTGTGGAAAAGTAACAATTTCCATCTGATTTTTAATTCCAATACTCAAACAGGGGGTAGGTTGATCCAGAGTCACTTTTTACAGCTGCTCATCCTGCAAACTTGGGACAATCCCAAGTTTCATGCAGATCTTACGTTTCTCAGGAATAGGAAAATGGTTAAACGTTACACTGCTGGGAGCTGTTTCTGAAACTATATAGATTGAAGGATGATTTGGATCAACTGTTGCTGGAGCAACTGCTCTGGGACATCAAAAGCAGAAACACATGAGCCTTGTGATCTCTCAGCACCAGGCAAATCTGAATCTTTGTCACAACAAATTTCAACATTGGATGTTAAAGTTTGTACGGAAAATGATGCAGAGTTTTGATTGTGAGATGTCTGATCAACAAACACTTTTAAACCAGTAACTTCATATGGAGCATCTGGGTCGACAATCCTCGTACAGAGATATGATCAAGTTGTTAATGTGTGTTTGCACTCGTAATATGCTGGAATAGAAAAACACTCTGCTTGTACCATAAATATCTAAACCTCCTTCAGCATCATGTGGATGAGGGTCAAAGATGTTTTGGTTTCTTTGTTGTTCAGCACTTTGCTCAGTGAAGGCTGTTTTTAAGTGCTATAGAAATAAAGTTGGCTTGGCAAAGATGGCAAAGTCCAGGTCATTCCTTATAATAGCAAAAGTGTTTCTCCTGATGGTCAGCAAGCATCCGTCATTCACAAACAAGGATGTCTGAATAGCAACATCCAGAGGCATGACCAGGTTCGCTACCTCTGGATCATATTGCTCAATATCCAGATCACCAGTCAAAGTGGATGAATATTCCAGTGTGAATCTGTGGCCACCCAGTTTATGTTGCCGAGGCAACTCGTCTACGAGAACATAACCGGTGCTGTTTCCATGACTGATCTGATTCTGATCTTTCATGGAAGAATATAAAAGATCCCCCTGTACCAGAATGTCATCAATGTCGCATGTCTCCCAGGTTAAAGCACTTTTAACAGCATGTGTCATGATGGCAACAATGCTGTTTGTTGTACATTGCTTACCCCTGTTCTTATCAAAACATGAACTGGCTTGATGGAACGAACCGCTAACACTCGACATGACATGACCACCACTTATCTGACTTTGATCAGCAGCTGTAGATACAGATGAGCTGGTGATGATGTCCTGGTGAGTCCTTTCTGGTCTGTCTGGGGTTCTGTTAGAATCTCCATCCACAGCCTTTGATGAAACAGAAGCATGGTTGATGTTCCGATGTTTCCTAGCTCTCTTCTTTGTCTTATGTGGCTGAGAGGAAAAACACAAATATTTAGTATTGCTATATTAGAATCTACAATGTGTACAACATTTAACATATTTAATCATGTCTGCTAAAGTAGTGTAATTGCCAACAAATATGGTACCATGATATAGAAATTCAAAAAAGCTTTATCACCAACCAAATTACAAAAATGTGTTCAAGATAAATAAAAACCGACATACCTCTGTTGGACCTTCACATGCCAAAGGAGGAAACTCAATGTCATACATGTTAACTGCAGAGTCCTGGAAAGACATATGTAAAATATTGGTAAAGCTTTAAAACACTTGATTATAGTATTACAATAAACATATAAATCGAATACAATTTATTTTTTCATCTACTATAATATAGAAATATGACCATTCTAAACATTTATGCATTATCACATTTAAAATGTATTTCACGTTAACATCATTTAATATCAGTAATACTCTTTAATATAAGCAAGAGAATGCAGATAAATATCAGTATTTTACAAGAAATATGTTAAAAGGAAAAAGATACCTGTTTTGCATCATCGGTCTTCAATGTCTCCAACACTTGCTCTTCTTTATCCATGGCATCCTAAATGTAACAGAACAGATGGAAATTTTCACTCTCATTACTATCATACATGTGATGAAAAGATTTAATAGGTACTGTTAATACACATTGTTAAAAAATTATTGTGTAAAATAAATTTACCATCTCAACATCAGGTGGTGTGTGCTCTGAAGAATCTGTAAATGTTCTGCCACTGGCACAGCATCAGCACAAATGGATTTCACATCTTGTGGCGTTGCCTTTCCCTGTGAAAACAAAATATTCCTAAATTAATTAAAAGACTCCTTACAGTTTCAATCATTCTCCTCTAAAATGAAAACCTAATGACAATATTCAACTTATGACAAACCTGTAGCTGTGGAACTGGGTTTGTAGAGGACACAGTTCTCTCCACCACTGGAATCTCCTAAACAAACAGAATAATAGAAATCAAGTTATATACTTGGTCCTTTTTTCAGGAACACTTTGAACGTAACACATATTTTATAAATTATTCATTTAAAGAAAACAATTAAGTGTGTAAATATGACCAACATTTTATCTGCAGGGAAAAAGGACTTACAATCGAGCTATAAGGAGATGCGGCATTCCCTACCACGTCATGGTAGTCCGTTGCCAGTTTCACTGGATGAAGCAAAACAGAACAGTTCTTTAGCACCACTTTCCCCTGAAAATCAGAAAAATTTCAATTTAAGTTTTTCATACGTCATGAAAAAATTCAAAAACTTAAGAAAATTGATACGTTCACAAACAATCATTACATAGAACAACCAAATGATTCTCACCTTTTGTTCATCGCCTTCATTCAAGGGTTCCAAAACATGTTGCTCATCCATGCCACACTAAAAAGAACAACAAATGAACAAGTTACATTTTAGAAAAACAAAGTACACATGTGTATACATATTTATATAAATATACTAACAACATTCTAACGGTTTTACTGGGTACATATTCTTACAGTCTTTTCCTTATCGGAAGATGTGCAGATCTTCTCCTGCTCCCGAACAGCAGTGGAAGAACAGGGAATGGAAGCCGCAGGTGAAACCTCTGTTAATAAGTAACATTTACATGACAAATATTTCCCAATATTTCTTTAAAAAAATACAATATTTAAGAAAAATACAATTACAAACCTTTGTCTTAGGAATCTTGTTCACATAAGCAGCCGCTTTACGATGAAGTGAAGACTTCTGCAGAAACACATAAAAAACAATATAATTTTTGATTTTTTTTTTTTTTTTTTTTTTTACCATTTCAATATGTTAATTTACTCACTTAATCATGTGAATCAACATATCAACATTAAATTTTTAACATTTAACTCACCTTTCTGGCTTTAGGAACTGAAGACATGGGGGAGCCAGCATCACCCAGAACATCCAGATAGTCCTTGCTGAACCAGACAGGATTTAGCACAGCAGGACCGTCCTGAGACACCATCGACCATGAAAAAGAAAAATCACAAAATAAGCACATTTTGTTTCGATGCAAACAATCACTAACAAACAAACTAATTAGAAATGACTTAATATGTACAAATAACAAACCTTGCCAACTTCTGTTTGCACCATCTCCTCCAATGCTTCACGTGGTTCTTCCTGGTCTGGATCACCAATAACCTGCAATCAAATGTGTAATAACAATGTACATGTAACCAAGAGTTACATCTTTGTTATATTAACAGTCAAACACACAACTATATATCAATTTACCGTTCTGTCTGGAAGAACCAGGGCCCACTCCAGCACTGATGGTGGGGATGGCCGCACAACATCTTTGGTGAAAACCTGTGTAGGAGATGACCATGGAGCAGTACGAGGAGGAGCTGGAGGGTCAGGAATGGCAGTTTCACGAGGAGGAGCTGGAGGGTCAGGAATGGCAGTTTCACGAGGAGGAGCTGGAGGGTCAGGAATGGCAGTTTCACGAGGAGGAGCTGGAGGGTCAGGAATGGCAGTTTCACGAGGTGGAGCTGGAGGGTCAGGAATGGCAGTTTCACAAGGAGGAGCTGGAGGGTCAGGAATGGCAGTTTCACGAGGAGGAGCTGGAGGGTCAGGAACGGCAGTTTCACGAGGAGGAGCTGGAGGGTCAGGAACGGCAGTTTCACGAGGAGGAGCTGGAGGGTCAGGAACGGCAGTTTCACGAGGAGGAGCTGGAGGAGCTGGAGGGTCAGGAATGGCAGTTTCACAAGGAGGAGCTGGAGGGTCAGGAATGGCAGTTTCAGAGGAGGAGCTGGAGGGTCAGGAACGGCAGTTTCACGAGGAGGAGCTGGAGGGTCAGGAACGGCAGTTTCACGAGGAGGAGCTGGAGGGTCAGGAACGGCAGTTTCACGAGGGAGGAGCTGGAGGAGCTGGAGGGTCAGGAATGGCAGTTTCACGAGGAGGAGCTGGAGGGTCAGGAACGGCAGTTTCACGAGGAGGAGCTGGAGGGTCAGGAATGGCAGTTTCACAAGGAGGAGCTGGAGGGTCAGGAATGGCAGTTTCACGAGGAGGAGCTGGAGGGTCAGGAATGGCAGTTTCACGAGGAGGAGCTGGAGGGTCAGGAATGGCAGTTTCACGAGGAGGAGCTGGAGGGTCAGGAATGGCAGTTTCACGAGGAGGAGCTGGAGGGTCAGGAATGGCAGTTTCACGAGGAGGAGCTGGAGGAGCTGGAGGGTCAGGAATGGCAGTTTCACGAGGAGGAGCTGGAGGAGCTGGAGGGTCAGGAACGGCAGTTTCACGAGGAGGAGCTGGAGGGTCAGGAGGGTCAGGAATGGCAGTTTCACGAGGAGGAGCTGGAGGAGCTGGAGGGTCAGGAATGGCAGTTTCATGAGGAGGAGCTGGAGGAGCGGGAGGGTCAGGAATGGCAGTTTCACGAGGAGGAGCTGGAGGGTCAGGAATGGCAGTTTCACGAGGAGGAGCTGGAGGGTCAGGAATGGCAGTTTCACGAGGTGGAGCTGGAGGGTCAGGAATGGCAGTTTCACAAGGAGGAGCTGGAGGGTCAGGAATGGCAGTTTCACGAGGAGGAGCTGGAGGGTCAGGAACGGCAGTTTCACGAGGAGGAGCTGGAGGGTCAGGAACGGCAGTTTCACGAGGAGGAGCTGGAGGGTCAGGAACGGCAGTTTCACGAGGAGGAGCTGGAGGGTCAGGAACGGCAGTTTCACGAGGAGGAGTGGAGGAGCTGGAGGGTCAGGAATGGCAGTTTCACGAGGAGGAGCTGGAGGGTCAGGAACGGCAGTTTCACGAGGAGGAGCTGGGGGTAGGAGGAGTTTAGGAGGAGCTGGAGGGTCAGGAATGGCAGTTTCGACGAGGAGGAGCTGGAGGGTCAGGAATGGCAGTTTCACGAGGAGGAGCTGGAGGGTCAGGAATGGCAGTTTCACAAGGAGGAGCTGGAGGGTCAGGAATGGCAGTTTCACGAGGGAGGAGCTGGAGGGTCAGGAATGGCAGTTTCAGAGGAGGAGCTGGAGGGTCGGGAGGGTCAGGAATGGCAGTTTCACGAGGAGGAGCTGGAGGGTAGGAATGGCAGTTTCAAGGAGGAGCTGGAGGGTCAGGAATGGAGTTTCAGAGGAGGAGCTGGAGGGTAGGGGGGGGAGGAGTGGAGGGAGGAAGGAGAGAGGAGGAGCTGGAGGGTAGGGGGGGGAGGAGGGAGGGTCAGGAACGGCAGTTTCACGAGGAGGAGCTGGAGGGGGGGGGGAGGAGCGGAGTAGGAAGGAGGGGAGGGCTGGGAGGGTCAGGAACGGCAGTTTCAGAGGGAGGAGCTGGAGGGTCAGGAAGGCAGTTTCACGAGGAGGAGCTGGAGGGTCAGGAATGGCAGTTTCACGAGGAGGAGCTGGAGGGTCAGGAATGGCAGTTTCACGAGGAGGAGCTGGAGGAGCTGGAGGGTCAGGAATGGCAGTTTCACGAGGAGGAGCTGGAGGGTAGGAATGGAGTTTAGAGGAGGGAGCTGGAGGGTCAGGAATGGCAGTTTCACGAGGAGGAGCTGGAGGGTCAGGAATGGCAGTTTCACGAGGAGGAGCTGGAGGGTCAGGAATGGCAGTTTCACGAGGAGGAGCTGGAGGGGTCAGGAATGGAGTTTCACGAGGGAGGAGCTGGAGGGTCAGGGATGGCAGTTTCACGAGGAGGAGCTGGAGGGGGAGGGTAGGGGGGGGAGGGTCAGGAAGGCAGTTTCACGAGGGAGGAGCTGGAGGGGTCAGGAATGGCAGTTTCATGAGGAGGAGCTGGGGGGGGGGGGGGGTCAGGAACGGCAGTTTCACGAGGAGGAGCTGGAGGGTCAGGAATGGCAGTTTCATGAGGAGGAGCTGGAGGAGCTGGTGGGTCAGGAACGGCAGTTTCACGAGGAGGAGCTGGAGGGTCAGGAATGGCAGTTTCACGAGGAGGAGCTGGAGGGTCAGGAACGGCAGTTTCATGAGGAGGAGCTGGACGGTCAGGAACGGCAGTTTCATGAGGAGGAGCTGGAGGGTCAGGAATGGCAGTTTCACGAGGAGGAGCTGGAGGGTCAGGAACGGCAGTTTCACGAGGAGGAGCTGGAGGGTCAGGAATGGCAGTTTCATGAGGAGGAGCTGGAGGGTCAGGAATGGCAGTTTCACGAGGAGGAGCTGGAGGGTCAGGAATGGCAGTTTCACGAGGAGGAGCTGGAGGGTCAGGAATGGCAGTTTCATGAGGAGGAGCTGGAACGCGCCCAGTGCCACGACCTAAGAAACACATCATAAATACAATTACAAGTTACATCAGTGCAATTCTATTTACAGATTTGCAGAGCAGAAAAACATTCATTTAACCCTCCTACTACCTTAAGATTTGTGTCACACCTTTGGTCCTAAGGAATAAAAAAAAAAAACACAATGAACTATTCCATAGAAATATTATATGTTATTACTTTTTAAAAAAAATTATGGATATCATCACTGGCTTCAGTGCTCAATATGCAAAACAAATATTTGTTGCAATTCTGAAATTTAACCCATTAAATGCCCGTTTGCATTGAGTAAGTAGTCTAACATGTTTAAACTTGAGTTGTGCTGGGTTTGTCATCTGTCCAGTAAGCTACTTTCAGCTCTCAGCGTTACCACGGTAACGCGTGTGGCCAGTAGTGTGTTGAACGACCCCAATAACAAACGAAGAGCAAAACCTGACGTCACAGTTCAATTGTACCCATTTGTTTGTTCATTCTATAGTAAGTAATGATCAAATTAAAGGAGTTTTACGGCAGATAATACCTTATATAGAGGCCCGCTCTGGCTGCCCCGCTTCCTCGCAAAAAATCTAAATATCTCACGTAGGAGTCAGAGTGATGCAGAATTGTTACTGGGGAATTAGTGCACATATGAACTCCTAGAAATTAGTTCCAGGTTGCCTTAATGTGTTAAGGCAGTAGGAGGGTCAACAGCTTTACATCTATTAATTTCCCTGGAAAACAAAAGAAACTGACCACTTTCGTGCAACGAAGTTTGGAGCTGGTGTTAAAGCTTCAAATTCCACAGGTCGGGAGCTCCGCTTCAGGAATTGAGCACGTTGCATCCGTGAGACCTTGCCACATGGCATCTGAAAACAAAAACATAATTCTGATATGAACATGTTTTTCAAATCTGAAATTATATTGCCATGAATATTCATTAAATGTGCAAAGCTAATATTTTATTGCTTCCTTTAAAAGAGAAACACTATTTAACAAAGCACAGGATCTTTTCTGTATATTATTCAATCTGTAACAAGATTATACATTTATATCCTACATCATCATATGTCAAATATAAATTTCAACCACACAAAATTATTAAAAACCTATGCTGCGAGCAAAATTTAATTACTGATGCCATCATTACCGTCTTTCATTTTTTAAAACTTTGAGAATGTTTTTGAACCAACACAGAACTGGAAAATCCAGTTTCTCTCCTCTGACTACAAGCTCGTTCACATTCTAACAGCCAGTCACCCCATCCCCCAAATCACACAATGGTGCTCCTGAAATGTTTGCATAACTTTGCTTTAAATCTAGACAAAGTCTTACATGCTACAAAAACCAAACTACCAAACTATATTTTAAATTATGTAAAAGATATTCAAAAACTTTAGTGCTGACAAAGACTTTGTTCCATGATCTGAAAATGCAGGTTACCTGGCATCTAGAACTTTTAACAAACTAAACCAAAACTCAGACTTTGCTGTAAAGAGTAAAAACCTTCTTACTCTACGATAAAAGGAAAATGCTAGCAAAACCTTTTAAAGGCCTTCCAAATTATTTCACAAATAAAACATGTTTCATGGCACACTGAAACAAAGACATACATCAAATATTGAACCAACACAGAACTGGAAAATCCAGTTTATCTCCTCTGACTACAAGCTCATTCACCCCATCCCCCAAATCACACAATGGTGCTCCTGAAATGTTTGCATAAGTTTGCTTTAAATCTAGACAGTCTTACATGCTACGAAAACATTATTGTGCTAAACTATATTTTGAATTATGTAAAAGATATTCAAAAATGTTAGTTCTGACTTTGTTACATGATCTGCAAATGCAGATTCCGTGCCATCTAGAACAGCTACATGGAGGTATGGAGCAAGGAAAAATAATTGCAAGACAGTTTAGAGGAGACTAACTGGGAATTGCACCGGAGGAAATGCTCAGAGGATGGCGAGAAAGATAGTTTGGTGACAGGGATGGGGATGTGCAGAGAGGTAAGCAGCTCTGGAAGGCGATTTTAAGGCTGCACGGATGGGGGTTTGACTTCTGACGGGTGGCCAAGCAGAAGGAGTGTGGCAAAAGAAAATGGCAAACCGTTCAGGGGGGAATGGCTGGGTGGGAGGTTGGATAGAAGACAGGAATGGGGCTGTGCAGAAGAGGTCAGCAGGTCTTGAGGTTGGTTTGGAGGCTGCATAGATGGGGTCACAGAAGAGGTATGCAGAATGTGGCTGATTATGAGGACAGGGGTCTTGTTTCGAAACCCCCTTGAAAACAGCCATGGTCCACACCTGTTGCTTCTGGGTCCTGGGTGGTTGCCTGGACTATGTAGAGGGATTGGGTTCTTTAGAAATGTGGCCAGCACCTCAGAACTGGGGTTTGGGGGTTCCACAAAGGGACCTGGAGCTCTTGAGGGCAGAAGGGAGGCTGTGCAAACTTTGGCTGGAGAGGGCATGAAGTCAACAGGAACCAAATACATAGAGGGAAGAACTACAAAATAAAGCAGAAAACATGAGGGACAAGACATCAAGACAAAAAAGCAACCATAAATCATATGGACCATGCTTGGATCAGTAGTTTGTTTATAAGTGTGTTTGTTTTTTAATTAAAAACTCAAAGCAGTAAAAATTAGGCGGGAAAATAAAATAATGGTGAGAATATAGTTAAAAGAAAAGATTAAAAATTAATGTAACATAACAGTTGAGGTAATGCAATAAAAATCTGATTCTAAAGAAGTTATTATTAGAGCAAAGTTGTGCAACAATTTCAAATTAATGCTTAGTCTTACAAGTGGTTGTAAATATCTCCAAAGCAGCCAGCCATTCTTTAAAGATTGAAGAAACCAATGCAAACAGCTTCGTGATCACCTATAGTCAGTGGATATAATTTCCACTGTAACGTTATGCAGATCAATGTCTTTTGTAAACATGATCAAGTAAACTTCCCTTTTCCGTAGTTGGGCCAGTAACCAATTGAGAATAGCCTTGTTGCATGAAAGTGACAAGAGACTGTGAGACAAGTGCATCATCATTAAAATCACCCACAATGATTTTTTCCACCTGAAAAATGGTCAAAATGTTGAAGGAGGTTGTTCATGTTTGACTTGAAATGGCGAATGCTGTATGATGGTGGTCGATACAGCCCAGCCACATTACAGTTGACACATTGAATGTTGAACACAATGGCTTCTAAATCATTAGGAGCATCCACAATGTTACAACTAGTGGTGTTTTTGTGGAAAAAAACCAAGACCACCGTGATTTTTGTTTAAACTGGACATAATACCTTTGTCACTGTAACAATCGTTTCTGACCTTGTGATGAAATGTCCAGCCAGGCAGCACAATGTTACTGAGCTGATCATGATCTTTCAACCATGTTTCTACCAGACACATGGCATCTGCATCCAACATCCGTTGGTCATTTTTCAAGTCAAGCAAGTGAGTTGGTAAACCTTGAATGTTTTGGAGTGAAAGTTTCAGGGAGAAAGTTGTTGTTGTCACTGGACTGTCAATGAATTTTAGCATCAATTGCAACTTCTCATCTATGTCAGTTTTAGCATAGATAGAGCTGGCTTTGAAATCCTGAATGATCAAACCTTGAAGTGACTTTACACGGTTTAAGGCCACATAAGCTTGTCCAGCTGAAAAAAATCCTTTTAAATGAAACTACTGCCTTGTCTAAAGCCGGGTTAAGCCTTGCACTTTGTGAATGGTGCAGGCCCATGCCAAACGTAATGGAAACTGGTGTCTGACTCCACGGCCATTTGTCAGTTTGTCCTCATCAGGACGAATAGGTGTTGCATTTTCAAGTTCCGAGACAGAACAAGGAAATTTCCCTCTCAATTTACTGCCAATTCTTGTATCATCAAAATTGACAAATAGAAGGGAAATTTGGATCTCCTTGAAATCTGATGTGAGAAACCGTACCAAACACTCCATTAACAAGTCCATCTGAAATGTCTGTTTTTAATCAACATGACTCTAGCCTTCTGACCAACACTCAACAACCCATCCAAGTATGAATGTTGATTAAATGCAGGAATGGCAGTTTTCTTGTTAATCTGACCTGTTTGCTGGTTTTTTTGAAAGTCTTGTGCTTTGATTTGCAAAATGTCTGAGAAGACCTTATGGAGCATCTTGAAGTTATGAGAGTCAACATCTCTGTTTGTGGGGAAAATGTGAAGGTCTTCTGTATCTTCACCCATACCTGTTTCACATAGTTTCAAAGAACTTTCACCCAGTTTGTCAAGTTTTAAACCCCTTCTGTGTTTCCTGATGCGATTGAGAGTTAGTGCAAAGTCTTGGTTTTTCTGACGCATTATGTCTGTAAGTTCAATGTGGCTGAAGGTGTTTTGCCACAAAGTAAAACCAAGCTGATCTGTATAAAGTGGTTTACCTTTGACAGGTGGAAGCTGAAAGAAATCCCCAACAGCAATGATGGAACATTTACCAAATGGTGAATAGTCACTACACCGTTTGATCTGACAAAGTCTGCCATGGATGAAAGTGAGCAACTTATTGTCGACCATGGAGATTTCATCAATGACCAAAATCTGTAAATCTTTTAGACGGGATCTCAGTGTATTGACTTTTTCTTCCTTCAGAGGCTGGTACGGCAAAGAGATGTTGTTACTGATTGCGAAGCTGTGATGAATCGTGGTTGCATTAATGTTAAATGCAGTGACACCTGTTGGAGCTGTGAGTAAAACATGCATGTCATCAGGATTAGTAGACAACTGTGATAGCAACCTGCTAGCTTCATGATACACAGCTTTGATTAAGGTGGATTTTCCTGTGCCTGCTCCGCCTGAAATGAAGGTGTGGAATGGATCAGGTGCTTTACCATCGATTTCGTCCAGGCACCACTGACGGATTTTATAGAAAATTTTGGTCTGTAGTTCATTCAGTGAACGCATGAGGGACTGTGCTTCTTTGTGAGTTATTGTCTGCTTTGGAAACTGAAAGGACACAAGGTTTTTCAGTGGATTCCAGATCTGGGATGATGTCTCTCTGCAGGATTATCAACTTTGTTTAGAGACATTTCCTGCAGGCATTCCAACCCATCTGATTCAGTTTCTGGACACAGTTCTGCCCAGCCATCTTCATGATGTTCAGTATGTGCATTTACGTCTTCACAATGTTCTAATTCTGTTTCCTTTGTAAACTTAGACCTATTGAAATCTACCACATCTTTCACAAGCTGAGGGTTACCACTGCTGTCAGTGATGGAACCGCCAGAGTCCTCAAACCTGTGAAATGGTGAAGGTTTCAACTGATCAGGAGAGTAATGCGGCAAAATCAGCTGGAGAAGGCTTTGGTAATGTTTTTCAGGTTGTGATTCAACTGAAAACTTACAAAACCTTACAACAGCTACATCCCAGCCAACATTGAATGTAGGGCCCATACGGGTTAAATTGTGGCTGTATATATGGGACCCAAGTGGGATTGTCCACGGTTTCGATGGTGGCCCCAACTGTGTTTTCCCATGTGGGTTTCCACATATGGGGCCCATGTAACAGACAACGAGATCTGCAAATTTGCCCAGTTCAAGCCCATGCCTACAGGCTATATGGGAAAACACAGGTGGGACCACCATGGAAACCGTGGACAAACCCACTTGGGTCCCATATATACAGCAAAAATTTAACCCATATGGGCCCCACATGGAAATGCTGGCTGGGATCACTCCTTGTTCTCTTTTTAACAAAACCAGAATTATTGGATAAAGCAATGACCCCAGCTTTGGATTTTTCTGTTTTAGGCACAGTTCTGTACTCTGAGGCAAAAGTAGCCAAACACATATCATGAAATGTATTACACTTTGGTCTGTTATATCTATCAGTAATGTTGGTCATCCAGATCTGATCTGTACTGATGTCACCTTGTTGTGCTCGGTTCTGAATCACATTGAGAGGAAGACTCATCTTAAGAATATTGTCTCCAGTTGGAACAAAGACAACTTTCCTTGAGCTTTCCTTTAATCTCATGTTTGTGACTCGATACACACTTTCCTGACCAGAAACCTCTGTTATGCAGAAACTCACTCCCCAATTTGTTCAGTGCTTCTTTAGCTTCAAGATTGCCCTTGTTCTTAACCTCATTCTCAGCATGTTTCAGGAGTAGCATCTCACGTTCAGCTTTGGATATATAAGAAATGATGTAAACCACACAGGCATAAGCATCACAGACATATTTAATGTCCATGTTGGCATTCCAGCATCGCAAAAGATCAGTGTTGTACTGATTAACCCAGACATCATGAACATTTCTTTTATGTACCACTGTGGTTTTTTTACTACATAAAGTGAAAGCTTTTTCAAATGTTGACTGGTTGATGCCCAGTAAATGGAAAAGGTCTTCGACACGATCATATGTTATGTTTTCATTAGAAAGAGCTAGTTTAACCTTGCTCATGATTTCTTTGGCTTTTTCTTTTACCTGGCTCTTACGTAATTGTTCTTGTTCCATCTGTTCAATAGTTGGTTTTTCTTTTTCCCTCTGCTCAGTTTGAGATTTTTCTTTGTTTCCTTTCTTTGTTTTGTTGGACTTTGACAGATGAAGGTTTTGATGCTTGGTGGTCTTGGAAAGTTAAATCTGCATGGAGTCCCTCTTTTTGCAACTTTTAGAGTGTTTCTTACCATGCATCTGCACACTGGACACAACCTCATGCAGAACATCACTTTCAGGTGGAAGGTCACATGTGATTTACTTGTCTATGAAAGCAACATCCTCTTCATCTGAGTTTTTACCGATTTTACGAGCATTTTCAACCCAGAAGAGACAATGGCAATGAGGAGATCCATGTTGTTGGAATTCCACTCTGTAAAAGTAATCAATTATTTTACCAATGGGGTTAGCTGGAGACATGACGACATCTTTCAAGAAACAGCAAAACCTGTGATCAAACATTCTTGCTGCTGTCACTGGATTTGTTTAAAGCAAATCACATCTGTTTGACCAGTCCAGATCTTTCACATTGATTTGTTTGTGTCCAAATTGCAAAAAAGCCTCCATCATCTCAGTCCAACGTAGATCTGCAGATGAAAATGAGCAGAACCAAGTAGGTATTCCCAGCTGTCTGACCATCGCAAACAAGTCTTTCTGAACACCTTGCCAAAATACAGGTGTTCCTCTGATAGGCTTTAAGAACTTATAACCTCTATCCTGATGGAACACATTTTGTAAAAAGCTTTTGTTTGCCAGCATGGATGAAGTAACTTGACCCTGATCCTCTCCATGGTAGCCTTTCCTCATAGCTATGGACACATTAGACACAACTTGATTGATTTCAGATAAATACTGAGCATAAAAGATGTAATCTACATTGCTACCAAATCTCCCATCAGTGTTTAAAATTCTGGCATTCAAGTATTTACTGAGTGTTATCCTTTGTTGTCTGGCATCATGGAACGTTCCTGTTCCATTTGGAAAGAGAGCTGGAAAACATTTAGCTTTGTTTCTAGTGTCAGTCAGCAGTCGGACAGAACTGTTGCCTTCAGCAGGAGCTACTGACATGATGCTATCAAAATGGTTGTTGTGGAATATTATCCATGTTTTCATGCAAAATGACTTCTACATTAGATGAAGATTTTGTTTGGACCTGAGAAGTTGAGTAGAGTTCTCTCTCAGGATAAAATCAGGACACCCTTTTCTTGTGTTTGTCCTGTGGCAGCTGTAAAAACACACCAGAGGTGGTTTAGTGGGCTATTTAGCATTTGTTACCTAGTGTAGCAAATCATTTAGGCAGTTTATGACCTGTAGACCCTGAGAACATCTTGAGGGGGGAAAAGGTCGTTTTACTTGGCTTATCATGTGAAACCGGACACAGGAGACAAGCGCAAAGTATTAGGGGATTTGTTGTTTGTTGTGCTCCCCCTTTTTCTGTATTTTTCCACTCTTTTAAGCTCTCAGGGACCAAGGAGCCAGAAGATGCCAGGATGTTTGCTCAGATGTCCTGAACGGGGGGAGGAACTCTCCAAGAATCTACCGACATCATATAAAAGGGTTCAGGGACTGTTAGAAGGGGTCAGCTTTTCCAAACTGGCCCCAGCACTCTGTTGGTGACAGGGCAAGAATTCTGAACCCAGAGCTCTGTAATTATTGCTTCTGATTCTGTAATAAATTGTTAACTTTTATTCCGCATTGTTTGGTTTTCATTCCTGATGCAAAAGGTCCCGCTGAAAATGGGTAAAGAAGGTTACAGGAGGTTAAATGTTTAGAAGGTATTTTAAACACCCATTTTTCTTACATTGTCCATAACTTCCTGGGCGATATCTAGGGTTGCCACCCGTCCCGTAAAATACGGAATCGTCCTTTAATTGACAATAAAACGGAACAAACTGACGCCATTTGTTCCGTATTTCCATAATTGTCAAATACACATGTCTGTCACACATATATAAACATTAAATTTAGTAATAATGAGCGAAATAAAACACCGGAAATTTTAAAGCCAGTCAAAACCAGCGGGATCATCGCAGGATCCTCCAGTCCTGCATCTCTGCCTGGCTGCCTGCGCGCTTGCGTGTGCTGCTGTCATGCGCGCTCTCGGCACCCGCGCCTTTTAAAATGTCCACCCCTGATACTCCAGCATGCTCTCAAAAGCGAAAACGCTACTAAAGAAAACACCTGAGTGGGAACAGGCCCGTCCTTGGGTGGACAGCGTCAGTGGAGATGATGAGAGAAACTGTTAAATATGTCGGTGAGTGTTTTCAGTGGCGCGCGGTGGACTGTCTGACATCAGACATCATCACGCATCAGAAAAGCAACACAGACACGTGAGAACCGTGAAGACGACCTAAACGTGAGTGTCCCATCTTCATCTCCTCATCTCCTGAGACTGAATCAGTCATGACGTCACATTCAGAACAGGATCAGTTTTTATCTGGTTGTGTTTTTGCCAGAAGATGTCAGAGGAAAGTTTAGGAGAAGGTGGTTTGGTTAGTTTGATTGTTTAGGATGTTGACTTTTTAAATTTGAATGATCATTTATACAGAAACCATTATTAGTAGCAGCCAATATAAATGTTATATGGTTATTTAAACAATTAATCACAGTAATGGATTAACATTTGATAGATAAATTAATACAAATTAAATTAATATTGTTTCATTCATATATATATATATATATATATATATATGTATATATGTATATATGTGTGTGTGTGTGTGTGTGTGGGTGTGTGTGTGTGTGTGTTTATGTATAGCCTATATGCATTCAATATATTTCCTATATAAACCAAACTTGTACAGCTTTCTGTGTATTCTGTGTCAAAATGTTGATTTGGAGGAACACAGTGTTCAGTTTTCACAACACAAATTCTTTTCTTGGTGTGGTTTATCTGTCTGGATGACCTGACTTTCTTTCAAGCCATAAGAGGCAGCAAAAGAAATAAGTTTAATTAATCTGTCATCCCACTAGGGATGGGCGATATGGACTAAAAAATGTATCACGATAATTTCTCTTATTTATCACGGTAACGATAAGTGATGATAAAACCTATCAGCAAAATATTTTGTATTATAAATCTGTCACTAAATTCTGTCTTTAAAGCCCTGCAAAATACTAGAAGCCACTATATCAATTAAGTTCAAGTAGTGCACCTGTATTGCAAAACTGTAGTGACACCAATCAAACAAGTCTGAAATATGAGACCAAATTCCACATTTATTCAAACGATGCAAACAGCAAAACTAACTTGGCTTATAAAAAAAACAAAGTAGTGCAACTGCAAACACAACCTGATAAACTGTCATCTCCGTTAAAAACGACAAATTCAAATTGTTATTGTGGGGAATTTCTCTGACGATATATCGCACACGATAAAATATCGCCCATCCCTAGATCCCACTCTAGGTTAGAGTTGAGGTGACACAGGTGAACCACAGATTCAGACACATCAGATCTGTCTACAACAGATCACTTTAACAGTTACATTCAGTTCTTCATGTATTTACTAGGCTTATATTTTAAGTTAATTGTTGCACACTCCACACAAACACATCTCCTTTGGCTGCTGGTGCTGCCATGTGATATGTGCATGACAGCTTCTCATTAATTAGGTTTTATTGATAATGCAATAACTAAGTTTTGTGCTTATGGCACATTGTTATATATTTTTTCCTCATTTTATTTTAAATGGGGATGGATGTAATTACAGCATATGTAGACTAAATAACAGCACTTTCTATGCAACAGTGTTGCTTAAACAATGTGTTCATTGCAGCATTTCAAGCTTTAAGTGCCACCAATTGTTTTATTGATCACTCCTTTCCTAAAAACACTGGTGCAAAATAAAGCATACCACTGCTGTGAGGAGCCACCGTACGAGTATCGGCCCGTGGTGGTCGTGGCCCCGATGAGCTGTGGTAGGTGTCCCTTATTTTTTTTTCTGAAAGGTGGCAACACTAGCGATATCTATAGGTTGGATGCAGGTATCCAGATACATCCCATGCTGTTGTTTGTCATTGCATGGTTAATATCAGATGGTTCATCAGGGTAGCAGGTCTCCTCTTGGTCATTAGTTTTCTCAAGGGAATTTCTCCAGTCTTCATTGAATTGCACATCTTTATACCATTTATTATGCAACTTCAGATATCTGAGTGCCTTCTGAACTTTTTGAGAATGCACGTATTGGTATTTGTAGGGGCCTTTGTAAGTCAGTTTTCTTTTTAACTTAACACAGAGCTTCAAATCTTGATCTTCTGACCTTGGTAGAATCTTGGAAACGGTATCACAGTTGGATGGAATGCAAGAAATCGGTCCATGAGCACCATTCTGTGAGCCCTTCGGCAGAGCTAACAGCTTCATGAAGGGAATAGTCATACTGATTAAGTGTTGTTCTAAAGAATTGAGTTTGTTCAGCTCTTCAGGAACAGAATCTAGCTGAAGATTATTAACACTTTGTTCTGGAATGTGACCCTTCATGATTTTACTGTGGCATGTAAAACATCCATAAAGTTTTGCTGTCATACTTCAACAACTTGCAACTAGGACTGCAAAGATCTCCACAGTTATGTAAATATGTTGAAGTTATGATTTTTTTGCAACAGAATCCACAGAGGAACCACATTTATCATATTGATCTTTGATACATTCAAGTACCTGGTGTTTAAATAGTAATCTATGACAGGAACAACAGACATTTTTAGGTCCATATTGAACCTTTTCTTGAAACTGTTGTATAACAAAGTTCATATCTTGTTTTAGGAGTGACTTACTTTTTCTACGGTCTTTAGTATGCTGATTTAAATACATATTAAATTCTGGATTTTGTTTGTTCTAATTTTTGTTGTAATTTTTCACATGTGTACGAAGAGTATGTTTAGTTGAATAATTATGAATACTCAATGCCTTCATTTTTTGTTGATGTTTGCTATCATTTGTGTACTTCTTATTCATACTTCTGACTTTTTTCTTGAAAGACCTCATCTGTTGCATATTTTTTTGTACTAAAATGTTTGACTTCAGTTTGGAATTCAGCATCATGTTCATATTTATTTGTAGACTGTTTTAACTTCAGTTGATATTTTTCATCTTCTGCATATTTATTAATGACTGTTTTTTATATTGGTATGCGTTGTCACTGTCATATCTTTCTTGTAATTTAAGTCTTTTATTCTGACTATGCTCTGCATCTTCTGCATAGCTCTTTCTATGTCTTCTTTTATCAGCACTTTTATCAGCATCTGTGCTGGCTTTACTTGGAGACATACATTCAATACTTGCATGTACGTGGTTGCTGTAGCTAAAAGAACTTAAAGACAAGCAATTATTAGAGCTCATGTCTTTCACACACACAATGGGCTGATAATGGTTCCCACTGCAGTGGTTAAGATATATACCAGTGTTAATACTCAGTGGACTGTTGGACTTAAACTTCAACCATCTTTTTGAACTGTATGTATAAATATCTGTTTCAAACAAATCAGCAGATGCCTGAATTTCCACCTCTGTAGCCCAGGTTTTAACACGTTTCATGTTAGACTGTCACATACTGATGAACAGAAGAATATTCGTGTCTTATGATGTTTGAATAAAGTTCTGGATTAGTTTCAATGTGCTTTACCACAGCTAAGCGAATACACCGATGATTGTCCTGTGTGCCTGTAAATGTGTGTGAAATTGTGGAAAAGTAACAATTTCCATCTGATTTTTAATTCCAGTATTCAAACAGGGGGTAGGTTGATCCAGAGTCACACTTTTTACAATCCCAAGTTTCATGCAGATCTTACGTTTCTCAGGAATAGGAAAATGGTTAAACGTTACACTGCTGGGAGCTGTTTCTGAAACTATATAGATTGAAGGATGATTTGGATCAACTGTTGCTGGAGCAACTGCTCTGGGACATCAAAAGCAGAAACACATGAGCCTTGTGATCTCTCAGCACCAGGCAAATCTGAATCTTTGTCACAACAAATTTCAACATTGGATGTTAAAGTTTGTACGGAAAGTGACTTGATTGTGAGATGTCTGATCAACAAACACTTTTAACCCAGTAACTTCATATGGAGCATCCGGGTCGACAATCCTCGTACAGAGATATGATCAAGTTGTTAATGTGTGTTTGCACTCGTAATATGCTGGAATAGAAAAACACTCTGCTTGTGCCATAAATATCTAAACCTCCTTCAGCATCACGTGGATGAGGGTCAAAGATGTTTTGGTTTCTTTGTTGTTCAGCACTTTGTTCAGTGAAGGCTGTTGTAAAGTGCTATAGAAATAAAGTTGGCTTGGCAAAGATGGCAAAGTCCAGGTCATTCCTTATAATAGCAAAAGTGTTTCTGATGGTCAGCAAGCATCCGTCATTTACAAACAGGGATGTTTGAATAGCAACATCCAGAGGCATGACCAGGTTCGCTACCTCTGGATCATATTGCTCAATATCCAGATCACCAGTCAAAGTGGATGAATATTCCAGTGTGAATCTGTGGCCACCCAGTGTATGTTGCCTAGGCAACTCGTCTACGAGAACATAACCGGTGCTGTTTCCATGACTGATCTGATTCTGATCTTTCATGGAAGAATATAAAAGATCCCCCCTGTACCAGAATGTCAATGTCGCATGTCTCCCAGGTTAAAGCACTTTTAACAGCATGTGTCATGATGGCAACAATGCTGTTTGTTGTACATTGCTTACCCCCGTTCTTATCAAAACATGAACTGGCTTGATGGAACGAACCGCTAACAATCGACATGACCACCACTTATCTGACTTTGATCAGCAGCTGTAGATACAGATGAGCTGGTGATGATGTCCTGCTGACTCCTTTTTGGTCCGTCTGGGGTTCTGTTAGAATCTCCATCCACAGCCTTTGATGAAACAGAAGCACGGTTGATGTTCCGATGTTTCCCAGCTCTCTTCTTTGTCTTATGTGGCTGAGAGGAAAAACACAAATATTTAGTATTGCTATATGTACAATGTGTACAACATTTAACATATTTAATAATAGATATGTTAGAAATCAAGTTATATACTTGGTCCTTTTTTCAGGAACACTTTGAACGCAACACATATTTCATAAATTATTCATTTAAAGAAAACAATTAAGTGTGTAAATATGACCAACATTTTATCTGCAGGGAAAAAGGACTTACAATCGAGCTATAAGGAGATGCGGCATTCCCCACCACATCATGGTAGTCCGTTGCCAGTTTCACTGGATGAAGCGAAACAGAACAGTTCTTTAGCACCACTTTCCCCTGAAAATCAGAAAAATTTCAATTTAAGTTTTTCATACGTCATGAAAAAATTCAAAAACTTAAGAAAATTGATACATTCACAAACAATCATTACATAGAACAACCAAATGATTATCACCTTCATTCAAGTAAGATGTATCCATTAAATTTAATGTTTGGGCAGGAATGTTGATTGTTTTTGCTTTTAACTGAATTTTTTGGTGAGCCAGATAATGCAGTTTTCAACCAGAATTGATACATATTCATGTTGTAATCACAAACCAGCTTTTAAAATGTAAGTTATCTCCTCTCTTTTAGGGAGCTTCCCACCCCCTTAGTCAAAACTTACTTATTCTATCTATTGTACTGGCTATCTATTTTTAAAGAATAGTGCACCCATCAAATGTGACTGTGTGTTTGCCTTTAGCCTTTTACTCAGTCTTTCACATACTTTGTGTGTCCATGTTGTTCTGTAGGTCTGTGCTGAGTTCAGGATCACCAACATGGTTTATGCAGAACTATATCAGCACATTCCACAGCTCATGGAACGTCACAGACAGAACGCAGCTCGTACTGGAAGCGTGGCAGGAGCACTGCCAGACATCCTACATGATTATGAAATTTAGGTGAGTTAAAAAAAAAAAAGTGAAAATAGACTTTGTCTAAATTTTATCCAGGTTTGTCAGCATTTACCACCACCATCATTACTATATACTGCTACTATACAAGGGGCAGTCCTTCGCTTTTAACTAGTTCTCAATTAGGGCTGGACGATTATGGAAAAAATGATAATCACGATTATTTTGACTGATATTGAAATCACGATTAATATACACGATTATTAATTGATTTTATAAAAAGTGTTTATTGAACAACATATCTCAACTTATAGTATAACTTTTTGAAAAATTAAACCGAAAATAAATAAACAAGTGAAGGAGTAAAATAAGAATATTATTCAAACTAATAATAGCAATAAAAATGAATACCAAGTCTACATGCATTCCTGTTCTATACTCCCTGCAGTTTGCTTCCTATAACTTCACCAGTCTGTTCCCTTCAGGATGAATTGTTTTTCTTCGATTACAGTGTTTTTAAGATTGTGAAAAGGCAAAATTGAAATCACGATTAAAATTCGATTAATTGTCCAGCCCTATTCTCAATAAGTTATCCTGTAATTTGAACATGTTTAGCACATTAATATGTCAGCATATTAGCAGCAAAGGGCCACTGTTTTTTTTTCTCATGTGTCTTTGTGTCCACTCAGGATGTGCACGATATCAACAATGAAACACACTGCGGCCCCAAGTGTTTACTCAGTTCACCTGCAAGAAGAGGACACAGTTTTTCAAGACTTGGAACGTAAGTCTAAACATCTTTTTATAGAAGATCTCATCACTTATCACCTTTTACAGTTAGAGATATTTTGAAGTGCCTTAATGTTGTAAGTAGGACCCTAGGGCTTCTTTTTCTCACCATCACATACAGTACTTACTCCTCTCTTTCTTGTGTCTGTCAGACACACACACACCCCCACACAGGTTAAGATGGCACCCCCAGCAGGGATCCCAGGGATTGCTCAAAATTTTTGATAGGAAATTTTTTTAGTTGAGCCACTTAAAGGATTTTTTTTTTTTTCTTCCAACCTGGACCGTATTTCTAGGAGTTTATACGTGCATTTACTCAGCGGTAAAATTTCTGTATCACTTTGATTCCTTTGGGTGATATTTAGATTAAGCTACCCTCCGGCATGCATCCATATAACGGGAGACGGAGCGGCTTCTGTACAAGACATTATCTACAGCAAAACTCTCATTTCACCAATTCTTTACGTAGAATGAACGAACAAACGCATATGATTGTCCTGTGAGTTCAAAGTTTTGCGGATTGCAGTTTGTTGGTGTCTGGGTAGCGAGCTGTGTTTCTCAGTTATGCTGCATCAGCACCCATTGGGGGTGTGCAGCCTGTAGAGTGCAGAGAAGCCATTTATTTTAAGTTGTTTTAAATAAAATCAATGAAGTTGCTTTTCCCAATATTCTAATTTAATTTCACCTGAAATGTGTGAAATGTTTTACTTAATTTAAGAAACTTGAATGCTGTAGTAAATTATACTCAGTTCACTTTATTCAGTTAAAGTATCCAAATTGATCTCCTTGTACTGTTTTTTCACACTCATGGTGCAACTTTGATGTCCACACTGAACAGAATTTCTTAACAACTTTCTCTGAATGTAACCTTAACAAAGGCAGTAAACACGTGACTCAAATTTATAGGATAACAATCATAAAAGATTAAATTCCTGCTGAATCTGCATTTCCCATGAGCCTTTGTGGTTCAGATGCGTTGAATTTTAAAAATAGCTCCACCCCTTTTGCTCTTCGTGCATGCTAAAGCTGAAACAACTTAATAAATTTAATTTGAACGAAAGTTTTAAAAAGTCAGTTTAGAGTGTTTTTTTGAGGTTGGTTGACAAAAAAAAAAAAAGATTCCATCACCAAACCAATATAATTACATTAGATCAATGAAAACATATTCTTTCATATCAACTAAGCTCAAATATTCCTTTTAGAGTGACTCAGCAGCAGAATGTCCTTTGAAAGGGACAGACTCACTCAGCTCAGCAAGAAGAGGTGAAAGTAAAGAGTAAGATGCTTGACAAGCAGTTAAAGTAATGAATTTATGTGAAAATGAAACATGGTTATCAATTATTCATGCAAACATTTTTATTTATGAAGCGTCAACATGTTTGTGGCAGAAATTTAACTTTTCAGGATTCGTCTGTAACTGTCACTAAATTCTGAGCTATGTGCAGATTTTGTTTACTTATTTTAAATGATGGACTGCAATCACAGCTACGTTCAGATTTGGGGAAATATTGTAGATGTGTCGTTAGTCGCACAAGCATCCTTTCATCCCTGTTGTAGTGATGTGAAATGATGTTTGTGGATCGCCACTAAGGGGCGCTGTTCATTGTTATTGTAATGTCAGAAAGTGAAGAAGAAGAGAACATTTGGCTTTTATAGATAGCAGAAAGTGGCAGCAACAGTTTCCTGGATGATCGGAAAATAGAGGTCAGGGTGGGCATGGATTGGTCAAGAAGGTATCGGGTAGAGAATGGGACGCCCCAGGGAAGTGTGTGCAGTCCAATATTGTTTAATATTATGATTAATGACATTTTTGAAAAAAATTGAACCTAGTGTGGGTAAGTCCTTGTATGCTGATGACGGGGCTCTATGGGTGAGGGGGCGTAATGTTATGTGCAGGGGAAGATGCAGGGTGCAATTGCGAAGGTGGAGCAGTGGGCAGAAAGTTGGGGGTTCAAATTTTCAGTAGGTAAGTCACAAGTAATCTGCTTTTCCAGGCGGCATAAGGACATCTCATTGAATTTGTATGGCCAACAAATTGAGCAGGTTAGGGTAGTTAGATTTCTTGGAATGTGGTTAGATGAAAAATTGACGTGGAACCAACACATTGATAAAGCTGTAGACAAATGCAAAAAAGTTAATCTCCTGAGGTGTCTAGCAGGAAGGGACTGGGGAGCGTCAAGGACATCCCTGTTACATATATATCAGGCTATTATGAGAGCAACATTGGATTATGGATGTATAGCTTACATGTCAGCGGCAGAAACTCATCTCAAGAAGCTCGATGTTCAGCAGGCTCAAGCATTGAGGACGTGTAGTGGGGCTTTCAAATCTTCCCCAGTAGCGGCGGTGCAGGTTGAGATGGGAGAACAACCACTGAGGCTCAGGAGGCTAAAAATGCTATTGGCATACTGGGTAGGTATTAGGGGCCATGACGACTCACACCCAGTCAAGGCTACTTTGGATGATTGTTGGGAACATGGGAAGACTAATATTAATAGCTTTGGTTGGATAGGGAATGCAAAAGCAGAACAGGCAGGTTTGGATCAAATAGTGTTTAGCCGAACAGTTCCAGTGTCAAATATTCCTCCCTGGTTTTTTGCAGCACCTGTAATAAGTTTTGGAATAAAAAGTCTGATTAAGAAAATAAAGGAGCATGGTGCAGCAGGAAGTGCAGCCTTGAGGTATCTTGAAGATAATTATCCAAATACTAAGATAGTTTTTACAGATGGATCAAAAGATCCGAAAACAGGTCGGACTGGGGCAGCTGTGTATATCCCTTCGGATAAGATTAATATAAAGAAAAGATGTACTGATCACTTATCAGTGTATGCTGTGGAGTTGATAGCGATACGAGTAGCTCTGCAGTGGATAGTAGGAAATGGGATGGATAAAGCAGTGATTGCGTCTGATAGCTGGGCGGCCCTCACAAGCTTTCAAACATTGAAGTCTTGCAAGCAGGAGCTGATTTTTGAGAGTCATTATATCCTGTATGACATTCGGAGGAATGGGTGGGATGTGAGTTTTGTCTGGGTCCCCGCGCATGTTGGAATGGTGGGGAATGAGGATGTTGACATATTAGCAAAACAATCTTTACAGTCTCAAGTAGGGCTGGACGATTATGGAAAAAATTATAATCACGATTATTTTGACTGATATTGAAATCACGATTAATATACACGATTATTCATTGGTTTTATAAAAATTGTTCATTGAACCACCAAAAACTCAACTTCAAATATAACTAAAAAATAAATAAAACCGGAAATAAATTAGAAACAAGTAAAGGAGTAAAATAAGAATATTATTTAAGATAATAATAGCAATAAAAATTAATACTCAGTCTACATGCATTCCTGTTCTTTACTCCCTGCAGTTTGCTTCCTATAACTCCACCAGCCTGTTCACTTCAGGATTAATCGATTAATCGATTACAGTGTTTTTATGATTGTGAAAAGGCAAAATTGAAATCACGATTAAAATTCGATTAATTGTCCAGCCCTAGTCTCAAGTGGTGGATGTGGAAGTCCAATTAGGCAAGGCGGAAGGGAAAGCACTCATTAAAACACATATACACCGGTGGTGGCAGGAATATTGGGAGCTCCAAGATACAGGTAGATACCTGTATGCAGTACAGAGACAGGTTGGGGAGGGAAGGAGGCTTGGGAGAAACCGGAGGGAGGAGGTGGTGTGGACGCGGTTGAGGATTGGACATACAGGATTGAATGGGACATTACACAAAATTGGCAAGCACGTAGATGGGAAATGTGAACAGTGTGGGGTAACCGAATCGGTGCAGCATGTGCTAATGGAGTGTGGGAGATATGAGGAGGAGAGAAGAGTGCTGAAAGCGGCGGTGGAAAGGGTTAAAGTTGTATTTACATTGGGGAATCTCTTAAGAGGGGAGGAGGGGGGGATCCTGCGGAATTTATTTGTGTTCCTTCAGAACACAGGTTTGATGGGAAGGATTTGAGTTAGTTGAGTGTGTGTAATGTATATGTGGCAGTTGACAGTCCTGTCACTATGCCTCTGACTGTTCATGTTCCCTGGCTACTTGGCCAAGGGGATGTCCCTTTGGCTGACTGGTTAGCGCGCATGACTCTCACCCGGGAGTCTGTGGTTCAATTCCCGCCCGGGCCCTCCTTCGTCCTGCCACATATATATGTATATAGATTGGTTTACGCATGTATAGGTATGTGTTAGTACAAATAGGTATATATAGGTAAGATGTAGATGTCTAAGTATAGGTATATGCAACATAATAGATGGTTTTTATTTGGTTTATTTTATTTATTTTATTTTTTTGTTATTATTTATTCTGTATGGAAATATAGCCTGTAACTGCCTAATCTCTCGTCCCGGATTCGGCACAGGAGGTGGCGGTAATGCTCCCTGAAGTGGGTAGCAAACTGCCAATAAACCCCAGAGAAGAAGAAGAAGAAGAAGTGGCAGCAACGAATGAATGAATGAATGCACCAGGCAGAGTAATAAAAGTTCTGAAATATACAGCGGTGTTGGGACATTTTCTTGTGCATTCAGCCTAAACAACGTGCTGCAACATTTCCTCTTTAATGACATGGAGGCGTTTGTCTGGATGGTAACGGTATAAGAGACAAAAGACCGCTTTCCAGAACAAGTTTGAAAGGGTTGGAACTGTATTATTGCCTAAAGCGCTTTGAGTGGTCCACATAGTGAGTAATTTAGCGCATCGCTGGAATAAAAATGTTGTGCATGGACGCCGCTTCAAATGTGGTTACACACTTCAAATCTTAAAAGTGAAAAACAGGTCTCACGCAAAAATAATTTACTTAGCAGAAACAAGAGCACTATGTTTGTTGTAAATTTGGCTCCATCACGATGCGTATGAAACATTTCATTTTTAAAAATATATCATTATTTCTTCAGTATGAAAGGAGCAGATTTATGTTGCAGATTCAGAGTGAAAGATGTGTAGTTCGTGACTGCAGCTGCAACCTCATCGTTTTCCACATCAAGATCCTCCTCAAATCCACCTCTGAGGTGGGATTATTTTAATCCCCATTTTCAGGATCAAAATGATCCAGATTTGGGCCCAAACCTTTGAAATACCCAAAAAAGCGAAAAATCTGGATTAAAGGCAGGATTGGATTTACAGATCTGGATTTAAATCTTCAGGATAAAATCCCATTTGAAATACCCAATTTCTGATCAGATCTGGAAAAAATCCAATCCACCTGGATTAATCCTGGTGGATTATTTTTGAAATACTGGGCCATGATCTGCAAATGCAGCTTCCGTGCCATCTAGAACTCTTAACCAACTTTAAACCAAAACTAAGACTTCGCTGTAAAGAACTAAACCTTGTTACTCTACAATAAAAGGAAAATGCTAAGACCTTCCTAATTATTTCACAAATAAAACATTGTTTTATAGTGTACCATGAACAAAGACATACAAAGTTAATCAAATATCAAAGGTCTTACCTTGATCCGTTTGAAAGTTCCTTTGTTGAAACTCAGATGAAAAATATCCAAAATGTTATCAAGAGGTTTAGAAAATTTGATGCCACTAAAATAGGCTAACGACAGACACAAAAACTTTCTAACTGCAGAAAACACACAAAGGATTGCCAAAGTGCAGAGAAATCACACAAAGTCCTGTGAGGAACAGAGTGAAACCAAACAAATGGCTGACAAAATGGTGGATCATCCACTTAAGTATCCTCACCTCTGGGGGGATGGGCTAACGAGCCCACCTTTGCACAGTTATCACAATGAAATCCCTCCCCCATCTGCCCAAAAGACCACACCTAGAAGCCCCAGTGTAACTCTTTTTACTCTCAAAACCCACTTATAGGCTCTTGTTTTAAAACCAGACAAACATTTGTTTTCATTTGATCTTACTTCATTAAATTCATTGTGTCGTCTGTTACATGTTATAGTTTTTAATATGGATGTTTGGTTTCTTTTTAAAAACATTTAGCTTTCAATTGAATGTAGCCATTTCTAAAATGCCCTGTTTGAACGAATTACATTTAGTTATGGTACAATATATGTCTAAGATAACAATGGTACACAATAGTACAACCTTGTAAAATAATGTCTTAAGATTTGTTCATTCCTACAAACTTTACTGGATCAGTTTTTCTTAAACATTACAACCTTATACATTCCAAGTAGCTAATTTATGGTGACATATATCAAATACTTCTGTGAAAAGAGAAAACTTTTAATACTTTTCAACCAGTTCTAAACATTGTGATATATCTGCACATTTATTTCACCTTGTCAAAAAAAACCAAATATCTAAGATATTCACACCTAACGTCTGCTATCAATCTACAAATCCAAAAATAACTCCAGAAGAACTCTAGCATAAAAAACTAATAAAAACTAGTTCAGACTAAATGGATATTTAGCTTCTTTGTTGGAAACAACAACAACTTGTTTGCAGCAGCTTAAAAGTGAACTTTCACCAACACAGTTAAATCCACTTTTAACAATTGTCTTTTATCAGGTGCCAATCCATGATATATGTATAATTTATCTAAATTGAATTATAGAGGTGCTTCTTATTATTATTCTTTTCCCCCATATTTTAGATTACTGTTCCGTGATTTATGCTTTGTTTCATTTGTGACTTTTAATGCCCTTTAAAATGATTTCTCTGCACAAATCTATACTGCTCATATAAAGCACTTTAACATGTGTGTAAGACAAGTGCCATAGAAATTAACTTTACCTGCTTTGTTTAAAGGTAGAGTCCGAAGTCGCACCAGCGTTTCTGTTTGCAAACAACAGTATTCAAACTTAGCGCCCCCCCCCCCCTCAGGCTAATGGCCGCCTCGTTCTTCAGCCTATTCAACTTCAAGCTTCTCCTTCAGAGCTCAGAAGCAGCTACAAGCCAAACTATTATTAACCTGGTTTTCCAAACTGCATTATCTGAAGCTCTTACCTTTTCTTCGGTGCATACACGGTGTTTTTTTTTTTTTCCTTCAAGAGTTGGAGTGACTGGCGTCTGCTCCAATCATGAGCTTATTCCCACACAGCATCATGCTCTTAGTTCTGTCATTGGCTGCCGATGTAAACAGAAATCTCCCCCCAGAAATGTCTCGACCAGACCAAAACAATGAATTACAGGCAGGGGGGAGAGAGTTGCATTCAAGCGCACCACGGCACGAGAGTAGAGGCCCAAAGTTTGAGACAGATTTCACTTGCTCAAGTCTAACGTTTATTTTTTACAGGGGGAACTTCAAACTATACCTTTAACAATTCTCTATAACCTGTGATAATAGATGTAGACCATCACACTAACACATGAACCTAGTTCAATAGTGTTAGAATAATTAAAAGACATTGTATAGTATTTACTTCAACAGTCACCTCAACTACAATCCCAGATTTCAGTTGCTACTGTTGTTCTGATTTGCTGATTTAAATAAATGTAAATGACACAGCAGCAGTCAAGTCTAACTGGTTTATCCACTACTCATAAAAAATGCAAATGGTCATGAACTACTGTCCCTCACAGCTCACATTCTCTGACATTTAAACACTTCATTTGCTACATGTTTCAACATTCTTACAAACCCATTACACCATTACATTAGCAACACTCAAACCTTTAAAACAACTTGTAAGAAACAAGTAAAAATATTTAAAGAGAGTCCGAAGTTCCCCCCGTGAAAATAAACATTAGACTTGAGCAAGTGAAATCTGTCTCAAACAGTGCCATTGCGCCTTTACTTGCGTGCCGTAATACGTTTGAATGCACCTCTCTTTCCCCCCACCTATAATTCGCTCTTTCGTATTGTTTTGGTGTGTTCAAGACGTTTCTGGGGGGAGATTTCTGTTTATATCACCAACCAATGACAGAACTAAGAGCATAACACTGTGTGGGAATAAGCTCATTATTGAAGCAGATGCCAGTCACTCGAACTCTCAAAGGAAAAATAAAAGAAGAAAGAAAAACGGTGTATGCACCAAAGAAAAAGGTAAGAGCTTGAAATAATGCAATTTAAAAAAGCCAGGGTTGATATTAGCTTCTCAGCTCTGAAGGAGAAGCTTGAAGCTGAATAGTTTGAACGAAACAACCATTAGCCTGAGAATGAGGTGTTCAGTTTGAATACTGCTGTTTGCAAACAAAATGGTGGAGGGACTTCAAACTCTACCTTTAAGGCCTTTTCAGATAGAATGCGTTTTTTGCGCCGCGCACCGTGGGGGAGGGCGCAGAGTCAGCAGCAGAGCACAGTGGCAGCAAACACGTCATACACGCATTGCTAGGCAACATACCAGGAAGTGTTTTCACTTCATTGTGAGAAATGTACCTCTCATCGTCTCAGCAAAGAGCTTTTCTCCTGGGGAGTAGGAGATCAGCAGCAGATAAAAGGGTGGGGGTCCACCTGATCCTGATAACAAGGCAAAACTTGGGGGAGTACAGGCTCGTCCGGGAGCTGCATTCATTCACACAGACCGCTTCCAGGTTTACTTCAGGTTGAACAAGGACCACTTTTTTCCCTGAACTGGCCTCCTCCTATTGGACGTGCTAGAATGCCCCCCACCTTGCGCGCTGCATAGCTCTGCAGCATCGTCCAAAGTGCTGCTGCAGCACTACCACATACACAATGAATGGGTTTGCTGCCGTCCTCCTGCGCTTGCAGCGTTCTGTCTGAAAGGGCCTTTAGTTTAGTTTAAGTTTAATTTAGTTTAATTTATCACAGAGGATAATTCCAAGATATAAGCCACAAAGGAAAGACTAACAGAAGGTTGACAACGTATCTTTTATTCTACACTGTCAGAGACTAAACAGCTGCAGACAGCTTCCCTCAGCTGCAGTACACATGCACAGCCAGCAGATGGAGCTCATACTGACTGTCTCAAATGTCTGAAAGGAGTAATCACCAGGGCCCAGTATTTCAAAAATAATCCACCAGGATTAATCCAGGTGGATTGGATTTTTTCCAGATCTGATCAGAAATTGGGTATTTCAAACGAGATTTAATCCTGAAGATTTAAATCCAGATCTGTAAATCCAATCCTACCTTTAATCCAGATTTTTCGCTCTTTTGGGTATTTCAAAAGTTTGGGCCCAAATCTGGATCATTTTGATCCTGAAAATGGGGATTAAAATAATCCCACCTCAGAGGTGGATTTGAGGAGGATCTTGCTGTGGAAAACAATGAGGTTGCAGCTGCAGTCACGAACTACACATCTTTCACTCTGAATCTGCTACATAAATCTGCTCCTTTCATACTGAAGAAATAATATGATATATTTTTAAAAATGAAATGTTTCATACGCATTGTGATGGAGCCAAATTTACAACAAACATAGTGCTCTTGTTTCTGCTAAGTAAATTATTTTTGCGTGAGACCTGTTTTTCACTTTTAAGATTTGAAGAGTGTAACCACATTTGAAGCGGCGTCCATGCACAACATTTTTGTTCCAGTGATGCGCTAAATTACTCACTATGTGGACCACTCAAAGCGCTTTAGGCAATAATCCAGTTCCAACACTTTCAAACTTGTTCTGGAAAGCCGTCTTTTGTCTCTGATACCGTTATCATCCAGACAAACGCCTCCATGTCATTAAAGAGGAAATGTTGCGGCACGTTGTTTTGGCCGGACGCACAAGAAAATGTCCCAACACCGCTGTATGTTTCAGAACTTTTATTACTCTGCCTGGTGCATTCATTTATTCGTTGCTGCCGCTTTCTGCTACTGTATCTATAAAAGCCAAATGTTCTCTTCTTCTTCACTTTCTGACATCACAATCACAATGAACAGCGCCCTTTAGTGGCGACCCGCAAACATGATTTCACATCACTACAACAGGGATGAAAGGATGCTTGTGCGACAAACGACACATCTACAATATTTCCCCAAATCTGAACGTAGCTGTAATTGCAGTCCATCATTTAAAATAAGTAAACAAAATCTGCACATAGCTCAGAATTTAGTGACAGTTACAGACGAATCCTGAAAAGTTAAATTTCTGTCACAAAGTAAACATGTTGACGCTCCATAAATAAAAATGTTTGCATGAATAACTGATAACCATGTTTCATTTTCACATAAATTTATTACTTTAACTGCTTGTCCAGCATCTTAATCTTCACCTTCACCTCTTCTTGCTGAGCTGAGTGAGTCCGTCCCTTTCAGAGGACATTCTGCTGCTGAGTCTGCTCAATACTCTCAATAGTTTCTTTTACTCAACATTTTCATTTCTCCACTTCTTGCTGCCAAATAACAAAACACTTTTATTATTGAGCTTCCTTGATTTGTGTCTTGGATATTAAAATAATTTATTAAACATCTTTATTGGTATGGAAATGTTAAAAGTAGCTACTTACAGACCGCTCTGTTTCTCATCTACAGCTTCTCTGTAGCTGAACAAACGTCTGAGTTAAAGAAGAAAAATAAATTTGTCTGCCAGAGTTGTTTCTCTGTTTGCAGTGATGGTTCAGCGTCAGCGTTGACTGATACATGATCATATTGATCAGACACACGCTCATGACAAGTTCTTTATGTCATCATTTCCTGTTTCCTGTCAATGATCCAGTGGGAGGGACAGATTTGTAAATCTCCATCTAACAGGATCAGGATCATTTTGATCCAATCCACCAAAGTTTGGAAATATCCAGATATCAATCTGAGATCCAAGAACCTGAATCCAGGGATTTGGAAATCCAGATCATTTTGATCGGGATTCAAATTTTGAAATACTGGGCCCTGGGGTCTCATTTATAAAACTGTGCGCAGAATCTATACTAAAAGTGTACGTGCGCCAAAAACCCAAAGTTTGCTTACACCCAAAAATATTCAGATTTATAAAACTGGGCATATGCAAAAATCCAACAATTTCCCCTTTATAAATCACACTCTCCTTGGAAGTTTGCGCAGGTGAATGTGGCTCATATCCCGCCCCCCCCTACACGCCCACTTTCTACCATGAAGGGTCAATGCAAAGCACCTCATGAATATTTTTGCATATAAATAAGCTGATCTGAGGCATTTAAACTTGATCGTGGCGACTGAGAAGACGAGAAAACGCAGTTTCATGGAGAATGGAGTGGAGGAGCTTGTTGGTGGTGAAACGTTGAAAGAACGTTATATTTGGACTTCACAGTGGAATCGCAGATAAACAGAAGTGACATCACGTTGCTGCAGCGGTGAATGAACACAACGGCTGCTGCACACTGGAGCGCGTTGTGGTCAACAACTGCGCACGGGATTAAACGGATTCAGCGGGTCGGTCGAGTCCAGTTTAACACACAGATCCAGGAGTTCCCAAACTTTCTGAGCTACGACCCCCCCAGATACCAGACGTTGTTGTTCCTGACCCCCGCAACAGCTGAGCTCTTTATTGTGCGACATTTCAGATCATCTTGCAGCATCTACATGTGAGGCTGGAAAACTGTCAGAATCTTCATGAATTAGGGGGATAATGGGGGGGGGGGGGGGTTGGTGGATTATGAATGAAATGAAATGAAAAATACTTTATTAATCCTAGAAGGGAAATTCAATGTTTGTAATACTGTTTTTTTTTACAATATAACATCTATCGAACATAACAATAATATAAAAAGTACAAGTGCAACAATAATCATACATATGTACACAACTGTAAGAAAACATGATAATAAAAAAAACAACGTAGCTGACCAAGATATGAGAAGGGCTTTTGCAAGATATTGCTAAATTGCAATTTTTATTCTGAGTTAGGCTGTAATTTATTTATTAGATAATGGATGCGTTTATATTCCTACAGATTAATCTCCCTGCATTAACAGATTTATTTTGACAACCCTAAAAATTCTAAATGTATTTAGTTTACAGCGATTACAATCGTCTGGCGACCCTCTGAAATGATCTAAGAATCCCCAGTTCGGGAAGGTTGCTCAGGGGAATCTATCGGCATCAGTCAGTAATCACGTAGGAATATTGGTGGTTTCTAAAAACTCTCTCCATCTTTATCCTCTTCTTTCCATGATCTTCCAGCAGTGCAGCGCGTCCATGTGAAGCATTATGTACGAGTGTCACCGTTTCCTCAGTAATTACAATCAGCCTCCACACCTTGTTACAGGTAACCTACCAATAACTGTCATCCTATATAACTGAAGCTGCAGCTACTGTAGCTCTGAAATGAGGCTGATGGATCGTACAGCTCAATCCAGGAACAGACGGGGGTTTACGATGGTCTCCAGTCTGATATGATGGTTAAATGCATGATCGTGGCTTCAGCTCATCATCTTACCAGCGGTGCCGCCAGTTTCCCGTCTCCAAAATGTTCGTGCGCAAGGTTCAGAGTTTGCGTACAGGTGCGCACATTTTCCCGTCAGGTTTGTTTTTATAAATCTGAAACTGCGTGGAAAATTACTTACGCCACTTTCAGGCCCTGTTTTGTGCGTAAGCAGCTTTATAAATGAGACCCCTGCTCTTTTAATCTGTCCACTCTCCTTACAATGTCTTTAAATAATATCTAGAAACTTGTTAGAAAAAAAAATCAAACAAAGGTCATATTCTGACCCTTTGCTCATACCACCACTTTCTCTCGTGATAGTTCATACGAGGTTTTGACTGACATGAATGTTCATTTAAATAATGTAAATGAGGCCGCAGAAAGGACAGAGCTGGAATCAGGACCGGCCCAGTTCATGCATCATTACCCGACTCTGTACCTGACGGGGCTGAACCTTTTGGATTCAACCGTACATGTTTGAACCAGTCTGATCCTGAGGATGAGGATGAAGCACGTCTTGCTTCTTTTTTTTCTAGGTGAGCTGCATCCTAGAAAAAGACGTGGGTCTGAGCAAAGCACCGTCCTCGCTGCACAGCCTGCACCTCACCACCTTATTAACTTTTATAAACTCTCCATTGTTCTTCGCCGCTGCAGCCGTGCTCTCTGTCGCCTGTCACGCGCACACGCTCCCGTCACGTGTGAAGCTGAATGAGTCACGTTTAGAAAAAGTGGAATAGTTTTAGGGATGTCCCGATACCACTTTCTCGCCAACAAGGTACAAGTACTGACATTTGAGTACTTGTCGATACCGAGGAGCGCAGATACGAGTAATGAACAGGGAAAAGTCCGAACAGCTGCATTTTAGAGGCTGTCAGCCTGATGCTGCGGGTGGGGGGAGACGCCAACACACCTCAAGCTGGGAGGTGTTTGGAGGTGGACGCAGACGCACCTGTGATGCGTTTGATGTTCTGTTCATCAATATTTTTGCTAAATAAAACAGATTTGTGGCGGTGTGTGTGGTCTGGTTCCAGTACTACCGGTAACCCCACGTTACGTTTGGCCCCGCAGACGAATAGAGGCTCCGTGAAGGGATTAAATAAACCAAAAACAATGGGACGACTGTCCGTCCCGCATGTGTCCCACATTTCCAGCACATCATGCAAGAGAGGGGGGGTGGAAGATGAAACGGAGTTCAGAGAACAGGAGCAAGAAACAACATGAGAATGAACTGCGGGAGCAGCAGGTCTCTCCGGTCCCGGTGGGAGTCCCTGGTGATCAATATTAACGGGGGGGGGATGTCTTCTGTCTGAAAACCCTCGATCCGTGGATGGTATAAATCGGGAAAACCAGCTCTCCAGTAACAGGTTTAGCAGCTAAAAGTCCCCAAAGGGTTATTAACCTCAGTGGGTTTGACTCAGAAGCCAGTCTAAGCTGGTGGCGGGGACAACTCGTCCAGACAACTAACTGCCTTAATTCGATATGGTCTGCCCTTTTACAGCTGCGAGTCTCTCACAGGCGAACAACCTTTTATCCCGGACCCCCTCTTCAGCTACCTTATCTCATCGACAGCTTGTCCCCTAAACGTTTTCCGAGCACTTGTTCAGATCCAGAATATTTAACATCCAGGAAAGTACAGGATGTCAGGACATGTTAATTTTGGCTAAAACCAACCTGTTAGGACCATTAGAGTTGTTAAAATTAGGCAGGAAATTACCTAGACCACTTTACTTCCCTCAATGAGGGTAGCAACCATCGAACTGTGAAAACGTGAAATAATCACTAATTATTCTTCATGCAGGTTAAATTTATTGAAGCAATTTTAGCAGGGGATGACAAGGTATAAACAGCTTAAAATCAACAAAAGTACAATCAGGTAACAATTTATAAATCCCAGTATAAATGAAATAATCATCTGTCTCCAACACCTTAATCTAATTGCGGGTTCCAATTCTGTAAAAATAATCAAAAATAGGATAACTGAAATTAAATCCGGTAATAGAAAGTCCAATAATCAAAGAAATTCCAACAATTCCCAAATTAATCAGAATAATTTGATCATAATCCAACATCCTAACTTCTCCATTCTGTGTAAAATGTCTCACAAATTAAGCCTAATTATCTCTCAGTCTACCTTTAAATGTTGAAAGTCCTTTGGAAACTCAAAGCTGATAACCCATTAAAAATTTTGGAGAGTGGTCCAAAGTCCAGAATCCGGGGCCCCGGATCGTACTTTAAATCCACTTGTGTGCCCCAGTGACAGCTGTCCTGGACCCCCCGTCCTGAGGGTCCAAACTGCCACTGTTAGAAGCACAAGGCCAATGCTATCAGTCCAGAAGCTGAAATCCTTTTCAGTTGAAAGTTGGTTGAGATTACGTCCAGGTCTGGTGTTAAAAATCCAACTGAAAAATAAGCTTTCTGTCCGATTCCTTCAGATGGTGAGGATGCATCCTGCCTCTTCAGATCCACCGAACGTATCTGCTATAATAGCACTTTAGAAGGTTCTTTTATCACCTTGGTTGAAGGGTGATCACAAGGCCCGGTCTGGTCCATTTGATTGGCTTGAACAATGGATCCTTCCAGAACGATGACTTAATGTCATGTGTTGTTTACTGCTAAAAGTTAGGGAGTGTCCAAGTTCCTCTTTTTGCTGGTTACTCACTGTTTTAACAGACTTCAGCTGTTGTTTTTCAAATCCTACCTCGGGTTATGCTTAGTCACTCTGACTTTTATATTCTTCTTACATTTCAGACAATTGATTACATTCATCACACATCATTTCATTATTTCAATCATATTTCCATGACCTGCTTCAATACTCTCCTTGTACTAACTCATTCGCAGGGCGGAATTAGGGACTTGAAACCAGCTCTCCCTGTGTTTAGCAGTCTCCTTCATTCTGACTTTACATATTGTCAGCAACCCTTGATTAACAATCAACAATTACATGTTTTTACTCATTTGTTATACACAATGATATATGTAATACATTTCTGTGATTTATGACTCATTTTCTTATGCTCTATCTGCAATCAAAGTCTCTGCTGGCCTGTAGGTCAGAGGTCAGAGTGGGGACTGGCTCCTGTAGACCTCAGACCTCAGACCTCACACTTCCCTTTGCCAGAGTCCTGCATGAGTCCAGTTTCACCAACCCGCCCCCACCCGTAAGGATGGCTTCCGAACCCGACCCGTTTGTTTAGCTCACAGCCCGACCCTGTAACGCATCAAGTAACATCGGTTGCACCCCCCCCCCCTTCGTTAGAGGAACGCAGTTATTGTCTGATTAATCAGCTGCATCTGGAGTCCAGCTTCCAGCTTTTCAGAAAAAAGTGATAATTATTCTGCCGGCATAAACGTTTCCGGAGCTCAGGTGCTGTCAGTAAGGAGAAGCCCCCCCCCCCACCCCCCGTGCTGTCAGTAAGGAGAAGCGCCCCCCCCCCCCCACCCCACCCCCCGTGCTGTCAGTAAGGAGAAGCGCCCCCCCCCGTGCTGTCAGTAAGGAGAAGCCTGCATCAGTATGGGAGTGAGTATCGATGCCGGCATCTGGATCGGACATCCCTCATTTTTATTAAAATGTTTTATATCATAATGGGAAAGGCTCTTTGTGTGTTTGAACAGGAAATGTAATGATTTAAAAGCAGAAAAATGCAAACTGGAAATCCCACAAGCCCCGCCCCCTCCACATGCTGTGGAGTGGAGCATGTGGTCCAGTGTGGACAGAAGTCCGTAGGCGTGTCAGAGAGAGGCTGGCCTATGCTAACAGCCTCTGTTAGTTACCAAATTGAAGGAGCCAATCAGAATCTCACAATTTCGGGATTTAGCTCTTGTGGGCAGTTCTGGTGTGAGGAAAGAGCCCACATGAAAAAACTGGACCGTGTAAAAAATGGGGGGGTTTCAGGCAAGTTTACATTTCACTCCAACACCAATAAACATGTTTTAACTGGAAAAATGCAATTTCCAGGTTATTACGCCTTTAAGAATTGTGTCAATCTCTTACCAGCAATGTCAAAATGACTCAGTGTCTCATGAAGTTTTGTATTCACCATCCCTAGACAGAGTTAACTTAAGTCTGTGATCCTAAGGCACCACAATTTACAAGTGGGTAATTGTTCTACCTGACATGGAAAGTCCTTTTCAAACATATGGTGCTGACTTTACCTCCTTGAATTGTCTTTCACACTCATGGTGCAACTTTAACATTCAACTGAGCAGAACTTCTCAACAACTCTCTGAATGTGAACAGAACAAAGGCAGTAGAGCACATAACTCAGATTTAGAGGATAACAATCATAAAAGGGTAATATCCTGTTGAATTTGCTTTTCCTTCGAGCCTTTGTGGTTCAGATATGAAAGTAGCCCCGCCCCCTCTGTTGTTCATGAAAGTAGCCCCGCCCCCTCTGTTGTTCATGCATGCTAAAGCTGAAACAACTTAAGAAATTTACTTTGAGTGAAAGTAAAAATTTATGTCAAATTTGAGTGTTTTTGTTGTTGATGTTGATGTTGTTTTGACCTTAAAAAACATTTTTTTATCAACAAACCAAACTAATTGAGTTACTGTAGATCAATGTAAATAAGTTTTAATATCATTTACAGCACATATACTCATTTTAGAGGATGTTCATTGTAACCCAGGTTAAAAAGTATATATATTACATAAGAGTAAAATAAGTTGAAAGTGATTCATGTAGTGCAAATTAGTTAATCAGAGATGATTACAAACTTTAATACAGCAATCATTATGTGTTGAAGAGTAAAACCATGCTGACATAAAATTGATGTCGCTGCCCCTTTAAGAAACTAGGGACGTTAAGCGCAGCACGCGAGTGATGTGTCAGAAAGCCTTAAGCCCCGTTTCCACCCGCGGGTCTGGGTCAGGTCGGGCCAGGCCGGATCGGGTGGGTTTTGGTACGGATGTGTTGATTTCACATTGCGTCCCCACAGCAAACTGTACCCTTATTCTGGAGGCGGAGAATTAGCTGGACAGCGCTGCTACGTGATTGTGTGACATCATCGCCGTGTAACGCCGTTTAACCAAAACACCGGCGCCACACGTGACAGAAACAGAAAGGAGTCACACCGGCTTTGTTTTTACGCTGGGTCACGCGGGAAGTGGCGGATTTTTCAATGAATCAGCTGATTGCTGTGTATTAGCTCCACCTCTTTGGTCCGGATCGGTTAGATCAGTACCCCTACCGAAGGGTGCCAAAAAAGTAGTCCGGGTTGGGTCGGATATAAGGGTACCCGTCCCAGTTTTTATCTGTGGAGACGCAAAAAAACGTGGACCGATCCGGCCCGACCCGACCCAGACCCGCTGGTGGAAACGGGGCTTTAGAGACAAACAGAGAGCGGATCGAAGAAACTGAGCAGCATTAACAAGCAGGAAAAAGATTGGAAAAGTGAATATTATTTTTGGAAAAACATAACTTACCTGGTCGGGAATTGACAGGGACTTTATGAGAGTTAAACCACATCGGTTTTGGTCAGGTTTTTTTTTTTATGCTTGACTTGGAAGTTCGTTGGAGGAAGGACGGTTGAACTGCCGTGTGCGGGCGTGCACACACACAGACAGGATTTGGATCCAGGATGGCGAGCCAGACCCAGATCTTCCATTCACCTTCTGCATCACGTCAGTGAGGAATCTCCTGTATGCAGTAACTCGCTGCCAGAGCGGTAGGAGTATCAGGAACTGCATTGAACTGAGCTGAACTGAACTGAACTGAACTGAATGGAACGGAACTGAAAACTGAATTTTTTTTTTTTTTCTAACTGGATCGAACTGAAACTTTTCATTGGACTTGAACATTTAAATTCACATTTGGACGTGATCTCATATTTAAAATATTGTATTTTTTTATTATTGAGTTTATAATTTTGAATGTGATTTGAATGATTGTAGTCTGTTTTGATTGTTGGGTAATTGAATGAAATTCTTACCTGTTAAAGAAAGAAAAGAGAGTTAACTCAGAAAAAAAAGTAGGAAACTTAAATAGGTGCAACCTAGGATAAAGAAACTAGTCCAACTAACTTAAATTAGCTCAACTAAAATAATTTAGGATAAAAGGACTAGTTTATCCTAATTTAGATTAGCTTTAGTGAGCTAAATTAGTTGAATTGAAGAACTAAAGAGAAAGGGTGATATATATATATATATATATATATATATCTTTACTTTGTTTTACTTATCTTTTTATTGAGAACCTGCAGGGTATTTAAGATTTTTGTGTACTGTTTTTATATGTGTGTTTTCTATTTAGTAAAGTGCCGGCCTTTTTATATATATATACGGTCTCTGTTGTTATCATTACTGCTTCCCACTCCTTAGAACCTAGAACTGGTCCAGTGGTGTGATACCAGTGTTACAAAATTGGCGAGCCAGCCAGGAGTGGCTTAAAGCATTCAAAACTAGAAACCAGAGACCATATTGTATTGTTATCGGTGTTTTAATATGGATGTCATTCAAACGAGTTGTGTAAAAATCCCTAACTCAGTCATAGTTAGTAATATAACCGGCACAGAGACTGATGAAGAACTATATGACTTCTTGAAACAACATGGTTCCATTCAAAGGGTAATTCCAGTAGATTTCACCGAACAAGAGCCGAGCAAACAGGTTATTGTAGAGTATGTGTATGGTACAGCTATACAGTCTCTCTTACCCTTATTGCCACTCAAACTAAACAGTTAAACTAAGACTGATGTCACTTACCACATCAGAACCCTAACCAGTGTCTACACACCTGTTGCTAGCAAGACCGCTACACAGACTTACCTTTCAGAGTTAAAGGACATTGCAAAACAGACTGGCAAAGACTTTGCAGCTGTCCTCAAAGAAGAGCTCTCCACCATTAGTGTGACTGTTGATATAGATCACTCAGAGACCCTGGATGAATATACAGAGCAGAACTCACCTGATACCTTCGAGCAACATGACCCTGAAAATCCTGTGCAAGTAAGCCCCCTGCCAAGTACAGCCCTGGAGCAGCATGTCCAACACAATTGGTCTCCACCACTGGTACCATCTAAAGAAAGGACACAGCCTGCTCTGAAGCTTTCTGACATTAATCCACCGGACATACAAAAAGTAATTGTTGAGCACATAGTGAGAAATGAAGATTCTGCTCTGCAGGTGCACACTTCCTTGAGACTCAGACCTTTCTCTGGGTGTTTCCCCCGTCCCAACAATGAAGTAGATTATGAGACATGGCGTTCCAATCTGGAACTTCTTCTTAAAGACACAACACAGTCTGATCTATACAAATCAAGGAAACTTCTCGAAAGTCTCTTATCACCTGCTATTGATATTGTGAAGCACTTGACACCTGAATCTCCTCTTAATGTGTATTTAAAGATCTTGGACTCCGCTTTTGGCACCGTTGAGGACGGAGATGACCTCTTTGCAAAGTATCTCAACACTATGCAGGATAATGGTGAGAAACCCTCAGCTTATCTACAAAGGCTGCAGGTGATGCTGAGCACCACCCTCAGGAGGGGAGGTGTAACTGCAACTGACTTTGACCGGCATCTTCTCAGACAGTTTGTTAGAGGCTGCTGGGATAACATCTTGATATCTGAACTCCAACTAGAACAAAAGAAACAGAATCCACCTACCTTTGCTGAACTTTTACTGTCACTCCGCACAGCAGAAGATAAACGTTCTTCCAAAGCATCCCGCATGAAACAGCACTTCAGTGTTTCAAAACCAAGAGCGACTTCTAATTATCAAGGTGTTTATGTGCAGAATGAAGAAGACTGCAATTCATCTCAGCCAGCTCTTGATCAAAGATCTGAGATTCAAGACCTAAAGAAACAAATAGCTGATTTACAGTCCCAGCTCACATGTATCACGCAGAAAGACAGTAGAAAAGCTAAATCGGTTTCCAGACCAGTAGCTCCCCAAGCAACGAGCACCCGTTCACCAGCTATTACTCACATATCTCAAAAGCTGCAGCCTCACAGTCGAGATGCAACCAACAACAAAAGCAACAGACCAAGGCCTTGGTATTGCTTTAGATGTGGAGAGGACGGACACATCAAGCCTCAGTGTGAAAGTGACCCAAACCCATCTCTTGTAGCTGAGAAGAGGAAACAGCTAAAAGAAAAGCAGTCAGCATGGGACATTCAACATGGCACTTCAAAGCCTGATCCTTTAAACTAGACCCAGTTCCGGTTGTGGGACAAACGGGGACTGGAACACAAACAAAGTGTCCCAAAAAGAAGCTGCATAAAGCCTGTGTGTATTCTCAAACAAAAACACAGTCAGTGACCCTGCCAAAAGGTCTGATTGGAGCTAAGTGCATTGCACAAGTGACCATAAGTGACAAAGACTGCAGTTGCTTATTAGATTCAGGCTCTCAAGTAACAACAATACCCAATTCTTTTTATCTGGAGAACCTGTCTCACTTACCTCTAAATTCCTTAAATGACCTGCTTGAGGTGGAAGGAGCCAACGGCCAAAATGTCCCTTACCTTGGCTATGTGCAGGTCACCATCATATTCCCTAAGAGCTTGCTTGGAGCAGACATTGAGGTGCCCACGCTGGGTTTAATTGTACCTGATATACGCTCCACCTTGTCATCAGTGCTTATAGGTACAAATACTTTGGATATTCTTTATGAAAAGTATGCAGAAATTGCACCTCAGAACTATGAATCTCTTCCTTATGGCTACAAAGTCGTCTTACAGACCCTTGAAATCAGAAAAAGACAGTCTGTTGATTCTAGCCTGGGAGAGGTGAGGCTTTACAGTAAAGACTTTGAGACCATTGCAGCTGGACAGACCAGAGTCCTTGAAGGGTCAGTGAGCTGCAGAACACCTGATGTTGGGAAATGGGTGATGGTAGAGTCACAAAAGACATCTTCCCTGCCTGGTGGCATTGTTGTAACAGATAGCCTAGTATGTCTACCACCAAAGCTACCACGCTGCATACCTGTCATGATCAAGAACGAGTCACACCATGACATCACCTTGTCTCCAAAGGCTGTGATAGCAGAGATACACGCTATCAAGAGTGTTCAATCTGTCAAGACTCCTGACTCAGACTCCCCCTCAAAACCAGATCAAAGACCAAATCTTCATGTTGACTTCTCTGATTCTCCTGTACCCAACGAGTGGAAAGAAAGAATAACTGAAAAGTTGAGTTCCATGCCGGAAGTGTTTGCACTGCACGAGCTAGATTTTGGCTGCACTGACAAAATAAAACATCACATAACGCTCAGTGACCAGACACCATTCAAACATAGGCCAAGACCTATACACCCCCAGGACATAGAGGCTGTGCGAACCCATCTCCAGCAACTCCTTGATGCAGAAGTTATCCGTGAATCAGAATCACCCTTCTCCTCGCAGATTGTAGTTGTCAGGAAAAAGAATGGCGATGTGAGACTGTGCATAGATTACAGGAAATTAAACACACAAACTGTAAAGGATTCATATGCTTTACCTAATCTTGAAGAGTCCTTCTCAGCACTGATCGGGTCCAGGTGGTTCTCAGTGCTCGATCTCAAATCAGGCTTCTATCAAATAGAGATGGAGGAAGCAGACAAACACAAAACTGCATTCGTCTGCCCTCTAGGATTCTTCGAGTTCAACAGGATGCCTCAGGGGATGACTAATGCCCCTAGCACATTCCAGAGGCTAATGGAGCGTTGTATGGGAGAATTGAACTTGAAGCAAGCTCTAGCTTTTCTGGATGACCTCATCATTTTCTCCGCCACATTGGAAGAGCACGAGGAAAGGTTGATGCGCGTGCTCAATCAATTGAAGGAATTTGGTTTGAAACTGTCACCAGGGAAATGCAAATTCTTCCAAACCTCTGTGAAGTACCTCGGCCACATTGTATCTGAAAAAGGCATTGAAACTGATCCTGACAAAGTAGCAGCATTAAAAACCTGGCCAAAACCAAACAACCTGAAAGAACTAAGAACCTTCCTGGGTTTCTGTGGTTATTACCGCCGGTTTGTTAGGGATTATTCAAAGATTGTGAAACCGCTCAATGAGCTCACTGCTGGCTACCCGCCGTTGAGAAAGCATGCTAAAACCACAACGAACCCTGAGAAGTACTTCAACCCAAAGGACACCTTTGGAGAGAGATGGACGCCTGCTTGCCAGGCAGCGTTCGACACGATAATTGAAAAGCTGACAACTGCACCCATCCTCGGGTTCGCTGACCCCAAGTGTTCCTACATTTTACATACAGATGCAAGCACCTCAGGTCTTGGTGCTGCCCTCTACCAGGAGCAACAGGGACAGAAGCGTGTTGTTGCTTATGCAAGTCGAGGTTTGTCAAAATGTGAGTCCAGGTATCCTGCGCACAAAGTACTGAGTACGTAAAGCAATTAGTACACGCTTATAACTGTACTAAGAACGAGACAACCGGTTTTAGTCCTTACGAGTTAATGTTTGGACGTCAGCCAAGATTGCCAGTTGACCTAGCCTTTGGCCTACCAGTCAATCCCCAGCCAGGCTCACATTCGCAGTATGTCCGCAACCTGAAATCCCAACTTGAAGACAGTTACAGAGTAGCAACTGAAAATGCTAAAAAGACAGCCAGTCGCAACAAAGTGAGATTTGACAAACATGTTGTTGACTCCACCTTGGCAGAAGGCGACAGAGTCTTGGTTCGAAATGTCCGTCTTAGAGGCAAGCACAAGTTAGCCGACAGGTGGGAGTCTGACGTGTATGTTGTCCTGAGGCAGTCTGGAGATGTCCCAGTGTATGTTGTGAAACCTGAAACTAGAGATGGTCCACAAAGAACTCTTCATCGTGACCTCCTGCTGCCATGCGGTTTCCTTCCTGTGACCCCAATCAGAAATGAACCTAGCGCACCAAAAGCAGTAAGCCGACCAAGAACACGACAGCATCCTAAAAATGACAGTTCAGATGGAGCTGATGGGGATAAATCCCATTCTGACTTTGAGGATTATCACTACGATGGCCACAGAAACCTAAGGGTGGAAACACTAGGTCCCGATCTGACCACTGAACTCATGGAACACTTACCTGAAAGTATTGAGCCAGAACTTTCCAAAGAGTTGGTTGCTTTTGAGCAAGATCCTTCAGATGTAGCCAAAGCTTTCCCCAAGGATCTTCTTGTAGAGACTTGTGATCTGAACTTACCTCAACCCAGAGAGAAAGACTTACCTGATCCTAAAGACTCTGATTTACCTGATCCTGAAAAGAAAGACTTACCCGATCCTAAAGACTCTGACTCACCTGATCCTGAAGAAAGCAAAGGTAACACAAGTGTTATGGACCAAACTGACATCCTGATAGAAAGTGACTGTTCTAGAAGACCTGTCAGAAACAGGAAGGCAACTAAAAGACTGACTTATCCTGAGCTTGGAAACCTGTTGGTAACAATAGTTCAGTCTTTATTTCAAACCTTAAGTGATGTGTTTACAGAATCCCTTGAAGACCCTAGCTTTCCTAAAATCCCTACAGTTATGACAGTATGAATTCAAAATGCACAGGGGCGTGCATTAGGTAAAGAGGGGAGGATGTAACCCAGGTTAAAAAGTATATATATTACATAAGAGTAAAATAAGTTGAAAGTGATTTAGTGGTGTGATGCCAGTGTTACATCATGAAATGTGGAAGAGAAATGTGATAGCCTAAAGGTAAACTATTAATTAGTTTAATGAATACCATGGTCTTTTTCATTTCATTTTCATTTTATGTTCAGTACATCAGTTTTGTTTGCACTGACTGCTTTATTTTTTATTGATTTTTCGACATAATCAATTTTTTAAAATCACTTTTTTAATACCAGACATGAGTGACTGGAGCGCAGAATTCTACCAGGTGGAACTTTCTTTCGAGAGTCTGTTTCAGCTGTCAGACATTCCTTGAGACACAGCTAAGCTAAGCTTGAACGTTAGCCTGCCCCCAGACCAGACTAGCATAAGTTACCATGGTTACTCAGCGGGTATTCCGGTAAGCCACGTTGATGGAACAAAACTCTCTCTTAGATAAGCCAGACTAATGGAAATAAGAAAGGCTTTCCCTTAATCCAGCTTCGTGAAATACCTCCAGGTCTTAACCCTCTAGCCGCCAAGGTCGCAATATTGCAACAGGTGACATTACTGAATAAAACAGCTCATATTTTTAAATCTATAGCCTTCTATTGTTACTGCTTGGTACATGGCCACAACTTACAGCTTTACTCCTGGTGTCATTTTAGAGTGTCTTTCCGTTGAAAAAAAAAATCGGACAAAACAGTTTGAAACCCACCACCTTCTGCCTGCATGCAAGGCTGCAGAATGCAGGAGAGAGACAGAAAAGGCTCAAGCTGCAGCGTGTTGGAAATAAGAACAGTTTGAAACTTTTATGACAAATAACTACATGCTCAGAAGCCTTTACAGTGAGGACAATGTGCTGCACTCATCTTTGCTGATCAGGATTTGAAGTAGATGATCAGCTGATGATGATCGCTCCTCAGAAACAAATGACTGACGACACAGTGCACGATTACACTGCACAAACTGTCACAACCACACAGATGACAGTGACATTTTTTCCACCGCAGTGATGGAGGAAAGAAACAGGGGAAGCGTGGGCATAAGAGGGGATAGTCAAAATAAGGGAGTGATTGATTATGGCTGGACATATCTGAGAACTGAGGAAGTTATCCATAAATGGATCAAACACTGCTGAACCTGCAGAACAGCAAAGAGAAAGAATCTCATAGATGCTCGAGCATCTGATTTCCTGTCTCTGTTTTCAAATTAAGTAATTTTGCCAATTTGCACACCTGCCTTTGGCAAAGTGATGACAAGGAACAGATCTGAAATGACATCTTCCTGTTTCCTCCACTAATGATCACGCTGAGAGGGATCAGCCAGGTTACGACAAATTACAAATCAAACAAACAAAAAAGCATAAAAAATATAATTTTCCATGTTGATATCCAAATACAATAGTAACTAGAAATACAATAGGCCTTCGCACCGCCTTCGGTGCGAAGGCCTAAATATACTATCCTCAATCCTTTGGAAGATTGTCGGGTGGATGGATCCCAAAGATCTTCCCGATCTCCTGGAAGTTCGTCCGGCTCTCTGCGGGCGGTCAGCTCAGTGCTGGTTCTGGTTCATCCTCTCTCTCTCATCCGTCTCCCCAGAGACGTGCAGCTTCAGGACTGATGTCACGGGATGGTTGATAGTAAAGATGATTTGGGTTAAAGTCTTCTTCTCTCCATCACTCCTTCCTGAGTGATCCGTGGTTCTGAACTCTGCTGAGTTCAGAGCAGGTGTTGTCTCATTCTTTCCCCATTGTTCCAAGTTTCTCCAGTTCTGTCTCTACTCCTTCCAGTTCTCCCAGATCAGTTCTCTTTCAGTTCTAATCAGATCTCGTTCTCTTTCCGATCTGAATCTCTCAGTTCAGAGCTTTGCGCTCTGCCTGGCAGTGGAATGTGGGTTGCAGCTTGTCAGCCAATGGGAAGCTGACAGAGTCAGGGTTCATCCAATAGTCAGACACATCTCAAATGATCATTTGACTATCAATTAAGCGTAATGATTATAAACATCTGTGAATTCTAAGTGAGGCATGTGTAAAATGGATCAGTTATTCAGACATGATGAAATAAAATGAACACAATAAAATAAAATAAAATAAAGCAAAGATCTGAATTGTATGAATAAAGAAAGACATTGAATAAACAAATCAGCTAAACAGATAAAACAGGATTAATCTTGATGCCTTAAGATTCCTGTAAAGAAAATACGTGTGTTAGACATCATTTGATATGAGGAAGTCCATTTCTAACATAAAAGTGGATTTCAGCAGTTGGGTAAAGTGTCTCTTTCTTCACCTTTATGCAGCAAATCCTGGAATGCATGTGATGTGAATTTAGGGAAGAAACATCTAGTTTCTAATCACCAAAGTATGTCATGTTGCATATCAAAAGAAAAGTCTTCATCATGAGATTAACATGAGCTACTTTCCTGATAATATAAAACAGTTCTTGGATGTTAAGAACACATAACAAAATTGGCTATAAGGAACCAATTTATAGCAGGTCGTAAATACTGTGAAGGAGTATCTCCAAGCTTGGAGGATGGGTTCAAAGTTCAACAATTGGCCTTTGTTTGTTTTACCAAAATGCAGGTCCTCTCCTGAGTTGCCCTCAGGACCATAAATCAGTGATTCCTCAGAGAAGGTCCTTCTCTGAGCAAAATTCCTCCTTGGGACGTCTGCTTTACATCCAAATGTGGCCTTTATCAATCAGTGTGTGTTCCAAAGTATATTTGGTTAGATGTGTGTATCCTTTTGCTGAGACCTTTGGGCTTGAGATCACTACAGGTCTCAGAAGTTTTGTTATAAAAGTCCTTGACAGCCTAAAACAGTGTTATAAAAAGTACTTTATTTAATGTGGTGGATCTCTATTTATCATTAAAAAATAATAATAATAATAATTTATTGACATTTAGGGGAGACCAGGGATGATGGTAACACTTTGTATTTGAGAAATTCATTTGTATTAAATTTATCTAATCACCACCTAAACTCTGTTATCTACAGGGTTAATATGACAAAAGGTATATCCACAAATTAATTACAAATGATAATGTGGTAGTTGACGGTCCAGTCATCATGCCCCCAAATGATGTAGTGCTGGACACATCATCCCGGCCTGTTAGCTGGGATGTTCCTCTGGCTGAATGGTCAGCAAGCTTGAACCCAGATGAGTCTGGGGTTCAAATCCCACCCATACCCTCTGTTGTGCACCTTGCCACAATAAGTACAGTAATATTGTTACATTGTATCACACAATAAACATCTGAAGAAGAAGGACATTCTGGGTATAAAGACTTTAATGCCAAAAAGACACTTAATTTTTTTTTTTTAAACTTCCTGAAAAATGTCCAATATGAACAACCATCTATGGTCCACAAATTACAAACATTTTATAAATATCATTAAACCACATATTGTCTGATGTCTCCTTACTACCCTATTCCTGATGTTTATGAGTCATGTCAGCCTTTCATTTAATTAATCTAATTAGGTTACTATGCATCTCCTTGTAATCTACATTATCATTCATTCCTTTTAATTTATTATGTTGATCAAGACTGACACATAACCCATTACAAAGACATGGATCATCTATCTCATATCCTATAATTTCAATTTATGAACACATCATTCAGTTATATTTACTTTACCTTTAATCCTGTCCAACAGAAACCATTTTCTGTGTGCTTTGTAAACAAAAACACACAAAAATAAACTTGCTTCTATAGACTAGACTTAGCAGAATGGAAGAACAAACTCCCACTAAAAGCATTTTACCTCTATTATGAGACAGCTGTTTCATCTAATGCAACTTGTCTCCAACAGATATTGGAACATCCTTTGTCTAGCTTCCAATAATGTTGACTTTCAATCAAATATTTTCAGATTTCTTGCTGTACAGTAATCCTTTCTTCCTAAATCCAAGTCCCAAGTAAAAACATAAAGCTCATCTAACATAACAGACATGCTTGAACCAACCAAACTTACACTACAGTTACACAAACCACAGTAAGTAGTGATAATATTACTATACTGAAACTCTACTTTCCAACATTGGGAATATATCATGTTTTATACATGCAACCTTCAGTACCTCACAAAGTATGCATAACTCACAACTCCAATACTCCAAGTATATTTTGACAATTAAGACACAATACACAATACCACTGGCTTTCTAAAACTTTTTGGACATGAGGTCACATTCATGTTGCAGCCCCGCCTTTTCCTCCCTAAACACAAAAAAACTTTAGCTCAGGATTTGTTACTTTTGATGAGTTAAACTCTAAGTTTGTTTCTGATCAAGCAATTTTATCTTCTTTTTTGAGCAGCATAAGATGGAAATGTAAAGTATACAATTTATCTGACTTCGACTTAAGCTCTGATGTGTGGTAAAGACAATAATTTTGTGCTATTATTTAATTCTTACACACAGACCATTCTGAGCCCTGTTAATCTCATAATACTTTTTCATTTGAGTATGGAGTGAACAATAAATATGCTTATACATCAAACATATGGAGGAACGTGATTCCCCTCAACCTGTTGTATTTCTACTTCTGCCATCTAGTATTGAGACGCTTATTTAACTTATCATTACTACTGCCACCTAGTGGCTACATTTAATTCAATCTATTCATCATCAGGCCACAAGAAACTGGTATCACTGATAACACTAAACAATATCAAATTCCAATAGGCCTACATAGGCGGCCAAAATGTTTTAATAACATCACTATAATCACAAAAACTACGATCATTAATTCCATGCAGGGCAATTTGGGCTGAACATGGCAAGCAATCTGTGATACTCTTTGAGCCAAAGGATTTGTATCAAAAGCCACAAGACAACTCTTAAGCAAAATCATTTATTTACAATAAAGATTGTCAAACAAAGACCGAAGATGGAACTGGTATTTGTCTAGAATGCCTTTTGCAAAATATGTTTCATCTAACAGCTTCTGTTTTTAAAATCTTAGTTTTCAGCTTTTCTCGACTAGATATTGTGATTGTGGAAAGAAAGTTGCTGCTTTGCAGGAAAGACCATCAGCTGCTTCCAAACCACTTTCACTTCTTGTTTTAGACACCAGCTACCCCATCCAGTTAAAATTTTTAAGATCAGACAAATACAAGTTGAAAATCCCAGTTTAAGCTTTTCTCGCACATATATTTCAATTGAGGAAAGTAAGCTACTGCTTCACAGGGACACCACATGATGCTTTTTAACCACTTGATCATGAAACAGCAATATGAGTATTGGTTATATTTCAAGGATTTACTGTAAAAAGGGAGTCCTGTAAAAGCTTGAGTACTACCTATACCCTAACTGAGGACAAAAGGTTGTCATGCAGATCAATACATCACATATATTCCAAGAGGGCTATAAATCAAATTCTACGTTGAATGAAGGAAGGCGTGACCAGGTGAGGCAAGACTAGGTAAGGCGGGGCCAGGGAGGCGGTGCGTGGGTGGGCTTGGAACCCGTGATAACTGCTTGCAGTTCTAGTTACATTCTGTTATTACATTTTCTATGTATGCTGATGGCTTCAGACTCCAGTTTAACATCCCTCCTCATCCTCCTCGATCTCTGCTGCGTTTGACACTGTTGATCACTCCATCCTCCTCCACCGTCTCCAGCACTACTTTGGTTTCTCTGGTACAGTGGTTTCACTCGTACCTCACAGAACGGACTGAGTGCGTAGCCTTGGGGGAGGCAAAATCCAGACCTCACACACAGTTAAGTTTGACCCCCAGCTTTCCTTTGATAATCATGTCACTTCCATCTGTAAAACATCCTTTTTTCACCTCTGTAATATCTTCGCCCCTCCCTCTCCCTTCCTTCCTGCTCTGTTTTTGGTTATTGCTTTTATTGCTTGTTTTAAAATTGTGGTCTCTGTAGCACTTTGAGATTTGAATTTAAATGTAAAGTGCGTTACAAATAAAATGTATTATCATTATTATTATTATTATGTTAACATTTTCCACTTAGTAAATTTGTACTTAGTAAATATATACCCACTTAGTGGGTATATATTATGTTATTTGATAACTGAAAGATGTGATTAATCTATTTTTGTTTAATTTTATCATCAATATAATTCATTGTTTTAAAAGTGTTTCTTTCCAGTACTTAAAGGTTAAAGGTTAAAAGTGGGTAACCTACATCTCTGGGCTCAACACGCAGATCCGAGTGGGCAGCCTACCTTCTTTGAGGTATTTTCGGGGGGCCGCACTCGAACCCAGAGATGCAGGTCCAGAGTCCCATCAATCTCCTGGCTGGCTCGCCAAATGTTGTGGATAAAATGCTTCCCCAAGAAAGGATGAGAAAGGCTGAGTAGGGTCTGGTGATAGAAGGTCAACACCTCAGGTTTATTAACACAAAAGTGACAGAGTACATCCTATACAGAGGTAGAAGACCTCGTTTCACGCTTGATGCCAATATATATAGAGCAGAGATCCCCCTTGGGACAAAGGCTCGGATTAGATCAAAACCATATAAGACAACTAACTAAACATAGACACACTATTGCCCATATCAGATTTAAATGTCATGGCTATATTTTAAGCCCTTCTGATTCTGGTAAACAACCCCTGTTGTTTACTGTTAATATTGTAGTTTATAAGGCTTGGGAAATCCACCACAGTATATGCCTTGGATTTAAACATCACTGAACATACATTTTGACTGGTTGATTAAAAAAAGAAAAATTATATATATATCCATCAACAAGCAACATATCCCTAATTTGTTCAAACTACTCCATTTTGTTCAAGGTCTAAGAAATCTGCAACTATTTGATTGGATAGTTAAAGTAGTGTCTGCTCGTCAACTGCCCTTCTGCAAGAAGTTAAGCATCACAAAGTCTTTCTTCTTTTAATGAAGCTGAGACTGGGGTTACAGAACAAGGACCTAGCATACAGGTGAGATTAATTTTCCATGAGTGTGATGTTTCACTTTAATCACTTACTGTGGAGCATTTAAAAGAGAATCTATTTTTATTTACCTATTTAATTCTACATGATTTAAATGTATCCATGTTGTTTTCTTATGCTTCCTTTTAGGTTCAAAATAAGTGAAGACCAAGTAACCAAAATAGTGAATGTTCGGGAGTTCTGTGATGGCCGAAGTTTTTGATAGTGTGGCCAGAAAAAGAGGCCATCATAAGAAACATTCCCAAAGCTTTCAAGCGTACCAGAACATACAAAAACACAACTAATGTGCCATGTAATTAAAACCTTTAGATCATCTGATTAATATTCATATTCCTTTCTTTAAACAGGTGGAACAGGCTATTGCCCAGATGAAGAAATTCCAGATTCTGAACACAACGTGGGGTCTTGGCCTGGTTAAAAATGCTGACAACATAGTTGTAATCATTGCTGCCCTTGTAAATCTTCTACCTCCATTAGTGAAATTAGTTTTCATCTGGTGTCCTTGCATTTTTTGTTTTTATTTTTAGTCTTCATTACATTTTTGGGGAAGCTCTTTGGAAAAAGTGCACTTTGTTTAAATGTGCTACATAACTAATTTTAATTGGCCATTGCACTGTGATTTGGCACACCACTGTTCAGTTTGCATTACTTTGCAGACTTGTGTGAAGTTACATTTTTTGAACAGCTCTTTGAAAAAAGTGCCCTTTTTGTTAACAAGAGCTGCATAAAGTACATCTGAATTTGCCATAGCACTGTAATTCTTCATAGCACTATTTAGTTTGCATTATTTTGCAGACTTTTGTTAGGTTTTTTTGAGCACCTCTCTGGAAAAAAGGCACTTTTAAATGTGCTCTATAAATAAAGTGAATTTGGTATACCAGTTTTTAGTTTTCATTACTTTGCTGATTTTTGTGACACAATAAACTTGGGTAGAAAATAGGAATAAAAAAGTCATGTAATCTGCAAGCGGCTGATTTCCAAAACTGGGGGTTAAATGGTATTCTCTCGATAGCAATGCCAGCTTTTGTATAGGTGACAAAATCGCACTACTGTGCTCCAGTAATGGCCATTTGTCCTTGTACTTGGTGAGAATACTCATGATCGTTTTGAGTTTTAGGGCTCCATCATGCAATTCACTCATGAACTTTTCTGATTTTGCTGCCTCAGCTGGAGTTTTGTCTCTAGCATTATATGGGCATTTCACCTCAATGAACCCCCACTTACTGACCTCTGTGCTATCATAACAAACTGTCAGGAGTAGCAGCTAGGATGGGTTCTTCTGGGCTGATGTACAACCCACACTTATGTACTGTCACATGTTTCCTTTGTGCAAGTCCTGTGTAAACTTGAATGGCAATGCTTTTATTTCCTTTTCCCCAATCAAACAGGTTTTTTTGGACTTCAGTGGGGGGCTTTGGATAAAGCATGTTTTGTGCAACCAGTTTGGGTTTTTGCTCTTTTGCAGCTCATTTTCCTGCAAATTTGAAGCAGTTAGTCTTGAGTACTTCAGCTGAAACCATTTGGGACAGTCTGCCTGTTGCTTTGTTTCATTCTGAAGTTTATTTGCCTGATCATATGTGACAGAGACTGACTCTACATAAGCTTGATGTTTAGTTGAGATCACTTGTGGAGACTCCCCCCACCTTTGGAGCTTAGTACCACTAAATGGGAATGGCGTTGAACCGGGAGACTCCTTGGCATGTGGATAACAGAGCTGTGATTTCTGACATGGTGTTATCAACACCTGGTAGGGTTCAACTTTGTCCACGTGAGCTGGAATGTCCATATCTGTAAACAGAATAATTTATTTTTAAGTTTCAACATCTCAGCGACTCTACTTCCTGCGGACACTGAGGAGAGCAAGAGCCCCGTCCCCCGTCATGCACTCCTTCTACAGGGGCACCATCGAGAGCATCCTGACCAGCAGCATCACCGTGTGGTACGGAGCCTGCACCACAGCCTGCCGCAGGACCCTGCAGCGCACCGTGAAAGCAGCTGGGAAGATCGTCGGTCTCCCCCTCCCCTCTCTTTTGGACATTTACCACTCCCGCCTCACCTGCAGAGCCACCAGGATCACAGGTGACCCTACCCACAGTGTCTTCAGCCTGCTGCCGTCGGGGAGGAGGCTGCAGAGTCTCCGGGCCAGAACCAGCAGGATCAGAGACAGCTTTTTCCACCAGGCAGTGAGGACAACCGCCCCCCCCCGACCCTCGCTGACTCTGCCTGCTCACAAACTCACCTACCTCAAGACTGCATACCTCACTGTACCGTCACCATGCAGTTACATACTGCAGAACATTGTTCCAAATGGCACCATTGCATACATCAGGACTGCTGCTCAGCTCGTGCTGCCATCTGCATCATTTGCACTATTGCCACTGTACTGTCATTCATAATAACTTGCTGTACATGTTACAGTTACATCGTTTACATTGACTATTTGCACTATTGTCCATCAGGACCACTAATGCTACATTGCCCAACTTTACCGTTACATTTCCATCTGTACATTGTAATCTTCTTTAGTATTTAAACTTAGTTTCGTGTTTAGATTTCTAGTTATCTGAGTGGATTACTATATTTTATACTTTTACTTTAAAAAAAAAAGGTGGCAGCCCCTCCTTGGGCTGCCACCTTATCGTGGTGGAGGGGTTTGCGTGTTCTGAGGATCCTAGGGGCTATGTTGTCTGGGGCTAAATTATGCCCCTGGCAGGGTCACCCATGGCAAACAGGTTACTAGGGGAGGGACCAGACAAAGCGCAGCCCAAACACCCCTTATGGAGACGGACAGCAATGGAGCCACGTGTCCCTTGCCCTGACGCGGGTCACCGGGGCCCCCCTCTGGAGCCAGGCCCGGAGGTGGGGCACGGAGGCGAGCGCCTGGTGGCCGGGCTTTTACCCATGGGGCCCGGTCGGGCTCAGCCCGAAAGGACGACATGGGCCCCCCGTCTTGTGGACCCACCACCCGCAAGAGGGGCCATAGGGGTCGGGTGCATTGTGAGTTGGGCGGCGGCCGAGGGCGGGGGAGACCCTGGCGGTCCGACCCCCGGCTGCAGAAGCTAGCTCTAGGGACGTGGAATGTCACCTCTGGTTGGAAAGGAGCCTGAGCTGGTGCGCGAGGTCGAGCGGTTCAGACTAGATATAGTTGAACTCACCTCGACGCACGGCTTGGGCTCTGGGAACACCATCCTCGAGAGGGGCTGGACCTTGTTCCACTCTGGAGTTGCTCCGGGTGAGAGGCGGCGAGCGGAGGTGGGCATACTCATTGCCCCCCGGCTCACCGCCTGTAGGTTGGGGTTCACCCCGGTGGACGAAAGGGTAGCCTCCCTCCGCCTCCGGGTGGGGGGACGGGTCCTGACTGTTGTTTGTGCCTATGCACCGAACGGCAGTTCAGAGTACCCACCCTTTCTGGAGTCCTTGGACGGCGTGTTGGAAAGCGCACCCTCCGGGGACTCCATTGTTCTGCTGGGGGACTTCAATGCCCACGTGGGCAACGACAGTGAGACCTGGAGGGGCGTGATTGGGAGGAACGGCCCCCCTGATCTGAACCCGAGCGGTGTTTTGTTGTTGGACTTCTGTGCTCGTCATGGATTGTCAATAACAAACACCATGTTCAGGCACAAGAGTGTCCACATTTACACCTGGCATCAGGACACCTTAGGCCGCAGTTCCATGATCGACTTCGTAGTCGTGTCATCAGACTTGCGGCCCCTTGTCCTGGACACTCGGGTGAAGAGAGGGGCGGAGCTGTCCACTGATCACCACCTGGTGGTGAGTGGGCTCAGATGGTGGGGGAGGTTGCCGGTCAGACCTGGGCAGGCCCAAACGTGTCGTGAGGGTCTGCTGGGAACGTCTGGCTGAGTCCCCTGTGGGGAGAGCTTTAGCTCCCACCTCCGGGAGAGCTTAACCATGTTCCGAGGGAGGTGGGGGACATCGAGTCTGAATGGGCTATGTTCCGCACCTCTATTGCTGAGGCTGCTAGTCGGAGCTGTGGCCGTAAGGTTGTCGGTGCCTGTCGTGGCGGTAATCCCCGAACTCGCTGGTGGACACCAGCGGGGAGGGATGCCGTCAAGCTGAAGAAGGAGTCCTACCGGGCCTTCCTGGCCTGTGGGACTCCTGAGGCAGCTGACAGGTATCGGCGGGCCAAGCGGAGCGCGGCTCTGGCGGTCGCTGAGGCAAAAACTCAGACATGGGAGAAGTTCGGTGAGGCCATTGAGAACGACTTCCGGACGGCTTCGAGGCGTTTCTGGTCCACCATCCGGCGGCTCAGGAGGGGGAAGCGGTGCACCGTCAACACTGTGTACAGTGGGGATGGGGGGCTGCTGACCTCGACTCGGGACGTCGTGGGCCGGTGGAGGGAATGCTTCGAAGACCTCCTCAATCCCACCAACACGCCTTCCGAGGAGGAAGCAGAGTTTGGGGACTCAGGGGTGGACTCTCCTGTCACGGGGGCTGAGGTCGCCGAGGTAGTCAAAAAGCTCCTCGGTGGCCGGGCCCCTGGGGTGGATGAGATCCGCCCGGAGTTTCTTAAGGCTCTGGATGCTGTGGGGCTATCTTGGCTGACACGCCTCTGCAGCATCGCGTGGACATCGGGGGCAGTGCCTCTGGACTGGCAGACTGGGGTGATGGTCCCCCTCTTCAAAAAGGGGGACCGGAGGGTGTGTTCCAACTTCAGGGGGATCACACTTCTCAGCCTCCCTGGTAAAGTCTATTCAGGGGTACTGGAGAGGAGGGTCCGTCGGATAGTCGAACCTCGGATTGAGGAGGAGCAGTGTGGTTTTCGTCCTGGTCGTGGAACAGTGGACCAGCTCTACACCCTCTTCAGGATCCTGGAGGGGGCATGGGAGTTCACCCAACCAGTCTACATGTGCTTTGTGGACTTGGAGAAGGCGTTTGATCGTGTCCCCCGGGGATTCCTGTGGGGGGTGCTCCGGGAGTACGGGGTGCCGGACCCCCTTGTTCGAGCTGTCCGGTCCCTGTACGACCGGTGCCAGAGCTTGGTCCGCATTTCCGGCTGTAGGTCGGATCCATTCCCGGTGAGAGTTGGACTCCGCCAAGGCTGCCCTTTATCGCCGATCCTGTTCATAACCTTTATGGACAGGATTTCTAGGCGCAGCCGAGGTGTTGAGGGTATCCGGTTTGGTGGCCTCAGGATCGGGTCTCTGCTGTTTGCAGATGACGTGGTTCTGTTGGCGTCATCGGGCCGTGATCTCCGGCTCTCGCTGGGGCGATTTGCAGCCGAGTGTGACGCGGCCGGGATGAGAATCAGCACCTCCAAATCCGAGACCATGGTCCTCGCCCGGAAAAGGGTGGAATGTCCTCTCCGGGTCGGGAGTGAAGTCCTGCCCCAGGTGGAGGAGTTTAAGTATCTCGGGGTCTTGTTCACAAGTGAGGGAAAAATGGAGCGGGAGATGGACAGACGGATCGGTGCGGCGTCTGCAGTGATGAAGACTCTGCATCGGTCCGTCGTGGTGAAGAAGGAGCTGAGCCAGAAGGCGAAGCTCTCGATTTACCGGTCCATCTACGTTCCTACCCTCACCTATGGCCATGAGCTGTGGGTCATGACCGAAAGAACGAGATCGCGGGTACAAGCGGCCGAATTGAGTTTCCTCCGCAGGGTGGCCGGGCTCTCCCTTAGAGATAGGGTGAGGAGCTCGGTCATCCGGGAGGGACTCAAAGTAGAGCCGCTGCTCCTCCGTATAGAGAGGAGCCAGATGAGGAGGCTCGGGCATCTGGTCAGGATGCCCCCTGGAGGCCTCCCTGGTGAGGTGTTCCAGGCACGTCCCACCGGGACCAGACCCCGGGGGAGACCCAGGAGATGCTGGAGGGACTACGTCTCCCGCCTGGCCTGGGAACTCCTCGGGATCCCCCCGGATGAGCTGGCGGCTGTGGCCGGGGTGAGGGATGTCTGGGCTTCCCTGCTTAGGCAGCTGCCCCCGCGACCCAATCCCGGATAAGCGGAAGAAGACGGTACGGTACGGTATATTTTTTTTTTAATCGTTTTATTATATTTTATTATGCACCGTGGGTTTGAGAGGACTGCAATTTCATCCGTGTTGTATGTCTAACATGTAGCACATTTGACAATAAAGTTGAGTTGAGTAAAGACCAATTTTAAAAGACAGATGCAAACTTTTACCTTCATCATCAGTGCAATCGGTCTCACTGTTTGCTGTGTCAGTCTCTTCTGGGTCCAGTCTAGGCAGGGACTTGAACACACAAGCAGTGGGGCAAATTTCTTTTAGCTCACTGATAATGCCACCATATGCCTCCATGTATCCCTCATCCCCTCTGGTACAGGCCAGTGGGATTCCACCCTTCTGTGGATGTGCTGGCCTTAGGACAGCCTCCTTTTTCTTACCAGGGTTGAAGTTGATTTCATCTGCAGGTGCGATCACAGAATTGTTTCCAAAAACTTGATTCCATCGGAGACATTTAAAATGAGAATAGGCTGTTTATTCCTGGAATTTTACAACATCCATCCATTTGCGGACCAGATCCACATTTAAAAGCATAAATGGTCATATCCAAAGGTGGATCTTTTCTAGAGATGTTCTGATACCATTTTTTTCCTCCCGATACAGATTCTGATGCTTGTGCTGTGGGTATCGGCCAATACTGAGTACCGATTCCATTATGTTTTAAAAAAATATATTACACCTGCAAGAGTCTGTGATATGATTATCATCATAGTAGGGCCTGGCTCAGGTTAAACATGTAAAATATGAATGAATACAGAAAATAGGAGCCATTTAATTTTAAATGCAGTATTGCTGGTGGGAGAATCCAGTTTGAAATACTGCCACACCGTCATCAGACAGCTGTCAGGTGATCAGTTCATCCTCACTCCTCAAAACCAGCAGGCTGCAGATGGCAGCACAGCCCAAAGAGCAGCAAAGAACTGTGCCAGAGGTAAAGGCTACTCAGTAAATAGATTCCTATTTTATTAAATTACGTGGTATCTGATTTCTGAACCCCAGTACTCGCCAATACCGATACTAGGATTTTTGGCAGCATCAGAGGCATTTCCGATACCGATCCCAGTATCGGAACATCTCTATTTCTTGTCAGATGAACAAAGCATTCTGCAGCTGTGCTTTGATGCCTGCGAGCCTCACTGGTACATGCAGCAGTTGTAAGTCCTATCCTGACCGCTGCCTCTACTTTAAACATCAAAGCTGCTACATGACTGCATGTTTCTCCTAGACTGGATTTGAAAGAAGAATTATTAAAGATGTTATGGTGGTCAGTTTTTCACGTTAGACCAGACTAGGGATGGGCGATATTTTATCGTGTGCGATATATCGTCAAAGGAATTCCCCACAATAACAATTTGAATTTATCGTTTTTATCGTGAGATGACAGTTTATCAGGTTGTGATTGCAGTTTCTCTACTTTGGTTTTTTAAATAAGCCCAGTTAGTTTTGCTGTTTGCATCGTTTGCATAACTGTGGAATTGGTACTCTTATTTCAGACTTGTTTGCTTGGTGTTACGACAGTTTTGCAGTACAGGTGCAATACTTGAATGTAATTGATATAGTTTAGTGGCTTCTAGTATTTTGTAGGGCTTCAAGACTGAATTTAGTGACAGATTTTAATACAAAATATTTTGCTGATAGTTTTTATCGTCACTTATCGTTACCGTGATAAATAAGAAAAATTATCGTGATACATTTTTTAGTCCATATCGCCCATCCCTAGACCAGACGCCATTGAAACTGCGATCTAACCGGATCAATAAGATTGCAAAACAGTCACTGAATTTAAAATGACAGACTTAAGGACACTAAAAAAATAAAAGCTTACCCGGCTTCGCAGTTGCAGTGAGTCCTTTTGACTGAATGGCGGCAGACCGGTGGCTAACAGTTAGCTCCTTGTTAGCTCTCGGTAAGGTCTCAGTCTGCAGCAGAGTAGCAACATGGTGGTTTTTACTTGTCCAAACATGTCTTACCTTTATCCTGCTGCTCAGGAGGCTAATCTTTGTTAGCTCCCGTTAGTTTCGAGTCAGCTCGGTTAGCATTTAGCCCAGAGTACGTCAGCTGTCAATCATTTGCCCCGAGGCCGCGCTTTGCCCATTTTAATATTTTCTGGGAGTGATGACAGACAGATGGCGACGGTGGGACACGCCCACCTGGCTTCACTTTCCTCTATTCAGATGTAACCGGATGCTACGTCCATAATTTTTACAGTCTTTGGAAGTCACGCATACACAGGAGAACATGCAAACTCCACGCAGCAAGAAATTGTTCAAAACCCTCCCCAGCCAGGGCTTGAACTAGCAACCTTCTTATTGTGGTTAAACCATACACCACACGGCCGTACGGTGTAAAAACAAAACATTTTCTTTAGGAAAAGAAAAATTTATTCACTTTAATAAACAGAAAAAAAAAACCAGGCACTGTTGGGAAAGCAGACTAAATACACTTCATGACTGTTTGCAGTACAAATCACAACAGAAGTAAACGGGGTAAAACATGGAGGTGTGAATGATGGCACAGCTACATAGTTTGTGTTACACAGCAAACACTGAGGCTTGTAATAAAAATGTCCCGAAGAGCATCAGCTCAGCTTCACGTCCCCATAAACACCTGAACCTGCACTCAAACCCTCGCCACTTCCAAAGAAAAGCTTCCTAGGAAATGTTTCATTTGGCAACACCTACACATATGACCATTTTAAATGGATCATCTTTTTTTTTTTTTAGATAAACAATAAATAAAAACATGGAAACAGATATGCTCCAATTTGGCCTTTGTTGTATCAGTAGATGACTCTGAACCAAGTCGCAGCTTACAAATCCAGAAGAAAACTATCAGCTTCACCATCACACAAACTCAGCTGCATGATTAAGAAATGCTCTCTTTGCAAGCTTAATTACAGAAAAACACTGAATGACGCCACCAAAAATAATAAGTTCAACAAATATTTTAGTTTCTGTATTCAAAATACTCAAAATGTACAAAAAAGTGCTTTATTTGCTCAGTGTACTGCCTTCATGTCAGCACAAAGACGCGTAACTCACATCCTGCATCAGTAAAATACGATGCATGCTGGATTTTTTTATTCTTACCACCTGCCAACTTTTCTTTATTGACAGATTTGCATGTTTCCTCTGCCACCGGCCGCGTAGCAGAAAACCATAATAATGCTACAAAATACTACTCCTGTGTAGGGATGCACGATATAATCGGCCCCTTATTGGTATAAGCCTATATTGGCCTTAAAACAGAGTATCGGACATCGGCCATCCCACCGATATTTAAACGATGGCCATCCCATCGTTTAAATATCGTTTAAAGATATTTAAACAATCAGCCCTCTGTTTCTAAAGTCTAAAATAGATCTATACTGCATTTTTAAACGTCGATTTGATATTGGCATATGAAAATATCGCGATATTTCAGTGTATCAATATTTTTTCCTACCCCTATTTTTCAGTGTCGGAAATGGATACCAAAACTGCTATTAGCAATGACTGCTTAAGTTCAGCTTTGATATCGGTATCGATATCAATTGTCGGCCACGAGTTTTAAAATATCGGCATGTCGCACATCGTGCATCCCTACTCCTGTGTATAAATATACCATATAAATAAAATGACATCTATTCTTAAAACCCATAATCAGTTATCTAAATGATAAAACTCAAAATCAAGCATATTTAGGGGGTGGAGACGACCTCCACCGGTTGAACAGCCGCCTCATGTTCAGACTAGGCTCCAGGTTTGAGTCCCTGTCCCTCCCTGGCCCCCTTTCCTGTCAATACACTATGACATAAACACCACAAAAGCCCCTGAAACATCTTTTTGGAAACAAACAAAAAAAAATTTATGACACGTGTGGAAATACAGGTACAGGTGTGACTTTAATGGATTTTCTCCTTTTTTACGTAGCGGAGCTGGTTTAAATTCCCAGAGGTGTTGTTCACGTGGCTAACGTTTTTTAGCCACAGCGTGAGCTCCTGTGATTGTCTAAAATAAGTTTCCTGCTTTCTGATCAGCAGGTCAGAAATATAGCTTAATCTTATGCAAGTTCTACAAACCTTAGAGCCCGACCAAGTGATAGCCCTGCTCAGAATACCTGTAAAAGGCCGGAGTTCTGTCGATTAGACGCCGACGTATTCTTTGTTTCTCACACAGCAGTGAATGCTGTTAAGTGTCGGAGTTGCATAGAATGATGTGGCTGCACCGTTTGTCCACCAGATAGAGCTCTGACTCCATCAAATCCTCAGTCTTCACTGCTGTCTTCTCACCAACTACAGCAGCAACACGGGGGGGGGGGGGGGGGGCATGGCGACAGGTAAGTTTATAATGTCATGAAAAAAAAACTCCACGCCTCTTCTTTACCTGCCTTTGCCATGCGTCATGATAACGACGTTGCTTCTCTGCGTCGGCATTGCTTAAGCTGCGCTAACCTCCCTTCAGTTTCTCCCTTTATGCTCCGTTCACCCTTTTATGTTAGCAATAACATCCAACCTAGCTGAGATGCATTTACAAGCTGCGTGAACGCAGAGGGTTAAAATAAACATCAGTGTCTGTCTGGAGCCACTGTCATGACGTCACTTTTAGTTTTTCTGACACAGACAGGCTGCAACAGCAACTCAACAGCTGCGTTTACTCCAGTAAACCCCGAATTCAGAATAAAACTTGAATACAAAATGGGTGGTTGGTTTGTTCCTCTTTCATTTTCCAAAAATTCCTGTCATGTAAACCTTTATTCCGCTCAAAGTTAATTCCTGTCGTTCTGAGCATGCTCCTTCCTGTGTCTTGTTGTTGACGTTGAAGCGCAAGTGAAACAAGCGCAGTACTAGAATCAGCTGGTGGAAATGAAGCAGTATGTTAGTGTACAGAACTACAATCAAAGAGGAAATCTGTATTATTATGTGGTTTTCCATGTTGTAGCTAAAATAAAAGAAGCAGGTTGTTTACTTCTGGGTAGACGTAAACGGACATAAATGACACCATCCATCTCCTGTCCAATCAGAACCCTTCCCAACCCCAGATTGACAGTAAAGCAGAATTAAAGAAACTTGTTTTCCATTTAAACCTTAATTCAAAATTATTATTTCTGTGGAAACACAAAGGACAATCATTTAAATCTGAGTTATTTAATTCAGAATAATTAATTCTGCATTAAAGCACATTATGTTGCCGGGGCCACGATGTGTGATGTTGTAACATCAGTACCGGGGTATTTGAGACCATTATAAATCTAAAATGCAACCATCAAAGATGACATGTTTAACATCTAAGAGGTGTGTTTCTGCTTTTTACTTTGCTTCAAATTGATCTCCATTTCATGGCAAAGAGAATAATGGAGGAGAGAAAATGTGATTTAATGTTAAAGGGCATCGGAGGGCTGCAGGAATCATGTTTCACCAGTGACTTTACTCATCATGTTGTTGTTGTATACAGCGTAGACTGATGGTCTAAAGCTAAGACAAATTCATCAGTACAACTGGTAGCTGTATTAATGCATGTTCCGGAGGAACATATACATATTTATATTTATATATATATATATATATATATATATATATATATATATATATATATATATATATATATATATATATATATATATATATACACACACACACACACACACACATACACACACACTTGTGCTGGAAAGTTTATATCCCTTTCCATTAAAGACAGAAAGAAAAAAATCACGTGTCAGTGAAATCAGTTGAAATTGACTAAAGTAATAAAATATAAAAAAATTCTATGAACACCATGACATTAATTTTGAATTTTCTTTTTTACAGAAATATTAAAAACAAAAAATTAAGCAAGTAAACAATCACAGCATGATGGGGCTCCTGAGCTTAAATTTCAGACATGAAAACGAGGCAGGGGTGAAAATCTTACAAATAAAAATCTTCATTTAAAAACTGCATTTTCTGTTTACTTTGTTATCTTTGTCTCACATTAAAATTTGTTTGATGATCTGAAACGAGTGTGACAAACATGCAAAAAAGGTAAGAAATCAGGAAGGAGGCAAACACTTTTTCACACAACTGTATATATATATAGCCATGGAAAAAATGAAGAGACCAACTTTGTCATCAAAAATAATGGTCATGCAACTGAGTACCAACTGTGGTATGAAGCAACTAAAAGAGACAGAAAAGAAAATCAAGAACGCCTAACAGCTGTTCTTGGCAGTACAATGCCATAGCTATTGATGGAAGAACTTAATAACCAAAGTCACTTCTCAAGAAAAGCATAGAAAATGGCAGATATCAGTTCTTAAATTAAACTAGCTTTTTTTTTTATCATCTTTGTCCAGACAATTGTACTTGTAGTAGTACCAGGTATTAAAATGACCAAGAAATATGAGAAAACAAGGGTGCTCTCTTCATTTTTCCATGGCTGTGTATATACGTATATATACTAGGGCTGGACAATTAATCGAATTTTAATCGCGATTTCAATTTTGCCTTTTCACAATCATAAAAACACTGTAATCGAATAAAAACGATTAATCCTGAAGTGAACAGACTGGTGGAGTTATAGGAAGCAACAGGAACGCATGAAGACTCAGTATTCATTTTTATTGCTATTATTATTTTGAATAATATTCTTATTTTACTCCTTTACTTGTTTCTAATTTATTTTCGGTTTAATTTTTTAAAAAGTTATATTTCAAGTTGAGTTATGTTATTCAATAAACACTATAAAATCAATTAATAATCGTGTATATTAATTGTGGTTTCAATATCAGTCAAAATAATCGTGATTATCATTTTTTCCATAATCGTCCAGCCCTAATATATACTGTACGTACTGTATATAATGTTGATTTGAAATGCAGATGTCTAATGGCTGTCCAATAAGACAATTCTTATGTTGTTGGTTGCCAAACCTTCGAAAAAATATATATTTCTTGTTTTTGTTATCTATTATAATTGATATTTTCTGTTTTCCCCCTAAGGGATTGCATCTTATTGTGGTCAGAGGTTTTGCGTGCCTCAGTGACCCTACAGCTATACCAGCCGAAGCTTTGGTTTCAGGTTGGACATCCATGCTGGACAGGTCTAAGTATAGAAGCTTGACAAACTGCAATCCATTTCTTGGGAGATGAACTCTGCTAACAACCCAAGAAAACGGTTATTTATAACAAAAAATAGGCTGAAGCCTGATGTGCACACACGATGTCCCCTCATGTATGTATTCAATGGAGCCGGACCTGCTGTGACGTCACGTCGCATTTCCACACTGACTAAGATAAAGCCAGTGAGGACATAAAAGAGTTAAAATGCTCCAATCAAAACTGTTTCATTCAGTGAAGCTGCGCTAAACTCTAACAGTTCAGATCTCAGATAACCTGCTGACATTAATGACACAAAGTTGTCTCCATCTGAAGTCACGGAGGTTTCAGCTGTGGGCGTTCCCACCACGTGCACCACGCTTTTGGAGCACGAGTCTTTCCATCTCCACCTTCTTGGAAGAGCTTTAAAACTCTTATATGCGTTTGAGTTTCAGGTGGTTGATATGTTTTCTGAGCGCACTCAGTCCATGTGTGCTCACCCAAGGACGTGCACGTGTCGCCACGTTACAGAGAAACTGAGCGGAGCGCGACACCGAGAGCAGCAACTACACGCAGTCATATAAACCACATAAATAACGTCTGACTTGTTTACTTCATTGTCTAAGAACTCAATCCCCCCCAATCTTTGTTTTCTTAACGGTTCACGCAGCTCACCTACTTTGGATTCAGAATGGCAAATTTCGCCAAACAGTGTGGGATGTTCATGTCTGAAATTTTGAAGCAATCAGGTGTTTCTGTAACGTCCAATCAGACGTCTGCACCTGTTGACAGGTATGTTGTTTCACTGTTCATGAGTGAGGTGCTCTATTTTGTCTGGGACTGGTTTTTAAAATAATTTTCTAAACCAAGAAAAACACAAATAGTGTATTTGACTAAATCATAATTCAGTAAATTTTTATTTATCATCACTTTTTCAGTTTCTTGCTATTCGAACTAATATTTAATCTATTTAGCCTTTTCTTTAATGGTAGGGGATGTAAACTTTCAAGCACAACTCTCTGTCTATATATATATATATATATATATATATATATATATATATATATATATATATGTATGCACGCACACACATACATACATACACAGGGGAACATGCAAACTCCTCACTGTTGGAACTGCTCAGGCCTCCCAGCCAAATATCTGACAAATATGTGTATCGGCATAGAAAAAGAAATGCATCTTGGTCGGGCTCTAACAAACATGGCGGAGGCCAGGGCATGATGATGATGCACTACATCAGGTGGTCTTCAGTTTTCTCACACGCCCTCTCAGAGCCAACTGTGGGACACAAGTCACTGCCCTATATTTTTCTGAGTAGAACACAGCAAGAGGGACAAGTTCACTTCACAGCACGGAGAATCACCACAGCCCAGGACTGGCACCACAAATGTCAGGTGTAACATCACAGTCTTATTACAAACACACATGTAGAATATCTAAATAACACACCCACTCCTCCAGTCATGAATCCAGCCGGGAGTCCTGGTAGCAGCTGCTTCACCATCTTTATAAGCTCCTTAGCTCCCTTTGCTGTCAGTGCAAAACATCCATCATTATCTCCTCACATTTCACGTCTCCTCCTTTTTCTGTGGATTCACACCGTTGCTCTTCAGGATTTAAGGCCCATTCGAGCCATCAGCTGTTCATAGACAGTCCAAGCCATAGCCGCCATCAGAGTGCGTCGAAGAGACCGAGGCACAGCTCCACGGAAAAACCCCACCATACCGTGATCCTGAGAGAGGGGAGAGCACAGGAAACCAGTGTGGCATGAATTACAGCTCTACGACTCTTCCAAAGCGCTGACAGAAAATCACGACCATGTTGTAGAGGACTCTGATTCAGTGATTGTTAACCGCAGGCCTCCAGCGCCGCCTCATCGGCCACAAAAAGCTCACAGCTAGAACCTCTGTCCCCCAGGAGTGCAGAAGAGGCCTGAGATAGTACGGTTATCCAGAAACCGCTCCAGGTGGTAACGAGTCAGTAACAAAGTCCAGTAAGATGTTCAACTAGCCGCTACACTGGAGCTAGGCTGCCACAAACGATTATGTTCATAATCCAAAAGTCACTGATTATTTCGGCGATTAGTCGACTAATCAAACATGCTACAGTTTTCATATGATCTGGACGCTTTCTCAGGGAATCTAATGGAAAAACGTGTCCAAACTTTTGACTGGTAGTGTGTGTTTTGTTTATGTCAGTACACAGGCAGTGGAAGGTCTGGCAATGTTGAGAGGAAAAACAAAGCTTAGAAACAAACCATTGTGAAATGAGTTGATTAATCGACTAATGGTGGCAGTCTTATGAGCAGCAAACATAATGAAAAGGATTTTAAAACAAAGTAAACACAGAGATTAAAGCAAAATAAATTTGTTTGACTGAATTTCCCCCCCAGGCCAGCTGTTATTTCCCAGCTACGTATGTGCCAGCCGCACCACGCTTTAAGAACGACCCCGTCTGCCATTAGGTCAGACAGGTTTTGTCAGTTTGCTGTAAGATAATTCAGTACTGTCTTGTTTACCAGCTGGGTGAGTGACACCTGAATTTTCTGCCAGGTATCAATAAAGTACTCCTTTTTCCTTTCTATCTATCTAAATGTTTTTGAACTATTTCACTAGCTGCGTTTACATGGACCAAATAGACCGATTGCTTTCGGTTTAAAAGCTCTTTCGGAATGAAAATGATCCATTCCGAATGAAAAGCGAGAACCGAATGAATTTTCTTTCGGTTTCACAGGGGTAGAATTTTCTTTCCCCAAACCGAACGGGGGATCATGTAAACGCTGAATCAGAAAGTTGTGAGGTTGCACTCTTACAGCGCATGCTTCGACAAGACGTCAACGTGAAACAAGTGACGTTTCCTCACTTTGACAGATGGCTGTGAACCCTGGACAGCGAGAAAGTTTGTTTTTAACTCAAACTCTGTCTCTACAGCTTTTCCTCTTGGTTGTTTCCAGTAGGAGCTCATGAGGATCAGCTGCTGCTTCATTAACGTCCTGCAGAAACCACAACGACTGTGACGATCAGCTGTTTGTAGACCTCCGTCTTTAATAAATAGCGTGATTTACATCATTCTGCGCATGTCAGGCAGGATTATTCTGAATGAATATTGGCGCATGTACACGCCAGATCCGAATGTATTAGTTCCCATGGAAACAGCTGCCCTGAAATCCTCAATCAGAATGATCTCAATCCGAAAGGGAAAAAAGTCTCCATGTAAACGTGCCCACTGATTCATACTCCGTTTTTAATGAATTCTTACAAATACATTACCATCTATAAATCTTAATACAAGTAATACAAGTTTTATTCCTCTTAGAATACCTAATAGATCAGAATAAAAACTAACTGTTCCAGCTGTGCCAGGAAAGAGGCCTGGATATATCAGCACAGAACCAATGTAAGTTTAGTCACATCCGGGTCTTTTAGTGAAAACAAAGGTCACCAACATGTGAACCTAATGGACTATCGTGGATCCTCATCAGTTTGTCTTTCATTTTTGTAGATCTTCCTTAGTACAGTTTATAAAGAAGCTGTTTTCACAGATGGTTATTAAAGCGGTAAGCCCAGAGAAGCCGTGGGTTACAGCGGGTTTACAACAACGGTACCCGTTTTATAATCATCAATATTCAATTCAGGTTCATAATCTTACATGACGCAGGGTTTGTTTTCACTGACAAGCCGGTTTTCGGTCTCACGCCAGATAAGATGCAGGTCTGCACTGCTGGCTTCAATGAGGAGCTACACAAACGCTGCAACGTTACTGTAGTACAAGCTTCTCTACCGCAATGCCGAAGCCAGGAAAAAACGCACAGCGGTGACAGCTGTAGTAACACGGAGATAACGTTGAACTTTCATCACATTCACATTAACTCTAACCTCAACCGTACATCATTTAATGGTGTTAATAAGCAGCAAACAGACACTCACCAAAGCTGCTGTCTGACGACGTTACCAGCGACCCATTTAGTTTGACAAGTTAAACCACAGATAACATCGGACCTGCAGCTTCATTAATTCCACCCACGCTGACATTCCTTCCTCTCAGGTGTTTTAAACAATAGGTCTCGTAGTCCAACACTCCCGACTTCATTTTAACATGTCAAGACCTGTCAAAACGTGCCATTCCATAGGTTGCACCAACCCGCCCTCTTCTGTTTCTGATTGGCTAACATTACGGCTTTACCAGGTTTCATTGGTTGAGAGCAGCATCATGTTAATGACATGAATAGGGGATTATCACGCTTACCGGAACTTCCCGGATTTTGAGCACTTCCTCTTCCGGGCCATGTTAACGACAGCCGTTCCTGCTCTGTTATACTGTTTAAATCGGATAAACTCCAAACATACTCAAGTTTTCATTCCAGACTGAAATGATACAAAGGAAGAAGTGGATCAAAGCGATCGATTTGCCGCGGTGAAGGGCCGAACTTTATAATAAAACACACGTTTGTTTGTCGCCGGTGGGGCACAACACCGGCACTTCACAGCATGCTAGCATTAGCCAGCTAACGTTTACTGACGTGCTTAACATTGTGCGTCTTAAAACACACAAACATCTGAAAATCGGGTCTGTACCCCCCCGTTTCCAGTGGAACAACTGGGGACTGCCAAGAAAGGAAACGCTTTCAGATGCTTGTGTGTTTTCAGCCGCACAAAGTTAGGCATGTCATCAAGCTGGCTAATGCTAACCTGCTAACAGTAGTCCGCCAGCTACTACTCTGTTAAAGTTTGTAAATCAGATAAACGCCAATGCCAAGTTTTCATTCCAGACTGAAGTGATGCTAAGGAAGAAGTGGCTCAAAACGACCGATTCGCCGCGGTGAAGGACCGAACTTTATAATAAAACGACACACGTTTGTTTGTAGCCGGCAGACTGCGCAGTCGTGTTAGCAGGCTAGCATTAGCCAGCTCGATAACGTGCCTAACTTTGTGCGGCTGAAAACACACAAGCATCTGAAAGCGTCTCCTTTCTTGGCAGTCCCCAGTTGTTCCACTGGAAACGGGGAGGTACAGACCCGATTTTCAGATGTTTGTGTGTTTTAAGACGCACAAAGTTAAGCACGTCGGTAAACGCTAGCTGGCTAATGCTAGCATGCCGGTGTTGTGCCCCACCGGCTGCAAACAAACATGCTACGTTGTTTTATTATAAAGTTCGGCCCTTCACTCTGGAGAATCGCTTTGATCCACTTCTTCCTTAGTATCACTTCAGTCTGGAATCCGTGAAAATTTCAGTAGGGTTGGCGTTTCTTCACGTTATCTACGAAGTAAAGCAGGGACATTGAACTGGACCGGAAGTGGGCCGTCTAACTGTTTCAAACCGGAAGTTCGGAACACGGAAGCGTGATAATCCCCTATTAAAAAAGTGTTCATGCAACTGCAACAAAATCAAGTTGATCTATTTTTTTCCTCTCATTTTCCAACTGACGGAAATCCGTCGCAGCAACGGAAAACGTTAATCCCTGTGAAAGTGGTCCAAACACTACCTGACACATAAGAACTTTGGGCAGGTACAATCCTGTTCATGAAGTACAGTTCTGTAAACAGAAGTTTTTCCAGGTCCTGCTGAGACACCGGATCTTTGATCCTTGAGATGTTATTCAGGTGGTAGTCAGTGGTTTTTAGGTCTGAGTCCGTCGCTACATCCAGATTTCTGGTCAAGGCAGAATCAAACCATCAAAATCACGGCCACTGTGGCCATAGACATAAAGGGACACAGGGACACATGCGTTTTCAACTGAATCTGTCCATAATAGAGCACAATATGAATTAAAATTGTAATTTACAACAAGGACAAACATCATTTATATGTGTTCGTAAATTTACACAGGCGCTACACAGTTGAAAGCATGTGTAGAGTTTGTTAGTAGCTATGAACAGATCGGAGGTACTAAAATGTTGATGAATGAGAGATTCACGTAAATTTACGTCTACTAACAGTTTACACACAAATTCGCTCTGCTCACGTTTCATGACTGAGACCCATTGTGTGCAGGAATAATGTCAGGTGTGAATCGAGATCACGATTTAAGGATTCATCACGCAGCCCAACTGTGAGTACACACCTTATAGATGTAACTGACGGTGTCTGTGATGCTCCAGTGGTATGGGCTGACTTGAATGTGGGTCTTCACCACATCTGCTGGCTGTGTGGCCAGTGATGCCATAACGCCTGCCAGCACTCCACAGCTGAAGTTCACCAGCGGGGCATAGGGTGCTGAAGTTACCTCTGACAGAAGAGAACTGGGTATCAGGAACGTTTTACATCCTCGTGAGTTCTAGATGATGTGCTACGTCGATGCTGGTCTCACCTTGAGGTAGTGCTCTCTTGGCTTGGCTGTAGAACATGACGTAGATGCCTGAAAAGGGCGCGTCTCGCAGCAGTGTGGCGGTCAGCCCAGAAAACAGAGCCCTGATCCCCTCCGTCTCATACATGCTCCTCAGAGCGCCAGCCACACTCACGTAGTTGTAACAGCCACTCTGAAGAAACAACGAAGTCAGTGTGAAACATTTACACGGCTGGCCAGGTTTCTCTTCTGCTTTCTCTTGTGTTTAAATGTGTTCAGGTTAATTCAATTCAACTTTATTTCTATAGCGTCCATTCATGACAATGTCACCTCAGGGCGCTTAACAGACAGAAAAATTCAGATCAGATTCATAGTTAACTAGCTAAGGAAACCAACAGATTGGATCGAATCTAGAGGTTATAGGTTAGTTCAGTTCAGTTAAATGTTATTAAAATTGTTATTTAATGGGACTTGAGGCAAGATTAAGAAATGAGACTCGCAACTGGCGCTGCAGGTAACTGCAGCCACGAGCCAAGCCGTCAGGGGAGCATAAAACGAAAGCTATAATGTTGTTTATTTTATTTATTTAATTTTTTGTTATACTTTTTTTATATGATCCCTAGGGGATCATCCATAAGGGATCATCCCTTAGGGCTCTGCATATCACCATCTCTGTACAGTAGTACCAGAGAGCAGGGGGCTACTACTTAAAGCGCCCGGGGAGCAGTTGATGGGGTTAAGGACCTTGCTCAGGGGTCCACAGTGGTTCATCTAGGAGTCGTGTCGGGGACTCGACCCTGGGTCCTCCGCGCCAAGGCCCACGCTGCCACTAGGCCACCCACTCCCCTTCACTATGCTGATGAAGTCTTTTCTCGGCAGTTCTACTTTTCAGTGTCTTTCAGATGATCTGGATCGTTTTCTGACGGCAGAAGAATCCATAATTATCCCTTACAGTGTTTGAATCCACCGCGACGGCTCCTTCCTGTATCAAAACTGTCTGCGCCATTTTACGTCACATCCGTAGGACAGCGCAGGAAATTCGGCCACCGAATCGCAGCGCATTATGCAGCACACAGCCTGTTCAAGGCAACGGAGAGAAACGTGGGTGGAAACGTTTTTTGTTTTTTAGCGCTTCATCACCCATAACTATTAAAAAAGTGGACCTGCTTGTTCATTCTTTCACAATTCCTGCCTCTAGTCCCTTTGAATGAAATACTTTTCAAATTAAAAAAAAAGATAGTGTGCATCAAATCGTGGATGGAAAATCGTGATACGAACTTAAACTTAAAGTTGCCCTCCAGTGTGCATCTATATAACGGGAGAGACAGGGCAGCCTTTCTATCAGACATTATCTGCAGCAAAACTCCTTCATTTCACCAATAATTTAGTAGAACGAATGAACAAGTACTATTGTCCTGTGAGTCCAGAGTTTTGCTAAATGTTTTTGTTGTTGTCTGGGTAGCAGCTGCTCTCTTCAGCTGTACTACGGAAGCGAGCATCGTGAACGTGCGGCCCCCAAAAAGTGTGTAGAACACCCTGATAACTAACGGAAAGCTAAATCTGGACTCACAGGACAATAGTACTTGTTCGTTCCTTCATTCTACTAAAAGTAATGATGAACTGAAGGAGTTTTGCTGCAGATAATGTCTGACAGAGAGGCTGCCCCGTCTCTCCTGTTATATGGATGCACGTCGAAGGACGGCCCAACGTAATATCTTCAGGAGGAGTCAAAGTGATGCAGACATGTTACTGGTGAGTAAATGCATATATATGCTCCTAGAAATGAAAGTCCAGGTTGGAAAAAAGAAAGTTATCCTTTAACATTCCTGCGACGGAGGCTTCAGGGGGAAACCCCTTCCCTTTACCCAGACACGGGACTCTGCTGCAGCTACAAGAGCTTGTGACAACATTTGCAGCTAAACGGACCGCTTCCTAATGTCCTCTGCTGCAGCATCTCGTCCCCACTGCCGCTCTGACTCATGCAGCGTCAGACCAGCTGATGTCTAAAGCCGCTTTCCCACTGAAATTAGTGCGTTCACGCAAGTTTTACAAACGCGCATCCACCTGCTCATAATCGGCATTTGGCTCCTTTCCCATTGATGAAAATGCTGGGTCTGATCACCTGCTGGCAGCTGCACAGCCTCTGTCCCCACTGCTGCGTGTTGATGATGTCAGCTGTGCGACAGAAATCAGGAAAGTAAACGATGGAGAGCGAGTCAGGCTGTAGTCAACGCGTTTTCTTGTTGCACCTTTGTCCATACTCAAGGAAGGAATTCAGCGGACGACTTTCTTGTGCAGATGGACGTAGGCGACGTGAGTTTGTGGCCGAAGCAGAGTTGTTTTAATACTTTATAAGAGACGCGACTGGCGCAATGTCACAATGTAGCCACATACCGCCTAACGTCATCACGTAAATTTGCCCGGGTCTGGTGTTCCCACTGCATGCCGATCGGAGCCGAGCCGCTTGAAGGCCATTTTAACTGGTTTGTTGGCCAGTGGGAGAGGGGTCTCTCTCTCCTCGTCTTCAGCTCATTCTTAACTGTGGGCATTTTGCAGCCGTGTGCTGATAATCAGCTGTGTTGGCCGCCGTCACTGAGTCAGTGTGGGGAAATGCTGCTTTTTTTCAGGGCAATTTCTTCCACATCTCTTTGCTGTGACATCACTAACATGCTGTGGTGACAGGAGACAGGATGTCTGAGTCAGCGGTTGTGATTGGCTGAAAGGTAGTAATGACTGTAGTATTAAGCTACATGCTGGAATTTAAAAGGTAGGGAAACTTTTTTCATTGAATGTTCTATCAACTCCTCATTTTCATCTACAGCAGAAACGTCTATATCTCAATCGTTATGGAATCATCGGCCAGCCTACTCTGGCTGCAAGTTAACAATAGTTAACCATGAATTCCACATATCTGAGGTCAGCTGAGCTCTGAACAGTAGTGCACCTCGAAGCGCGTCTTGATGACGGTGAACGGCAGCATGCAGACACCAGCCACCGCCCTGGCCCCCGCTCCAAGCAGAACCGCCTCACCGGCATTGGGAGCCCGGTCCTGGAAGAAGTGCTGCTTCAGGGAGTAGAAGGTGCTGAAGTAGATGCCCACACCAGGGATGCAGCGCACAAAAGACTGCAAAGACAGAAGAACAGTTTGATTCTACTCACGCTGGATTCAAATGGATGACTAAATCATTTTACATTAAATACAGATGAGATGTTTCAGCCACAGAGAAAAGCCTTCATTTCCTGAGGAATCTAGTCATCAGGAACAACACAGAGAAACAGAGGACACAACTGATGTTCAGCATAAACAGGATATAGAGGGGTGAAGGGAATCCAGCCCCAGAAACCCTGCATGTGGGAGCATCAGAGAGGACCAGAGCGCGACTAGAGCAGCAATGTCTGAGCAAAACCAGGCAGGTGATGAAGTTCTGAGCCTGGGAAAGTGTGGCTGTCAAAGCACCTTCTTTCCCCACCGGTGTGGTTGACTATCAGCTCAACTGTGAACCAACAGAAGCAACGTTATGTTTGGTCGACTATAGCTGCAGAAAAGCCAAACATGTCACTGACAGCAGAGGACACCTTTGGAGAAACAGAAAACCATGAGGTAATGCTGACTTCAGGTGTTTAACATAGGCACAGTAAAAGCTTTCTTTCTGAAAACTTGATATTAACCTCATGTTGCAGAGCGCCATCTAGTGGTCCAGTGGGACCGAGCTGCTCTAATCACTCAACCAAACAAACAAACAAAAAAAAAAAAACCCCACTATTTCACAGTATAATTTTGCACATTTATTCAAGACTAATACTGCCACCAACTCAGAACCAGAATGACTTCAAATGTTGTAATCTGCTTCTTAACGCCTGGTGCTATCAGGCCATGAATGCATGATGTCAGCATTTCACCCAACAACCAGACTTGACAAGCATCTACAAAACTTTCCCCTGAGATGAAGACTTAATTAAAGTAATTCAAGGCCAAAATGTATATAAACATCTCATCACAAAAAAGCTTTAAATTGTGTTTAAGCCTTCATGTTCAGGTTTGGCATGAACATGCGATAGATGGTTCTGTAGTTGAAGTGGTAAAAATGTGTCAAAACAGGCAAAAATACCCCTGTGCAGTGAGCGGTTAATAATATGCCCCTTTTCCACGAGCACCTACTTTGCCTGCTCTGCTCGGCTGGTAGGTGGAAACCTTTCCCCACTGTGTTCTCTTATTAGATAAGATGTGTCCTCCTCACTGGTTTTCCCTCCTCGGCGCTGGATGATGAAGATGGTTGGGACAGCATCCGGTCTCAGCTTTATCGTGCGTTCCAGTTGTCTTGGAACTCGTTTTTCCGAGGTAATTTTCCGAGGAAGTGACGTGATGAACTCGTTTTTTCTGAGATACGAGCTCAAAATTTGCAGAGGACCCTGAGATTGTAGATTTAAAGATGGTGAAGTCCAGAACCATTGTTGTGTTGGTTAAACTTCTATATAAGAGATTTTCTGATCACAAGTGTAAACAGCACCAAATTGTTATTGAATTTTACTGTCTCATGGCGGTCTTTGTTTTTCTTTAAAACGCAGCGTGATTACGTGTTGTTTATCAAACAAATACACTGTAATAAGTTCTTATCGTGGTAACATTGTTACAACATCTGTGTTATTTTTCTAGCTAGAAATGTGTTATTTTCTAGCTGTTCCAGCTCACAAACAGGCTGTTTTGGAGATTTCTATCACCCACCCCACCCCACACGTTGGTGCAACTGCAACGCAAAATACCTGGTAATGACGTCACCAACTCAGGTCAACTCGCGTCTCCTCAGAATCCCGAAAACAACTGGAACGCACCTTTAGTCCATCTCTCCATGTGCAGAGATGAACTAATGAACTAGTTTTCATTAGTTTAAAAAAGGCCTATTCGGTCGATTAGTTATGAAGTCATATGTTAGCCAGTTATTGTTGGGTCACCTCTGCAGACGTGTTGTACTGACAGTTTCTTACTGGTGCTTACTCCTGCAGCTTTATTAAACCATTACACCCTCCTCTTCCTCTGTTCTGGGTGGAAATCCAGACATCCTGAAGCTCCTCTCAGACCAGAGCATCCAGATGGTGCACAGTTCACCATAAATGGCTGTTTTCTTGTCCATAGAATGTTATACAACATTACATATAATAGAAAATCACAGGTAATTAGAGACTACAGACTAGGGTTGTCACGATACCAAATTTCTGTTTCCATACCGATACCATTTTGTATTTCGATACTTTTCGGTACTTTTCGATACTTTTTTAAAAATGTAAACCAAACTCAATATTTCTTTTATTTGTGTTATTTTTCTTGAAGTCTTTATTTGAAAATAATCAAATAAAGAAGTAAAATCTTCAATTTAAAACAGAGAACCAGTAATATAAAGCAATGCCAAATTAAAATCAAAATCATTCTATACATGAAACATTATATGGACATAATTAGAAAAATATATTGTAAAACTATCCAAATGAATTACATATTGTAAGGCTTTTGGAATATTTTTTAATGCGTTTTAAAATGTTAATTTATTTAATGTTGTGTCTCAATAGTTTATGATATGAAACATTAAATGGGTATGAGGTAATGTCTATAAAATCATGTTTGTGTGACTGACTTCATTATAACATCAGTCAAGTTGTATTAATAATAATAATATATATATATAATAATTGAACATAGGGCTGGTCGATATAACGATACATATCGTCTGGACGATAGAAAATGTCTATCGTTTCATATGAAGCTCTATCGTTTATATGGCGATAGGCGCTTTACTGCAGTGTTTAATCAAGATGCGCTGCGTGCACACGCACGCTGCAAACAAACATGGAGGGAAATGATGGCGGACCACTCAGATGAGTGTAATAGACAAATTCTTAACAAGATGACCAGCCGACCCAAACCGAGAGGCTTTTACCTAAAAGAGAGACAACATCTGTCGCATGGATGTGGCTTGGATATAAAGAAAGAGTGACGACAGTCCCAAGAGCCGAGATACCTTCTGTTGTCTGGTCCGTGACCGTGTCGGACTTTTTTTTTTACATCCAAACCACATCCATGCGACAGAAGTCGTCCCTCTTTTAACTACAAGCGCCTCGGTTTGGTTTGGTCAGTTATCTTTTTGAGAACTAATCATCCTGGTCTGAAACGCGTCTCCCCCCGTCTCCCCCAGTGTTTCTTTAGGTCAAGATGCGCCATGTGTCCACACGCATGTCCATGCACGCGGTGGCACGTGTCTGTGCATGCACGCTGCAGCACGTGTCCGTACACGCGGCGCATCTTGACAAATAAAACTCCGCAGTAAAGCGCCTAATCGCGGATACTGCTACCCCGCCGGGTCCTTGAACACAGCGCCACGCAGTGCAACGGCTTTGCTCCAACCTCCACAGTTTCGTGCACTGTGCGCCCGCAAGCGCACCAGCTGTTGCTAGATCCATGACATCACGGAATCACCGGAGGGACTGCAAGATTGCCTGTGATTCTCATCCAATTGGTTAATTTAGTCCACGTTTGTGCGTCATGGTTTCTTATTTCACTTAAACCTTGTGGACACGGAGATGCAGGTTCAGAGAGTTCAGCAGTTAAAAAGCTGCACAGTGGCGTGAGATGCCGGAGCAACGACGGACAGCTCACGCGCCACAGCATGTTCCATATATTTCAAACTATTGACTACAGGGGTGCGACCCGGTGCGCATGGTGCGCCGATGCGCTGTGCTCACGGACCAGGTGAGAGCTGGGTAAAGCCAGATGTTAACATGACCAACACATCCTGCTGAGAAAAAATGAAGTAGAAGAAACATTTAGTACCTACAACCTTTATTTGTTCAGTAGATGATTTGAAACGGCATTTCTACATTGCAGTTTAAATACAAATTACATATTAATTAAATTATTGAATTGAACACCCCCCCCCCGCCCAAAAAAAAAGAAGCTATATCATATGTATATCGTTATCATGATATAAAATTTGTTATATCGTGATAAGCGATTTTCGTATCGCCCAGCCCTAATTGAACATATCATCAGTCAGTTCATCTCCGTCACCATTTTTAAACGTATTTAAACATTTTAAGGATGTAATAACTTTGAAGAAAATTAAAAATGTATTTATTAACCGTTTGTGTGTCGTATGTAGGCTTCTGTAGGTTTCTACTGGGCTGGAAGAGGTTTTGTGCTTTTTATTTGACATAACTGAACAACATCAGCACCAGTTGTTCCTGACTGAAGTCACTAAGTCCGCGTAGTTTTCCTTTAGAGGAAAAAAGAAAAGATGACGGCTTTGGAAAAGCCCGTGTTAATAAAGTAGGGGCTCAAAGTACAGTTTGGAAGTATTACGGATTCAAAGCTAATGATGAAGGCGAGCCGTTGAACACTGAAGCACCGCAGTGAAAGCGATGCTACAAAGTCCGTCTGCTAACGGAGGCAACACTTCAAACTTCAGGTATCCGCGGCAGCGTCCACTCTCCATGAAGCAGCCTGCTGCTACCTGACGTCTCCTCCTCCTCCTCCTCCTCAGTGAAGGTGCTTCGCAGAGAGCCGCATCATTAACTACGTCACACTCACTGCTGGCCTCGCCGCTCTTAAAGAGACAGGCTCCAATTTGCCAATTTAGCTGCAATTTTTTTCTTTTTAAAGTACCGTTTCTTTTTAAATGCTGGTATAGTACCGTTTTAAACGCGTTAGTATTGCGGTACTATACTGGTATCGGTATACCGTGCAACCCTACTACAGACTACAGTTATTAAAACTGTCTTGTCCTTTGCTGTCCACGTTTCCGTCCTCGTTTCATCCATTAAAGGGAACATGTTATGCACTTATTTCCCAATCTGAAACAATTCTCTGATATCTGAATGACACTATTATCTGAGACTTCAGGAGCTTGTAAAACAAGGAGCAGGTGGAGCTGGTCTGAAGCAGACCTGATCTGAAGCAGACCTGGACTGGATCCATTTATTCCTCTCATAATGTGTATTTACCATCCACAGAGCAGATTATGGGCCTCCACATGTGAGGAACAGAGCAGCTACTTTCTTCAGAATATGTAATTTATCACTTTAGTACAAATATTTACAGAATATTTTATAATTCCCTGTTTAACGAGATGAACTGTTTCATTAAAACAGTTCTGTTCTAACAGTTTCTACAGTATCTCGTTTCTACCGCAGCATCATATCAGCTGTAATCTACACAGCTGTATATATGTAGGTTTTATGAAGTTTCATAGATTTATTTTCATGACATAACTTTAACAGTGAGCATTAAACGTGAGTGAGGCTGACTAGCTGGGAATGATGTCACAGGTAGACAGATTATTACAGGCCCATAAATATTTTAACCACTAAACACAACTCATATTGATGTTCATTCTTACTTGTGGAAAGTAACTCCCAGTTTCTGCTTTCGATGCTCCGCAGATCACAGCAGAAAACGCTGCGCAGCTCTGGAATCGTTCGTCCACAGTAGTTGTTAAAGGTGCCATGACATCAAATTTCACTTTTCTGGGGTTTTGGGTGAATAATATGATCTATTGTGCACTGATGAGGTCATGTGAATGTCAGAGTGAGAATCAAAGTTCCTGTTTATGGTCTGTCAGCTTTATCTCTGCTCAGAAACAGTTGAATCAGACAGCAGCCTATCATTCTACGTAGTTCCATCATTCTACGTAGTTCTATCATTCTACGTAGTTCTATCATTCTACGTAGTTCCATCATTCTACGTAGTTCCATCATTCTACGTAGTTCCATCATTCTACGTAGTTCTATCATTCTACGTAGTTCTATCATTCTACATAGTTCTATCATTCTACGTAGTTCCATCATTCTACGTAGTTCTATCATTATACGTAGTTCTATCATTCTACGTAGTTCTATCATTCTACGTAGTTCTATCATTCTACGTAGTTCTATCATTCTACATAGTTCTATCATTCTACGTAGTTCCATCATTCTACGTAGTTCCATCATTCTACGTAGTTCCATCATTCTACGTAGTTCCATCATTATACGTAGTTCTATCATTCTACGTAGTTCTATCATTCTACGTAGTTCCATCATTCTACATAGTTCCATCATTCTACGTAGTTCTATCATTCTACGTAGTTCTATCATTCTACATAGTTCTATCATTCTACGTAGTTCTATCATTCTACGTAGTTCCATCATTCTACGTAGTTCTATCATTCTACGTAGTTCCATCATTCTACGTAGTTCTATCATTCTACGTAGTTCTATCATTCTACGTAGTTCCATCATTCTACATAGTTCTATCATTCTACGTAGTTCTATCATTCTACGTAGTTCTATCATTCTACGTAGTTCCATCATTCTACGTAGTTCTATCATTATACGTAGTTCTATCATTATACGTAGTTCTATCATTCTACGTAGTTCCATCATTCTACGTAGTTCTATCATTATACGTAGTTCTATCATTCTACGTAGTTCTATCATTCTACGTAGTTCTATCATTCTACGTAGTTCTATCATTCTACGTAGTTCTATCATTCTACGTAGTTCCATCATTCTACGTAGTTCCATCATTCTACGTAGTTCCATCATCATTCTACGTAGTTCTATCATTCTACGTAGTTCTATCATTCTACGTAGTTCCATCATTCTACATAGTTCCATCATTCTACGTAGTTCTATCATTCTACGTAGTTCTATCATTCTACATAGTTCTATCATTCTACGTAGTTCTATCATTCTACGTAGTTCCATCATTCTACGTAGTTCTATCATTCTACGTAGTTCCATCATTCTACGTAGTTCTATCATTCTACGTAGTTCTATCATTCTACGTAGTTCCATCATTCTACATAGTTCTATCATTCTACGTAGTTCTATCATTCTACGTAGTTCTATCATTCTACGTAGTTCCATCATTCTACGTAGTTCTATCATTATACGTAGTTCTATCATTATACGTAGTTCTATCATTCTACGTAGTTCTATCATTCTACGTAGTTCTATCATTCTACGTAGTTCCATCATTCTACGTAGTTCTATCATTCTACGTAGTTCCATCATTCTACGTAGTTCCATCATTCTACCTAATTTAACTGCTCCAATAAGAGCTAACTATCAAGTAAACAGCGACCCCCCCTCTCTCCTAACGGTTTATGCACCGTCCGCTCCCCCCTCCCCTCCCTGTCTGATTCAGCTTCCTGTATGGAGCTAGTAGTAACTTCTGAGCAGTCAGGTCTGGGTTTTCAAACAAATGGATTTAAAAGCAAACTTCTGCAGCAACACTGAGGGAGGGGACCACAACCTTGTCATTACCTGTAAGTTTATTTATTTTCTAAATGCTGTCTTGTCTGATAAACGTAGCTCACACTGTCTGAAGTGCCCATGTTGCTAGCAGTTAGCCTTTAGCAAACTCCGACCGCAGCTTGACCTAGATTCTCCAAATAAGGTCATAGCGAAATAAGGTGTAGCCAATCAAAATGAAGTCAACGTGGTCTCCGGGTAAAGCTTCATATCATCACCGGACCCAACTGTATTACTGAGGAAGTGAGGTTTGGCGTTTCAAAACAATACTCCGCTGTAAAAAATGCCGTTTTTTTCTTTGGAGTATTTACATATGCAGTAATGCCAACAACATAAACTAGTTTTTAACAGTTTTGTCATCACTCCTTTAACAGAGTTGTGACCGGTCCAAGATGGAGGCCACGTTTCTCGCGCTCCAGCAGTCAATCCGGCTTCTACTCATTTATCATTTATACCAACATGTCCTTCTCCTTCATTTCGTATCGTTTTGGTTTCTAATCTCGCTCGCCTTCCTGTATGAGCATCTCCTGGGGCGGGTGCAGCTACCATGCAGCCAATCAACACATGGTTGTGTTAGAATAATTCTATATTATCAATGATGAGTGTGTGACATGCATGATCTGCTTCAGTGTGACATGCTCTCAGTGGAAAATTACTGCTATGGAGAAGTACTACTATCTTCTGCTACTGTATCTGTCAACCTGTTTCCATACAAGGAGTTGTTTTGTCTAACATGACCTGTGTGAATAAAAAGCTGCAAGGCTCAGAAAAACCTCGGAGATGGTATGAGACTGTCTCCCCTTGCAAGTTAAAACTCTGACTTGGTGTTGACTCTTTCTTGTCTCTCTCATTCCTTTTGGGTTTATAAAGAATTAACGTAACATTTTGGTCCTTCGAGCCGGATGCCAATACAGTGGAGCTGACTCGGGAACGGCAGAACAACTCCGTAGTCTGTGCACAGCCAGCAGGTTGGTCCTGCTGATAAGAGTCCAGTCCAGTGAATTCTGTACTGGCCGGGATTGGGTCTGCCGCCCCGAGTTTGGTCCTGCTTGACGGCATCCAAAGAACCAAAGGGGTGAGACCACCAAGTGCAGAGTGGAGGGACATTGGTCCCTACAGGTGTAATTAAAGAAGTCATTGTTTTTCTTAAAAGAAGACAAGACACGTACGTTCCTGTTTTTTGGATAACAGAAGGTCCGGACGGTCGCCAGGGTGTGAGACAGGACTGGGTCCCATTTGTAGAGCAAGTTCCTCACAGGCCTGGCTGGGATCAATTGACAGGACTGGGTCCTGGTGGGACTGGGTCCCATTTGTAGAGTAAGTTCCTCACAGGCCTGGCTGGGACCAAATGACAGGACTGGGTCCTGGTGGGACTGGGTCCCATTTGTAGAGTAAGTTCCTCACAGGCCTGGCTGGGACCAAATGACAGGACTGGGTCCTGGTGGGACTGGGTCCCATTTGTAGAGTAAGCTCCTCACAGGCCTGTAAGCAGGACTGGGTCCTGATGGGACTGGGTCCCATTTGTAGAGTAAGTTCCTCACAGGCCTGTAAGCAGGACTGGGTCCCATTTGTAGAGTAAGTTCCTCACAGGCCTGTAAGCAGGACTGGGTCCTGATGGGACTGGGTCCCATTTGTAGAGTAAGTTCCTCACAGGCCTGTAAGCAGGGCTGGGTCCTGATGGGACTGGGTCCCATTTGTAGAGTAAGTTCCTCACAGACCTGTAAGCAGGACTGGGTCCTGATGGGAATGGGTCCCATTTGTAGAGTAAGTTCCTCACAGGCCTGTAAGCAGGACTGGGTCCTGATGGGACTGGGTCCCATTTGTAGAGTAAGTTCCTCACAAGCCTGTAAGCAGGACTGGGTCCTGGTGGGAGTGGGTCCCATTTGTAGAGTAAGTTCCTCACAGGCCTGTAAGCAGGACTGGGTCCTGATGGGACTGGGTCCCATTTGTAGAGTAAGTTCCTCACAAGCCTGTAAGCAGGACTGGGTCCCATTTGTAGAGTAAGTTCCTCACAGGCCTGTAAGCAGGACTGGGTCCTGATGGGACTGGGTCCCATTTGTAGAGTAAGTTCCTCACAGGCCTGTAAGCAGGACTGGGTCCCATTTGTAGAGTAAGTTCCTCACAGACCTGTAAGCAGGACTGGGTCCTGATGGGACTGGGTCCCATTTGTAGAGTAAGTTCCTCACAGGCCTGTAAGCAGGACTGGGTCCTGATGGGACTGGGTCCCATTTGTAGAGTAAGTTCCTCACAGGCCTGTAAGCAGGACTGGGTCCTGATGGGACTGGGTCCCATTTGTAGAGTAAGTTCCTCACAGGCCTGTAAGCAGGACTGGGTCCTGATGGGACTGGGTCCCATTTGTAGAGCAAGTTCCTCACAGGCCTGTAAGCAGGACTGGGTCCTGATGGGACTGGGTCCCATTTGTAGAGTAAGTTCCTCACAGGCCTGTAAGCAGGACTGGGTCCCATTTGTAGAGTAAGTTCCTCACAGGCCTGTAAGCAGGACTGGGTCCTGATGGGACTGGGTCCCATTTGTAGAGTAAGTTCCTCACAGACCTGTAAGCAGGACTGGGTCCTGATGGGACTGGGTCCCATTTGTAGAGTAAGTTCCTCACAGACCTGTAAGCAGGACTGGGTCCTGATGGGAATGGGTCCCATTTGTAGAGTAAGTTCCTCACAGACCTGTAAGCAGGACTGGGTCCTGATGGGAATGGGTCCCATTTGTAGAGTAAGTTCCTCACAGGCCTGTAAGCAGGACTGGGTCCTGATGGGACTGGGTCCCATTTGTAGAGTAAGTTCCTCACAAGCCTGTAAGCAGGACTGGGTCCTGGTGGGAGTGGGTCCCATTTGTAGAGTAAGTTCCTCACAGGCCTGTAAGCAGGACTGGGTCCTGATGGGACTGGGTCGCTGGGATTGTAGAGTAAGTTCCTCACAAGCCTGTAAGCAGGACTGGGTCCCATTTGTAGAGTAAGTTCCTCACAGGCCTGTAGAGCAGGTGGTCCTGATGGGACTGGGTCCCATTTGTGAGTAAGTTCCTCACAGGCCTGTAAGCAGGACTGGGTCCCATTTGTAGAGTAAGTTCCTCACAGACCTGTAAGCAGGACTGGGTCCTGATGGGACTGGGTCCCATTTGTAGAGTAAGTTCCTCACAGGCCTGTAAGCAGGACTGGGTCCTGATGGGACTGGGTCCCATTTGTAGAGTAAGTTCCTCACAGGCCTGTAAGCAGGACTGGGTCCTGATGGGACTGGGTCCCATTTGTAGAGCAAGTTCCTCACAGGCCTGTAAGCAGGACTGGGTCCTGATGGGACTGGGTCCCATTTGTAGAGCAAGTTCCTCACAGGCCTGTAAGCAGGGCTGGGTCCTGATGGGACTGGGTCCCATTGTTGAAACGGTTCAGAACCTCCGCAGGGTGTGAGAAAGGGGTTGGGTCCTGGTGGGACTGGGTCCCACTGTTGAAACGGTTCAGAACCTCCGCAGGGTGTGAGACAGGGCTGGGTCCTGGTGGGACTGGGTCCCATTTGTAGAGTAAGTTCCTCACAGGCCTGTAAGCAGGACTGGGTCCTGATGGGACTGGGTCCCATAGTCGTGAAGCTTCATTTGGTAAAACTCTAAATTGTAACAGTTCCTGTAGTACTTCATACTAAAAAGGAACGATATAAACTTATTATAATTCAGTAATGACTAGTCTGGTTTCAAAGGTGTGAATGTGAAGAGTGTGCATGTGGAAAGAGTGAAAGGACTTTGGAGGATTACTGACACCGTCCAGACCCGAAACCTACCGGTGCCAACATAAAGTCTGGACTGTGTATGAATCCTTTACTGAAATCATTAAGGCTTTAGGTGACTTCTGATCAGGAGATCATTCCTTCAGGGTTTATAAAGAATTAACCTAACAGTTGTCACTCGTAGCTCACGCTCAGCAAAGCACGATTGGCAGGTCACATGTCACATGGGAACTGATGCCTTCAGGGTTCACAAAAAATCCACCAGCCAACAGTTTTGCTCACATTAATATGAAATGGATTATTGATCTTACATCGCACAGAGGGCCGAATTATCATACAAATACGAGAATTATCGTACACCTGGCAACACCAGCGTGCGTGTGGCGAGTTCACGTGGCGATGCGTCAACCACCGGATTTGACATCAACGTTTTTTTTAAGCCGAGTAGTTGATGTCATCGACGCGTCGCTAGCAACGACATCTTTGACAACATGTGTGACTTACCGGTGAAACGCCTTTCCACAGACTGAAGAACTTCTCCGTCCTTACAACACTGATGAAGACGGTTAACATCCCCACCTTCGGCGAGCTGCAGGAACACACACAGGTTTGCTTGTATAAGGAATATCTGACACCAATACATCAAAAATGAACATTTAAGACATAAAATCAGATGTGGCAGTCTCCACAGCAAGCAACCCCCCCCCCCCCCAATCCTATCCTCTGTGGTGATAACTGCAGCTCTGTGAGCTGGCGGCTGTGATTACGCTGTACTGGTGTGACTAACGGCTCTATATGGGTCATGACTGGCACAGTTCTGCCATGTGTGCTTGTTCACATCTGGACGTGATAGCAGAGTTATGGTGATGCACACGTGTCTCACAGGGACACACAGGGAAGGTAACATCTAGCCTGCATGTGTGTTCATGTCGTGTGTATGTGTGCACGAACACACCCTGGTTTAGCATTGTTCTGCAGGGTCTGCAGCCGAGTCTTGACCAGATCCAAAGGCTGAAAGAGCAGCGTGGAGCAGGTGCCGCTGAGAGAGCCACACATGAAGGCTTTGAGGGCTGGGTGAGCCTACGGATGCCAGACGGGGAGACGGAGCGAGGGATGACGGAGAGCATCACAGAGACATGGTGGATGGAGAGCACAATGAATGGAAGAAGAAATTTAAATTACAAAGAACACAGAAATGTCAGGAGGAGGAAAGATAAGGGCTTAGTCACAGTGTAAAAAATATCGCACATCTTCCTCACCACCGACCCGCTTAAATACCCGCACAACGCACCACTACAGAAATAACAGATTCCTCCCTGAGGACACCTCCCAGAAAGAAAGATATGCAACGAATAAAATATTAACTCAACATAAGCAAGCATGTGGCACAAAGCAGAGGCCAGCTCCCACAGTGAGGATGATGATGTGCAGAGACAGTTCTCTCTCTCTCACACAGACACACACACACACACACACACACACACACACGTTCAACCCTCAGAGGACGTCACATTGCATTTGCTTAACTCAAGCCAGCTCTGCAACTGTACCTCCATAGTGTTGTTTTCTCTCATACACACCATGACACTGGCACACGGACCCCCCCTTCCACCACCATGACACTGGCACACGGACCCCCCTCCACCACCATGACACTGGCACACGGACCCCCCCCCCTTCCACCACCATGACACTGGCACACGGACCCCCCCTTCCACCACCATGACACTGGCACACGGACCCCCCCTTCCACCACCATGACACTGGCACACGGACCCCCCTTCCTCCACCATGACACTGGCACACGGACCCCCCTTCCACCACCATGACACTGGCACACGGACCCCCCTTCCACCACCATGACACTGGCACACGGACCCCCCTTCCACCACCATGACACTGGCACACGGACCCCCCTTCCACCACCATGACACTGGCACACGGACCCCCCCTTCCTCCACCATGACACTGGCACACGGACCCCCCTTCCACCACCATGACACTGGCACACGGACCCCCCTTCCACCACCATTACACTGGCACACGGACCCCCCTTCCACCACCATGACACTGGCACACGGACCCCCCTTCCACCACCATGACACTGGCACACGGACCCCCCCTTCCCCCACCATGACACTGGCACACGGACCCCCCCTTCCCCCACCATGACACTGGCACACGGACCCCCCTTCCACCACCATGACACTGGCACACGGACCCCCCTTCCACCACCATGACACTGGCACACGGACCCCCCCCCCCTTCCACCACCATGACACTGGCACACAGACCCCCCTCCCCACCATAAGACTAGCACACGGACCCCCCCTTCCACCACCATGAGACTGGCACACAGACCCCCCTTCCACCACCATGAGACTGGCACACAGACCCCCCTTCCACCACCATGACACTGGCACACGGACCCCCCCTCCCACCACCATGACACTGGCACACGGACCCCCCTTCCATGTACATGTGCATTGAAAAGTTTAGAGAAAGTTTAATTCAGTTCACCTGGAAAGGTTGTAGTAGATTTTAGATTCATTCTGACATCATACAAAAAGCCAAATATCCTTGACTTTCTGTGAGTAGTACATACATATATATATATATATATATATATATATATATATATATATATAGATAGATATAAATAAATGTACATACCACGAAGCCGCTCCTACACCACGAAGCCGCTGCTACACCACGAAGATGCTGCTACACCACGAAGATGAAGATGCTGCTACACCACGAAGCCGCTCCTACACCACGAAGATGCTGCTACACCACGAAGCCGCTGCTACACCACGAAGATGCTGCTACACCACGAAGCCGCTGCTACACCACGAAGCCGCTCCTACACCACGAAGATGCTGCTACACCACGAAGCCGCTCCTACACCACGAAGATGCTGCTACACCACGAAGCCGCTGCTACACCACGAAGCCGCAGCTACACCACGAAGCCGCTGCTACACCACGAAGCCGCTCCTACACCACGAAGATGCTGCTACACCACGAAGCCGCTGCTACACCACGAAGCCGCAGCTACACCACGAAGCCGCTGCTACACCACGAAGCCGCTGCTACACCACGAAGCCGCTCCTACACCACGAAGATGCTGCTACACCACGAAGCCGCTCCTACACCACGAAGCTGCTGCTACACCACGAAGCCGCTCCTACACCACGAAGATGCTGCTACACCACGAAGCCGCTGCTACACCACGAAGCAGCAGCTACACCACGAAGCCGCTGCTACACCACGAAGCCGCAGCTACACCACGAAGCCGCAGCTACACCACGAAGCCGCTGCTACACCACAAAGCCGCTCCTACACCACGAAGCCGCAGCTACACCACGAAGATGCTGCTATACCACGAAGCCGCTCCTACACCACGAAGCCGCAGCTACACCACGAAGATGCTGCTATACCACGAAGCCGCTCCTACACCACGAAGCCGCTGCTACACCACGAAGATGCTGCTACACCACGAAGCCGCTGCTACACCACGAAGCCGCTGCTACACCACGAAGCCGCTGCTACACCACGAAGCCGCTGCTACACCACGAAGATGCTGCTACACCACGAAGCCGCAGCTACACCACGAAGCCGCAGCTACACCACGAAGCCGCAGCTACACCACGAAGCCGCAGCTACACCACGAAGCCGCTCCTACACCACGAAGCCGCTGCTACACCACGAAGATGCTGCTACACCACGAAGCTGCTGCTACACCACAAAGATGCTGCTACACCACAAAGATGCTGCTACACCACAAAGATGTTGCTACACCACAAAGCTGCTACTACACCACGAAGCCGCAGCTACACCACGAAGCCGCTGCTACACCACGAAGCCGCTCCTACACCACGAAGATGCTGCTACACCACAAAGCCGCTGCTACACCACGAAGCCGCTCCTACACCACGAAGATGCTGCTACACCACGAAGCCGCTGCTACACCACGAAGCCGCAGCTACACCACGAAGCCGCTGCTACACCACGAAGCCGCTGCTACACCACGAAGCCGCTCCTACACCACGAAGCCGCTCCTACACCACGAAGATGCTGCTACACCACGAAGCCGCTCCTACACCACGAAGATGCTGCTACACCACGAAGCCGCTCCTACACCACGAAGATGCTGCTACACCACAAAGCCGCTGCTACACCACGAAGCCGCTCCTACACCACGAAGCCGCTCCTACACCACGAAGATGCTGCTACACCACGAAGCCGCTGCTACACCACGAAGCCGCAGCTACACCACGAAGCCGCTGCTACACCACGAAGCCGCAGCTACACCACGAAGCCGCAGCTACACCACGAAGCCGCTGCTACACCACGAAGCCGCTGCTACACCACGAAGCCGCTCCTACACCACGAAGCCGCTGCTACACCACAAAGCCGCTCCTACACCACGAAGCCGCAGCTACACCACGAAGATGCTGCTATACCACGAAGCCGCTCCTACACCACGAAGCCGCAGCTACACCACGAAGATGCTGCTATACCACGAAGCCGCTCCTACACCACGAAGCCGCAGCTACACCACGAAGATGCTGCTATACCACGAAGCCGCTCCTACACCACGAAGCCGCTGCTACACCACGAAGATGCTGCTACACCACGAAGCCGCTCCTACACCACGAAGCCGCTGCTACACCACGAAGCCGCTGCTACACCACGAAGCCGCTGCTACACCACGAAGCCGCTGCTACACCACGAAGATGCTGCTACACCACGAAGCCGCAGCTACACCACGAAGCCGCTCCTACACCACGAAGCCGCTGCTACACCACGAAGATGCTGCGACACCACGAAGCTGCTGCTACACCACAAAGATGCTGCTACACCACAAAGATGCTGCTACACCACGAAGCTGCTACTACACCACGAAGATGCTGCTACACCACAAAGATGCTACTACACCACAAAGATGCTACTACACCAGAAATATGCTGCTACACCACGAAGCCGCTGCTACACCACAAAGATGCTGCTACACCACGAAGCTGCTACTACACCACAAAGATGCTGCTACACCACAAAGATGCTCCTACACCACGAAGCCACTGCTACACCACAAAGATGCTGCTACACCACAAAGATGCTGCTACACCACGAAGCTGCTGCTACACCACAAAAATGCTGCTACACCACGGAGCTGCTGCTACACCACAAAGATGCTCCTACACCACGAAGCCGCTGCTACACCACAAAGATGCTGCTACACCACGAAGCTGCTACTACACCACAAAGATGCTGCTACACCACAAAGATGCTCCTACACCACGAAGCCACTGCTACACCACAAAGATGCTGCTACACCACAAAGATGCTGCTACACCACGAAGCTGCTGCTACACCACGAAGCTGCTGCTACACCACGAAGCTGCTGCTACACCACAAAGATGCTGCTACACCACAAAGATGCTGCTACACCACAAAGATGCTGCTACACCACGGAGCTGCTGCTACACCACAAAGTTGCTCCTACACCACGAAGCCACTGCTACACCACAAAGATGCTGCTACACCACGAAGATGCTGCTACACCACGAAGCTGCTGCTACACCACAAAAATGCTGCTACACCACAAAGATGCTGCTACACCACGAAGCCCGCTGCTACACCAAAGATGCTGCTACACCACGAAGCGCTACTACACCACAAAGATGCTGCTACACCACAAAGATGCTCCTACACCACGAAGCCACTGCTACACCACAAAGATGCTGCTACACCACAAAGATGCTGCTACACCACGAAGCTGCTGCTACACCACAAAAATGCTGCTACACCACGGAGCTGCTGCTACACCACAAAGATGCTGCTACACCACGAAGCTGCTGCTACACCACAAAGATGCTGCTACACCACGAAGATGCTGCTACACCACAAAGATGCTGCTACACCACAAAGATGCTGCTACACCACGAAGATGCTCCTACATCACGTATAAACACACTCCTACCTTCCGGAAGCCCCGGCTCTGAGAATCCCTGTTCTCCTGCATGTTTACGTCCCTCTCATCGTGCAGCTGGAAAACAGACTTGCATCTCTTCCTTCTGAACCCACACTGGCTTTCTCCTGCCTCCCCCCCTCCCCCCACAGTTTAACAGTGAAGCTTAATCCAGCCTGCATTTTTTCTATAGGCTTCTATCTTTATCTCTCCGGCACAGACCTGCATATCTGTGTTTTTCTCCATATGTGGTAACTGTCAGCCTGGACCAAGTCAACAGTTCCTCATTAAACCCTCTGCAGCCGTTCTACATCCACCACCACAATATCTGCTGTCACTATGAATGTTTCATGCAAGCATGGTCAGCCAGTTTAAAACATGGAAGCCGGCAGCCACGGGTGAAATTAGTCTTTTTCCCTTGCTGATGTACATTTATTCTACCAACTTGCTGTTTCTTTGTTGCTGCAGACCATTTTTATTTAGTTTTTGATTTTCTTTCAAAAGGCTGTTGAGCATGACAGCATACACACGTCAAAGACATTTTTATTGTGAGATTAAGGCGTCTGACTCTAAAACTCCTCTGCAAAGATGCATCTCTGCTCAGATGTCCTCTGGGAACCCTCCTTCTCAGATTGCATCTTAGAAATTTAAGTGTCCTTTAAGATGCTGGGGAAGGTTGATCTTCAAGCCAAAGGAGGAGCGAGAAGGAGCCAGGAGAAGGCAGGCTGGGTTTGTTGTGGTAAATTAAAACAACCAAGAGGCAGCATCAACAACAGAGAAGTAAAACAGCTGCTAGCTGGCCACATCGTTCATTTATGGTGTCATATTATAAATAAAAAAGAATAATTAGAAAGCTGTATTAATTCACAGCATCCTCCTAAAACCCTGGAAAAGGGCTGAAACCACCCAACTATGTCCCCAATGTTTTCTATTTTCATTTTTGTCTCAGGTTTGATTTGGTAAACTTTCATTTTTAGGTTAAACATTAAAAGAGTGAACGGATAAAAGCCCATACAAAGGTTGAATAGCGTGACCTGCGAGCTGCAGGTGCTGTAGCCGGACGATGCTAACACTCACCGCTGCTAGCTCCATCTTTGAGCTGGATGCTGAGCTGGAGTCCAGTTTCTCTGGTGATGCTGTCGGTTTAAACCTCAATCATTCAGCCCTAAGTTACTTGAAGGGGAAACAAAGACAAACAGGAACGAAGAGAAAATGTGAGAATCACAGATCACCGGTAGCTGCATGCTAGGTTAGCTGACTAGCTAGCTGTTGAATGTGGCAAGGTTAAATCAATAGGTCAAATAAGCTTTCATACACAAGGCAGTTCATTCACAGTCTGATAAATACCTACCGCGAGATGAGCTCACGACAGACCTAGCAACACATTCGTAACAACCGCCGGTTTGAGCTCAGCGAGCGACAATATTGCCGCAATGCTCCACATGCTAGCGAGCTAGCCGGACAAGCTAGCTGCTCTTACCAGAGTTTCAGGGGTCGAAGAAAGAGATGGTCCCCCATGCTGATGACAAAAAAGGCACGTTTTCCAGTTCCCGTGATACATGAGGCTTTCCGAGAGGCATCCAGGTTCCCTCAGACAAAATAACAAACTTTCTGACAAGGCGACGTCAATGACGTCACTGACCGTGTAGCTTTCTCATATCCTTAAATTCTACAGTCCGTTCCAACAAACTGAAGTAAAAAGCTGCTTCTGCTCCACTCAAGAGAACCTCCCTGCTCTGCGGATACTCCGTAGTTATCAGTCCTAGTGTAGTAAAGTATCAGTACTAGTGCTAACGCTGCCTACAGCCGATAGTGTCTTGCTAGCAAAGTTTACTTCAGACTACAGAAAGGCCTTTAACGCAGGAAACCTGCTGTTATGCACGAGCCAGCGCAGATTTATCTGATCACTTCTGAAAATTGGGCCAGTCATGAGCGTCAAACACCCGAAACAGCCAGAATATCGAGTTACCTGCCTTGTCAGAACATAAACAAGTATAACAGGCTACATACGCCAGTCTGACCAGCAGGCGTAGTCCCTAAGCCGGCCTCTAGATGTCGCTGCTGTTTCAACTGTGGCTCAAGCTCAAGTCGTTTCAGTACTGACTGTAACTGAGATTAAAGTACAATCACTCCTTCATATCACAGACCAGGGGTCGCATGTACTCAGGGTTCGTACGCACAAAAACGTGGCGTACGATCATTTCCACGGTAAAATCGAGATGTATCAAGAATGGAGTGACCGTGGAAATGTGCGGTGCTTCACGTCAACTTCATGGCTGCGTACGAACGTTTCTACAGCTGTGGAGACTTTGGCAACACTTGGAGGCGACGCTGGGAAACTGTTAAAAGAAATAAATGTGAAAACAACCATCCCCAGACTGAGTGATGTGGTCAGACACATGAACAAACAGCCCTCATAAACAATTAACACCTGCGTCTGCAATTATGTGGATATAAAAGCGCAAAGTGGAGCAAAAATAGGCTCCTTTCCAGCAGCTGTTTTAGATGGAAGAAAACGTTCAAAATGGTGGATATGCAGAGAGACTGTTTTTAGAGGTCGAGAAGATTTACTGATTTAATGATAACTGGCTGGTCAGAGGCTTAAAGTTCCCAGAGTCATCTCTGTGCACAGAGCTGAAGCCAGGCTGGGGGGGGGGCAACACACCCAGCTGTGCCTCCACGCGCTCCGGCGAATAAATTCACTTATATGCCGGTTTGTTTATTAATGCACTTAATTTGTGAGGACATCTATAGGATGATCTGTTCAATCACTTATACCAACACAGCAGGGGGGGGGACTCGGCCGGTGTGGCGATTTAACAGTAGCAGGTCGGTTACATCTACATCCCGGGATGAGGAAACCCCCGAGGCTGTGACGCAGGTGATGCAGGAGGAATTCCCAATGCTGCACGTCCTCTTATGGTAATAGATTGTGTCAGCTAATAAATACAGTATTTCCCGTGACATCAGGCTGTGGGGGGGCGACTGTATAAACACACGTTTCACAAATATATATTTATTTACCTTTAGAAAAACCGGAGTCACCCGCGTGAACTCCCCCCACCTCTGAAAGACGAAATGCAGTCACGAGCAGCCGTCCTCTGATTCACATCCAACTTGAAGTTGGACCACTTCGTTTTTCGGCTTGTGTGCGCGACTCTGACCCCACATCTTTGACCGCGACACACACTGTCCCATTCACTTTTCTGTTGGGTGTGGTGCCGGACAACAGCGTGCTAAAGTTCACATTTTTGCGCATTTATACTTAAACAAGCTGCCTCAAGTTCGTTCTCCGTGAATTTTTGTCATTTTCATTCACTGTCATGCTCATATTTTGACTTTCTGATGGTGCAGAGAGGAAAATCCCCGCTGCAGATCTCATTTACATGTCATTTGCGTATTTATGTTGGGGGTGTGGACAGGGAGGCGTCAGGTACTCCAACATGTCCGCTCAATTCCACGTTTGGGATGTACAAAGGTACTTGGATCCATGCGTGCGCACAGATTCATACATCTGAAAACTTTTGTGCGTATGACGTTTTCAGGATTTGATCGTACGCCGGGTTTCAGGAGGAAATCCACGCAGCTCTTTGTACATGAGGCCCCAGGGGTCTCATTTATAAACGTTGCGTACGCACAAAATGGGGCCTGAAATTGGCGTACGCCAGTTTTCACGCAAAAGTTGGGATTTATAAAAAGCAAACTTGACGGGAAAATGTGCGTCTCTCACGTTAACTCTGACCCATGCGTACGCAGGTTTTGGAGACTGGGGAAACTGGCGACACAGATGGTGATGTGGGGAACTGAAACCACAGTGCATCATGATTCCCCTGCTGGCAGCGCGGGTCCGTCACTTCCATCTCAGTGATATTGTTCCCAGGCTGTTCATCTGACAATTCCTTGTATGGCAGAGCGGGTAGTGTCTATGACTTTTACACAGGAGACCTGAGTTCAAAACCCGTATGAGTTCTCGTTCCGTCCTATCACACTCAAACGTTTATTTTCCCATTCATATCAAATTTCAATCGTATTGGCTTTATAGGATTCAAACCAGCAGCGTTATTTATGCTGCAGGTGAGCTGAAATGAGCCTATAAGAACCTTTCAAATGAATAAAAAGGTCCGTAAGCAAACTTATGTGTTAAATTCACTTTTCATCAAAGTTTTCTCACCATCATCTTCATCTACCAATGATCATCATGGTGATTATTCACCACATTGATACATAGAATCTGACAAGCTGCTGCAGTCAGACTGATGGATGTATAAACATATTAATACGGTGGGGGGGGGGACACTGATGCTGCATCGGTGCTGCTGGAGGACCTACAGATGGGAAAATTAGAAGGGAGCGCGTTCAGGATTTCCTGGCCCAATGATGATGATGATGATGATGATGATGATGATGACCGGCTAATAATCACATTTACTTTAGCAGCGCTTTTGTCTATGAACTGGACCCAGATACCCGAACCACCGAAACCGTGCCCACCCCGACGCATCAGCAGCTGCTGACCACAGCGCGCTCCGTGATGGAGCCATCAACCTCACCAAAGACCGGCGGAGGTGTTTGCAGGCGAGGGGGGGGACGGGAGGGGGAATCGCGCTGCACCACAGCAAACAGGTGTTCTGTGTTCTGCACACAGTCGCTCTGACAGCGTTTCCTCCACAGCGACTTCTGGAACAGACCTCTGTTACATCATCACCGCCACAACAACCTGCTGCATCAGCAGAATTACGTTTATCTGTGTTTCCTGTGACGCCCAAATAAAATGATTTTGTGAGGCTCCACTTCACCAACAAGCACCTCCACTTCCGTCAGGAAATTAGATCCATGCATTTGCATAGATTGCATCTGAAAATTATTGTGCACATGAAATTGTCACGATTTGATACGCTGGGTTTCAGTAGGAAATCCACGCAGTACTTTGCACATGTGGCTGCAGCAGTTCTGCTGCGTAGCTCCCAGTCGGGCGTAGTTGCCTCTAGTTTTCAAACATGTTTCATTGACTACGACTGAGGTTGCGACGGGTCGGTTTCTGTAACACACTTGGAGATCTGAGTCGCATCCCCAGACACACCTAAACATTTTTCTGCCAACTGGCGAGGCAGACTGAACCCAACTAGCCCCAACTGGAGCCGACTACGCCCGACTGACAATCTTGGGTAAAATCAGGCAAATAATCGTGTAGTGTGCCGCCAGCTTTAGTTGGAGGAGGGAGGACATTCGTTTTACAAAAATCCGACTACACATACTAGGCCATTCACTCTCATCAATTCAGGCTATCTGGGCTCGTTAATGATGTTACTTCCATTAATAATGCTGTAAAAATAATGTTTGGAGAAACGGTGGTGTGCGGTGGTGTGCTGTCATCCAGGTTCAGGACACCCAGAATATCAAAATTCACCACAAAGTCTACAAGTCTAAAAACAAATTCAATTCAATTCAACTTTATTTGTATAGCGTCCATTTATGACAGTGTCACCTCAGGGCGCTTAAACAGACAGAAAAATTCAGGTCAGATTCATAACAGCCTGGTTAAGGAAACCAACAGATTGGATGGAATCTTGACTTGACCCGGTCCAATCCCCCATCCTGAGCAAGCACGGAGGTGACAGTGGGAAGAAAAACACCCTTTTAACAGGGAGGAAAAACCTCTGGCAGAACCCGGCTCAGGTAGGGCGGCCATCTGCCTCGACCGGCTGGGGGGGAGAAGACAGAAAGGGAGACCAACAAACACTGCAACGTTATCCAGCCAGATCTGCTGAGAGAGGAGAACACAGTTAATGATGCAATACTGTCACAGGTTTCTACATGGAGAGCAGAGATGATGGGAGAGAAAGAGCCCAGTGCATCATGGGAGAGGAAGAGCCCAGTGCATCATGGGAGAGGAAGAGCCCAGTGCATCATGAAGGTCCCGCAGCAGTCTAAACCTATAGCAGCTTAACTAAGGGAAGGCTAGCCATCCCTAACTATAAGACTTATCAAAAAGGAAGGTTTTAAGCCTGATCTTAAAGGTAGAGAGGGTGTCTGCCTCCCCAACCTGAAGTGGTAACTGATTCCATAATAGGGGGGCTTGATAGCCAAACGCTCTGCCTCCCATTCTACTCTTAGAGATCCTTGGAACTACCAGAAGGCCTGCAGTCTGAGAGCGAAGTGCTCTGCTTGGAATATCTGGAACTATGAGATCTCTAATAAATAATGGAGCTTGGTCATGGAGAGCTTTATATGTGAGAAGAAGAATTTTAAATTCTATCCTGGATTTAACAGGGAGCCAATGAAGAGAAGCTAGAACTGGAGAAATATGATCTCTCCTGCTGGTTCTAGTCAGAACCCTAGCTGCAGCATTCTGGATCAGCTGGAGACTTTTCAGGCATATTTGGGGCAGCCCAATAATAAGGAATTACAGTAATCCAATCTGGAAGTAACAAAAGCATGGACTAGTTTTTCTGCATCGTCCTGAGAGAGGATGTTCCTAATTTTAGCAATATTACGTAGGTGAAAGAAGGCGGTTCTAGAAACCTGTTTTATATGGGAGTTGAAAGACAAATCCTGGTCAAAAATGACTCCAAGATTCTTCACTGTGGTGCTGGAAGCCAAATTAATGCATCCAGATCAACGATAAAGCTAGATAATTTAGTCCTGAGTTTTTCAGGTCCAAAGACTATAACCTCGGTCTTGTCTGAATTTAGAAGCAGAAAGTTCAGGGTCATCCAGGTCTTTGTCACCAAGACATCTTTGTAATCTAACAAACTGATTGGTTTCATCAGGCTTCATAGATAAGTATATCTGAGTGTCGTCTGCATAACAATGAAAATTTATGCCATGTTGTCTGATGATATTACCCAAAGGAAGCATATATAATGTGAAGAGAATTGGTCCGAGCACAGAACCCTGGGGAACTCCATGAATTACTCTGGTGTGTGATGAAGACTCGTTGTTGACATTAACAAACTGAAATCTATCAGATAAGTATGACTTGAACCAATCTAATGCAGTTCCTCTAATTTCCAATAACATGTTCAAGTCTCTGTAGCAGAATGTTGTGATCAATGGTGTCGAATGCAGCACTGAGATCTAACAGGACAAGTACGGACAGGAGTCCTTTATCTGAAGCCATGAGAAGATCATTAGTAACCTTCACCAGTGCCGTCTCTGTGCTATGATGAGCTCTAAAACCAGACTGAAACTTTTCAAACAGATTATTTCTGCTCAGATGGGCACAAAGTTGAGCTGAAACTGTTTTCTCAAGAATTTTAGACATAAAGGGGAGGTTGGATATCGGTCTATAATTAGCTATTTCTCCTGAGTCAAGAGTAGGTTTTTTAAGTAAAGGTTTTATTACTGCAGTCTTAAAGGACAGAGGTACATATCCTGTCAATAAAGATGAATTAATCAGATCTAGTAGGTAAGTGTTAATCAAAGGAAAGACTTCCTTTAGCAACTTGGTTGGGATGGGATCCAGAATGCAGGTAGAAGGTTTGGATGCCACAATTAGTTTGGTTAACTCAGATATCTGTATAGGACAGAAATGATCCAGACATAATTCAGCATCTACAGATGTCTCTAAACCTGCTGGGGGTAAAATGTCGTTAGTAGCTGGGAGGATGTCATGGATTTTCTCTCTAATAGTTCTTCACAAATTTTGTTTGTGAAGAAACTTATGAAATCATCATGAGAGTCGGGGGAATGCATGGCTCAACAGCACTGTGGCTCTTCGTCAGCCTGGCTACAGTGCTGAAAAGGAACCTGGGATTATTCCTATTTTCCTCTATCAATGATGAATAGTAAGCTGTTCTAGTCTTACGTAAGAATTTTTTATAAACAATTAGGTCTCTTTCCAGATTAAGCGAGACTCCTCTAAGCCAGATGCGCCATTTCCTCTCATAACGTCTAGATGTCTGTTTTAAAGCTCGTAGCTGGGAATTAAACCAAGGAGCTTCCTTCTTCTGACAGATTTTCTTCCTTTTTAACGGAGCCACATCATCTAGTACTGTGCGTGTTGAAACTGCTATTTTATCAGCAAGCTGATCAATCTGAACTGGAGTAAAGCTTGAATAGATGCTTTCTGTGACGTTAACATCTGGCATTGTAGGAAATAGTGATGAAATAGATTCTTTAAACTTGGTAACAGCGCTATCTGATAAACATCTACTGTAATGGAATTTATTCTCAGCCATCGTCTAGTCAAGTAAAGTAAACTCAAAAGTTATTAAGAAGTGATCAGACAGAACAGGATTATGGGGAAAAACTTTCTGTTCCTCACTATCAATACCATACGTCAGGACAAGATCCAGAGTATGATTATGAGAATGAGTGGGTTCGTGAACATTTTGTGAAAAACCGATTGAGTCTAGCATAGATTTAAAAGCAATATTTAAGCTGTCATTGTTATCGTCAACATGAACATTAAAGTCGCCCAAAACGACAACTTTATCAGTATTCAACACTAAATCTGATAAAAAAGTCTGAAAATTCAGTCAGAAACTCTGAGTAAGGTCCAGGTGGACGAAACACTACAGCTAACAAGATTTCTCTGATTTCCAGTTAGGATGAGAAAGACTTAGAATTAGGTGTTCAAAGGAATTATGACTAATCTTGGGTCTGGGATTAATAAATAGCCCTGATTGAAAGATAGCAGCCACACCTCCTCCTCGGCCTGCGGCTCTAGGAACATGAAAATGTAAGTAATCTGGTGGAGTAGATTCATTAATAGTAACATGATCATCCTGCTGCAGCAGGTTTCTGTGAGACAAAATAAATCAACATGATGATCACCAATCAGATCATTAACTAACAGAGATTTTGAAGAAAGGGATCTGATATTTAATAATCCACATTTAAAGGTTGAATATTGAACATTTTTATTAAAAGCTATATTTAAAAAAAAATAATACCTCCACAGGTCGTTTGGGGGTGTACAGAATTAAAGTACATTTCCCAGAAAAATTATATTTAGCCTAAAAATAATTATAAAATATTTTTTTTACGGGGTCGATAATGGCATTTTATTTACGTCTATAAGCCGATACACGCCGCCATTGCAGGTTGCCAAATACGATCTCTGTGTGGAAACAATATTTTGGTCATAGTCAGGCTGCTACAGGGGAAAACCGTTGAGATGACGAGTGAAGCAGCTGCTTCAGAGCCCTGCAGATGTTGTTATCTGTTTCTGAGGAGGAGTGACCTGAGAAGAGCAAAACCTGGAGTAAATTTAGGTGAAGACTTCACTAAATGGACCCACATAAACATTTTCCACGGAGTCAAAACACGGAAATGGCAACTTTCCTCCTGGATCGGTAAGCTAGCTTGTTTGCTAACGTGGCTAACGTTAGCTGTCAGTTATAAACTCCTCTGTGTTACTTGTTGGACATGCTGCAGACTGTTGGTCACTTGCGTATCGGCAGATTCTGGCATCCCAGCGGCTGGAGTTGTTTTTCTGCCGTTGCAACTACAACCTAGACACACGTGATGTCGCTGTTCTGTCCGTGTTCCAGATTCAACCTTTAATGGTTTTATTTTTCTGTTTTGTTACGTTTATTGTTTTAATTTTTATGAGGTTATTGTGATTTACCTTCAAGGTGTTTTTGGATTTTATTCTAAGGGCCCGGGGGACAGACACAGTCACTATGGGGGTGTGGGAGGGCGGCAGGTGGGAAACTGCAGAGAGGTGTGTAAGACTACAACTCTGCCTCCTGGTCTCAACCCTGGATTGTCAATGGTTTGACTGACTAACAAAACCGTCCAGATTACGAGAAATGAGAGCTGCTCCGTCCAAAGTGGGATGGATGCCGTCTCTCCTCATAAGACCAGGTTTGCCCCAGAAAGTTTCCCAGTTATCTACAAAGCCCACGTTGTTTTCTGGACACCACCTAGACAACCAGCGATTAAATGATGACATGCGGCTAAACATGTCATCACTGGTCAGATTTGGCAGGGGGCCAGAGAAAATTACGAAGTCCGACATACAAATGTAGGCTAACCCAACGACTGGGTCGAACCCAGAGCATTTGGTTGCTAGGCAATGCAACATCTGTTTATGCTGGCGCAGGGATATGTTGTGCTGCGGTCTATCAGATCTACGTGTGGGTTACGGTCTGTTTTACCACGGGCTTGCAACACAGCTCAGCCAATCACATTTAAGAATGAGAAACGCCCGTTTTATAACTTTATTTGATGGTGTTGAAGTAAAAATACTTGTTTCACAATTATAGCGCCCTCATCCCATCCCCGTGCTTGGTGACGTGGACATCAAAGTGCACAAGCGCCGTAATTCGTCAACGGACGAGTCAAAGGCTGCTGCAGCAACGGGAGCTGTCGGTGTACACAGCTTCGACACAGTGGAATAAATCTGTTGGAAGGTAGTTGTTAAAATGTCCAGTTTCTTCAAATGCTTTCTTTACAACGTTTATGTTGTCGGTATTATGGTTTGGTGTTTTTTGTTTTGCCCCCCCCCCCCCAGGGTGCTAGGCTAATCGTCTTGCTAAATTCCGTTAGCTAATCATTCTATAATAACCTACGTCTGTCATTTGAGGTGAAAAACGTGCTTTAATACCGCGACTACAACTACATGTGATGTCTTAAGGGGCGTCGTCAGTGAACTCTGTCAAATAAAGCCAAAGTTGTTTTTCTGGTTGTTGTTTTGTCAACAACAAGCCAATAGGCGTCATGACGTCACATTTGACGTGGCGCCATGTTGGTTTCCCTTCGGTCCCTTTAAATGACTGTAAACAGACGTACAGCTTCCTGTCTCCATTTTTCGTCGTGTGACTTATTTTGCGGTACTTTCCAAAACAATGGTAAGTTGTTGCTGTGTTGTGGGGTGCAACTGCGCCACACATGATCGCCAAGGGGAAAAGAATGAAAATGAATTAACTTTTCACTGCTTTCCTGCTTGGAGGCGCTACCAAGGAAGACAAGTATCGGAGATAACGAAGAGTCGCCGGCTTGCTTGGATCGCAGCTGTAAGACGACCAAACATAACCTTCCACAGTATCCCAATTTCAATGAGAGTATGTTCCCTGCATTTTCACTCTGGTAAGTTAAAGATGGTGTACTTTTTTTTTTTCTTTTTATACGTTGTTTCTCCTTTTCAATCACAGGACCATACATACATAAATGTGCACGCACACCAACACACGTAAAGGCAGTCCCTATGGTAACAGCACATAGTACTGATGCAACACTCATAATCATGGCTTGGCATCTGTCATAAGAAATCATAAAGACTCATTACAGGTGCTATGTCATCATGACTTTTATTTTATTTTATTTCATGCAATGACAAATAAAGCTTCTATGGGCTTTATGCAAAACTCCACTATATCCTGAACTTAAGCCAGCTCCTTTGCCTCCTGTCTTTCATTATTGGATGAACCGATTTAACCAGGTGTGCCTGACCTAGGTAACCACGAGGACAATGCCCAGACACACCTGGATCTTAATCAGTTCATCCAATAATGAAAGGAGGCAAAGAAGCTGGTTTAAGTTCAGGAAGTAGTAGAGTTGTGCGTAAAGCCCATTCTGTTCTATTTGTTTTGAGTCTTAAGCCTGTTATGTCCACTCATTCAAGTAAATGTTATCATGAACATATCTTCTAACCTAACATTGTGATTCTGTACGTTTTCAATACTTAAACCAATGGATGATAATTCTGATTGTGTGACCAGGAAAACCAGCAAATGAAATGTACAGGTCACATCCTGATTGGGCTCCATCTCTACATCTGGGCCACACTGAGGTGAAGACCTCAGAGACTGCACACTATGAGATACAGGAAATGAGAAAACGGCGAAGGACTGCGATGGATGACCTTCCACCAGGTAAACCTTGCAGAGCCAGCAGATGCAAGACCTCATTTTGTTTTTGTTGCTGTTGCAGCTGTGGCATATTTTGCTAAAATAAAATTTCTTCAGGACAATAACCTACATCTTATTCACAGTTGAGGCATCAGCATCAGTAGAGGATGGAGCTGACCAGAGACTCGAGGATGGAGCTGACCAGAGACTCGAGGATGGAGCTGACCAGAGACTCGAGGATGGAGCTGACCAGAGACTCGAGGATGGAGATGACCAGAGACTCGAGGATGGAGCTGACCAGAGACTCGAGGATGGAGCTGACCAGAGACTCGAGGATGGATATGACCAGAGACTCGAGGATGGAGATGACCAGAGACTCGAGGATGGAGATGACCAGAGACTCGAGGATGGAGCTGACCAGAGACTCGAGGATGGAGCTGACCAGAGACTCGAGGATGGAGCTGACCAGAGACTCGAGGATGGAGCTGACCAGAGACTCGAGGATGGAGCTGACCAGAGACTCGAGGATGGAGATGACCAGAGACTCGAGGATGGAGCTGACCAGAGACTCGAGGATGGAGCTGACCAGAGACTCGAGGATGGATATGACCAGAGACTCGAGGATGGAGATGACCAGAGACTCGAGGATGGAGATGACCAGAGACTCGAGGATGGAGCTGACCAGAGACTCGAGGATGGAGCTGACCAGAGACTCGAGGATGGAGCTGACCAGAGACTCGAGGATGGAGCTGACCAGAGACTCGAGGATGGAGCTGACCAGAGACCATTGACTAAATGTGACTTTTGTCAGCGTCGACGTGATGAAATCAATCGGCTGCTGGAAGAGAATAAGGCCCTGAAATGTGAGCTTGGCCAGAGGAAAATGGATGAACATTTTTTAAAGGATGACAGCAGCAAAATGAAGTACTATACTGGACTTCCACACCTTGAAGTTTTCACAGGTATTCTAGCCTGTATTGTACCGTATGTGACACAGAGCAAAAAAGTACTGTCACCTTTTCAAATGCTTCTCCGGACTCTCGTGCGCCTTAGACTAAATTTGCCCATCCAACACATTGCCCACCTCTTCTGTGTAGACAGAAAAACTGTTTCAAAAACTTTTAGTAACACCATAAATATTTTGTATTCCCACATCAACCCTTTGATTAACTGGCCAGGACGAGATGCGCTACATGCAACTATGCCCCATCAGTTTGTGGAGGCTTTTGGGAAGCGTGTAGCTGTTATTCTGGACTGTTTTGAAATATTCATACAGAGACCATCAAACCATCAAGTCATATTCTCACTACAAACACAACACAACAATTAAATATCTTATTGGCATCACACCCCAGGGCTCAATTTCTTTCATTTCCAAGGGATGGGGGAGGGGGGGGATCAGTGATAAGCACATAACTGAGGGATTCTGGACAAACTGTTACCTGGGGCCTGTACGACGAAGCCGGATTTTCTCTTATGGAGGTAACTTCAGGGTTAACCCTGGGTTTTTCGTCCCATGACGCTGGTTCACTTCTGATCGGGTTCTATCTCCGCGGTAACTTATGCTGAAGCCTAACCTGGTCCGGACCAGGTTAAGTTCTGGATAAGAGATCACAGAGTATAAAAGCACCAACCCCTGACCAATCAGCGCTCTTGGAAAATGGCCTGCCCATTTTTACTTGTCGATGTTGGTGCGCAGATCATGAGAGGAACTCTGAGAAGAGAGAGAATATTCAGAGATGGTGCCCTTTTGATCTGCCAGATGACACTTTATATGAAAGATGGAGGTTTTCCTCTGCTGGACTCTGTTACATCTTTCAGCTGTTGGAGCCGAACATCACTAATGTAACGCATCGCAGAAGCACGACTACACCACAGATGCTCTGCATCATACTGAGGTTTTATTAAGGTTAATAGACTCATTAAATTAATTTTGATATAAACCAACGCCTCACCTCTAGTGAAAACAAATATTAGTGCTGTACTGATGCAGCTGAATAGCTTAATTTTTGTAGCCAAATTATGTTCACGCTGTTCAAATCCCACTCAGTAAAATGTCATTCATTCATTCATTCATTTAAAGGTTGAATATGAAACACGGACAGAACAGCGACATCACGTGTGTCTAGGTTGTAGTTGCAACGGCAGAAAAACAACTCCAGCCGCTGGGATGCCAGGCTCGCTGCCGATACGCAAGTGACCAAGAGCCTGCAGCATGTTTAACAAGTAACACAGAGGAGTTTATAACTGACAGCTAACGTTAGCCATGTTAGCAAACAAGCTAGCTTACCGATCCAGCAGGAAAGTCGCCATTTCAGTGTTTTACTCCGTGGAAAACGTTTATGTGGGTCCATTTAGTGAAGTCTTCACCTAAATTTACTCCAGGTTTTGCTCTTCTCAGGTCACTCCTCCTCAGAAACAGATAACAATATCTCCAGGGCTCTGAAGCAGCTGCTTCACTGGTCGTCTCTACGGTTTTCCCCTGTACAAGCCTGACTATGACCAAAATATTGTGTCCACACAGAGATCGTATATGGCAACCTGCAATGGCGGCGTGTATTGGCTTATAGACGTAAATAAAACGCCATTATCGAACCCGTAAAAAATTATTTTATAATTATTTTTAGGCTAAATATAATTTTTCTGGGAAATGTTGTACTTTCATTCTGTACACCCCCAAACGACCTGTGGAGGTATTATTTTTGAAAAAATAATAAAAATGTTCCATATTCAACCTTTAATGGTTTCATGCGATGCTGATTATATTCTCGTATTTGTTCTCTATGTTCTCATGATCATTTTGCACCGCTGGGGTTGCATCTGAAATAATATGGTTAAGAGGTCACACATGCAGAAAACATGAATTTATGGAGCGCACACCCACCCATGCGTCACGGTGAAAAGTTATAACACGTGCACAGCATGAGCCTGAAAATATCTCCTGTATATGGACAGTATGGGAAGGAAATACGCAGAGGAAGCGCTGTAGTGTGATGGAGTAACACTAAATGATCAGAGTCTGATATTGTTCCATGATGTACAATCACACGGACTTGTGCATTAACAGAGTCAGCAATTATCTCCCAGCATTCCTTCCTGCTGTTGCTGCGGCGACTGTGTTGCTTCTGGCCTGGATGATGTTCCTGAATTCCTCATACTTCTGAAATATGATCGTCTGCTCCTCCATTGTGAAATATGTCGCTCTCTGTTTCTCCATGTCTGCGATTGGTCAGACGCTTCAAACACAGCCCCTTGTATCTGGGCGCGCACTGCTTAAGACTGGAAAACCCTGGGTTGAGTTACAGAGTTGATAACCAGCTTCATAGTACCGTTTATCAAGACCGCGGATGTCTGGTTAAGTCAACCCAGGTAGCAGAGAGAAATCCCGGGTATGTTAATCCAGCTTTGTCGTACAGGGCCCTGGAGATTTAGTGTTGGCTGATCGTGGCTTTGACATACAGGACAGTGTGGGACTTATGTGTGCTGAGGTGAAGATCCCTGCCTTCACAAAAGGACGCTGTCAGCTGGATGCAAGGGATGTGGAGAGCACAAGGAAAACTGCCCACCTCCGCATTCATGTAGAAAGGGTGATTGGAACCGTCCGCAACAAGTACACCATTTTGTCAGACAAAGTACCGATTCACATGGTACTGCCATGCAAGGATGAGGATGTGACATTCCTTGATAAGACTGTGTCTGTATGTTGTGCTCTGACAAACATGAGCCCTAGTGTTGTGCTGAAGAATGAGTAATGCTAAAACTCACACTGAAATAAATGTAACACAGCTATGAATGTCAATATGGTTGGTCTAGGTTTGTAAATGCAGTGAGATAACTGTTGTTATTTGGTGTTATGTAAATAAAATTGAACTGAATTGTATCGGTTGCATGCATATCCTCAATCTCCAAAATAGACACTTACATGCATGTGTCTTATAAACTGGGTGCAATAATAGTATGATGTGGAAAAGCAAGATGTGACATACTCAGATTTTTACCAGTGTTTATTTGCAAGAAGTGCAAAGTAAAAATATGAAGGTAGTGCAGCTTCATATGCAATGTAACATTTGAAATAGTTCTAAACATATGAGGTAAACATGCTTTAGAAAGTAAACAACTTACTGCAACAATGAATGCAAATGACAATGGAGGGAACGCAGTCTATTAGTATAATTTAGTAAAATAATAAATATACATGTTTATTGTTTTCCATACTATAAATAAACAGGTATGTATACAATAATAATATAACAATGAACACAAGAAAGTTATGGAGGTAGTGCAGCTTCTTGTGCAATGGGCTTTTTGCACAACTCCTCTACCTCCTGAACTACAGCCAGCTCCTTTGTCTCCCCTCTTTCATTACTGGATGAACTGATTAATCCAGGGGTGCCTGACCTCAGTAACCATGACGACAGTGGCCAAACGCACCTGGATTAATCAGTTCATCCTGTAATGAAAGACAGGAAACAAAGGAGCTGGTTGAAGTTCAGGAAGTGGTGGAGTTGTGCATAAAGCCCATTATCATGACAATCTAACATGTGAAATAGTTGTAAACATATAAAGTAAACATGCTTTAGAAAGCAAACAACTTACTGCAACAATAAATACAAATGAAAATTGAGGGAATGCAGCAATAAATATACATGTTTCTTATTTCTTTCCACACTATAAATAAACAAGTAAGTATACAATAACAATATAACGATGAACACAAGAAAATGGCGGTAGTGCAGTTCCTTATATTATCACAACAATGTAATGTAAAATAGCTGTAAACATACTTTAAATCTATATAGTAAATAACATTGCAACAATGGACACAAAAGATATAGTGCAAAAATATAGTCCTTGTGTCATAATTTTTCCCATACTATAAATAAATAGGTGTCTATACAATATATATATATATACACTGCCTGGCCCAAAAAAAGTGGCCACCTGGATGTAACTAAGCAAATAGGTAGGAGCCTCCTATTGGATAATTACTGCATGGGCAATTATCTTTCAGCTGCAACAAGTTATTTAACCCCAACTGGTGCAATGAGTTGCTTCTTATTTCCTAAACAACCATGTGGAAAGACACATCCGTGGTCGTGGAAAAGATGTTAGTCTGTCTGAGAAGGGTCAAATAAATCAGATGATGTGACCAGTCTGCATTTTATTCCAGCTGTTGATCATAAAGGTGACACGTATGAAGCTACAAGAGAAAAGAAATTCAGATGAAATAGTTTTAGAGATCTAGACACTCTCATTACAAAATAATATTGCATTATCTATCAAGACTTTGCGGCCACCTGCCGCTTGTGTGAATTTGAAGATCAGATGCAATAATACAGCTTTGGTATCAACGTAAACTCTAGCACAAACGAGCAGTTGTAGAAAAATGACTGAAGACTGAAAGATTATAACACTGGTCTGAGTCCTTCAGAGTCTCCCAAGGGACGACTGAAGAACACGAAAAATGTCATTTGTCAACGTCTAACGTGCTTGTTGGGGTTGATTAAAAAGTGCTTTCATGAAGGCACTCTTCAGTTTTTTTTTTTTTTATTTTACATTTTAACATTATTGACGCTATTTGTGAGAATAAGCCACAAATCTCCCACAACCTGCATCTATAACCTTACGGTATTTGCTTAGGATACTCTTCATGGTTAAACACGCTGATCGGACGCTGAAACGTGTTGGTAAAATGTACAACGCCCCCTGGAGTCACATAATACGGTGGTGTGTTGCCACAGCATGCCGGCCCTCGAGCACCGCAGTTGCCCACCCCTGGTGTAAAACCTATTTTCTACGGTCTTTGTGTAAAACCACCCGTCTCAGATGAGCCACCCACTAGTGGCTTCTCAGTGTTAGTGATAGTCTCCATGGCGTGCTTGAAGAGCAGGAGCTGCTGCTTTTGTCTGGGTAAAGGAGCAGCCAATCACCTACTTGCTCTGCGTTGCGTCATCATGAAAAATGTTATGAAAAATGTCATTATGAAATAAAAAGGTCAATGTGGAAAATGGCATTAGGAAATAAAAAAAATGACTTTGTAAAAATATTTTTTTTATTTTATAAAAAATTTGGAAAATTAAATAAAAAAGTAATTACTATGAAAAGTATGATATTGTGAAAATAATTATGAAATATTTAATTATGATAAAATAATAATATTAAAGAATAATTATGTATATGTCATAATAACATTGACTTATTTTACTATTTCATGTAATATTATATATTTGTTTATTATTCATCAAAATGGTATTTATTTTATAATGCTGTTTATGTATTTAATTCTGAATCTTTTGGACTTCCATAGTACACCATACCAGGCTGGTGACTTGTGCTGCTGCTTTGTGTGCGCCCTGATCATGTCCGCTTGCTCCTTTGTCACAGCTGCGATGTCTTTCACTGTCTCACAGTGCTGGAGGAGGACAGATAGTGGAGCATGATCAAACTGTGGATCACGCAGGTGGTCTTGCAGGGGTTTTGGCATCACAGCTGGCTTGACAGGATCAGCATAGCTGTGGTGGTAGGGGTCTATTGTTGACATACAAACTGCTCTATGTTTATGGAGAACAGGGAGCAGTGATGACAAGTCATCCAGTGTGGCTCTGGGTGTGCATTTGCTGTCTCGCATCCGTAGGCCAGGCATAGGACTGTTGTTACTGATGGCTCTGTGCAGAGCAGTCCTCTGGGCTTTAGCAGAAGTAAAGTCCATCTTGTGGGCAACCTCTCCGTGTATTTTGTTAACTCCAGATGGTATTTTCCAATACGCAGGCACATCTGTCACAGTCTTTCTTCCGCGGATGCGGACCGCTGCCTCAATCTTAAAGCAGAACTCGGTAACTTCAGCTCGGGGCTCCCCCTAGTGGCATCCTTTCACTGTCTCAAAGTTCAACCCCCCCTACACCCCCACAGCACACAGACGGCTTCTCTACCTGTCTTTCCTCTATTTTGATCCCTGGATATATTTCTTAGCTTTTACTAGCTTGTTGATGCTACGTTGCTACATTGGTAGCAGCACCATGTCTCCCTCTGCTCAAAGCAAAGTCCTGTATCTTCTGAAACAGGACGTTTTAACCACGATTTGCGGGTAAATATGCCGTGGATTATATTTTTCTCTGGTGTTGGCGGGTAGCAGGTAAGAATACGAACTTTTATTTACCTTTTTTGGACATGACAAGTGATTATTGAGCCTGAAGCAGTGATGCTTCACCCGGCGCCCAGGCAGCGCAGCTAAGTGAATCACTCTGGTCCAGCAAAGAGTTGGTTATGAGAGCCAGGAGCCGTGTTTAGGTGGTGGAAGATAAAGAAATGTTTTCTTGGAATTAGTGCTGGTAGTCTGGTTCAAATCAGAGCTGGAAGCAGCTCGGTAGATAGGGGACCTGAGTACTGTACAGCGGTTTCTGTTGTCGCAAGTTCTGCTCGGGTCGGCGCAGGCAAAGTTGCATAGAGCTGCTCGCAGGCCAGAGGGGGGGGGGGGATCACAATTTAAGGATTCATCACGCAGCCCAACTGTGAGTACACACCTTATAGATGTAACTGACGGTGTCTGTGATGCTCCAGTGGTATGGGCTGACTTGAATGTGGGTCTTCACCACATCTGCTGGCTGTGTGGCCAGTGATGCCATAACGCCTGCCAGCACTCCACAGCTGAAGTTCACCAGCGGGGCATAGGGTGCTGAAGTTACCTCTGACAGAAGAGAACTGGGTATCAGGAACGTTTTACATCCTCGTGAGTTCTAGATGATGTGCTACGTCGATGCTGGTCTCACCTTGAGGTAGTGCTCTCTTGGCTTGGCTGTAGAACATGACGTAGATGCCTGAAAAGGGCGCGTCTCGCAGCAGTGTGGCGGTCAGCCCAGAAAACAGAGCCCTGATCCCCTCCGTCTCATACATGCTCCTCAGAGCGCCAGCCACACTCACGTAGTTGTAACAGCCACTCTGAAGAAACAACGAAGTCAGTGTGAAACATTTACACGGCTGGCCAGGTTTCTCTTCTGCTTTCTCTTGTGTTTAAATGTGTTCAGGTTAATTCAATTCAACTTTATTTCTATAGCGTCCATTCATGACAATGTCACCTCAGGGTGCTTAACAGACAGAAAAATTCAGATCAGATTCATAGTTGCCTAGCTAAGGAAACCAACAGATTGGATCGAATCTAGAGGTTATAGGTTAGTTGTCATGTTCAGTTAAATGTTATTAAAATTGTTATTTAATGGGACTTGAGGCAAGATTAAGAAATGAGACTCGCAACTGGCGCTGCAGGTAACTGCAGCCACGAGCCAAGCCGTCAGGGGAGCATAAAACGAAAGCTATAATGTTGTTTATTTTATTTATTTAATTTTTTGTTATACTTTTTTTATATGATCCCTAGGGGATCATCCCTTGGGGCTCTGCATTTCACCCATCTCTGTACAGTAGTACCAGAGAGCAGGGGGCTACTACTTAAAGCGCCCGGGGAGCAGTTGATGGGGTTAAGGACCTTGCTCAGGGGTCCACAGTGGTTCATCTAGGAGTCGTGTTGGGGACTCGACCCTGGGTCCTCCGCGCCAAAGCCCACGACGCTGCCACTAGGCTACCCACTCCCCCTTCACTATGCTGATGAAGTCTTTTCATGGCAGTTCTACTTTTCAGTGTCTTTCAGATGATCTGGATCGTTTTCTGACGGCAGAAGAATCCATAATTATCCCTTACAGTGTTTGAATCCACCGCGATGGCTCCTTCCTGTATCAAAACTGTCGGCGCCATTTTACGTCACATCCGTAGGACAGCGCAGGAAATTCGGCCACCGAATCGCAGCGCATTATGCAGCACACAGCCTGTTCAAGGCAACGGAGAGAAACGTGGGTGGAAACGTTATTTTTGGTATTTAACGCTTCATCACCCATTAGTATTAAAAAAAAAAATGGACATGCATGTTTATTTTTTTTTTAATTCCTGCCTCACGCCCCTTTAACAGACATCCAGCTCATTTTTTATTTTTTCATTTATTATGACACACTTCCACTTTAGCCCATTGAAAATAATATCTTTAAACATCCGAGGTATTAGAGATAATACCAAAAGAAAATTAATTTTCTTGTTCAGTAGGCGACAAAATGCAGGACTAATATTTTTACAACAGACACATTCTGTAGAGAGTGATGTGAAATTGTGGAAATCCCAGTGGGGAGACCAGTGTTACTTTTGCCATGCCTCTCAGCACTCAGCAGGTGTAGCTATTCTCCTCAACGAATTTAAAGGAGATGTTATTGAATATTCTATCTCTGGAAATGGCAGATGGATAATCTTGGTCTTTAAATTAGATAACTCTTTCTTCATAACCTGTAATTTATATGGTCATAACAACACTGCCCAAGCCAAAGATTTATCTGTACAACTTTGCACCAGCCTGGAAACTCTTAGGAACAAATATAAAGATGCTTATTTGTGATTGGTGGAGATCATAATGGTGCTCCAGATGATCTAATGGACAGGGTAGCAACAAGGATGACCCCAAACATAAAATTTAAGAGTACTACATATATTTGCGAACAGCTGTCAACTATAGATGCTTGGCGATATTTAAACCCTAATACAAAGGAATTTTCTTGGAGTAATGCCAACAAATCTCTACAATCCAGAATTGACTTGTGGCTGATATCTCTCCCTTACTTACAGTTTGTATCATATCTGTCACATAGCTATGCCCCATTCTCAGATCATAAAATGATCTCCTAGCAGATTCAAATCAAGAAAAAAGCAAATTACGCGGATATTGGAAATTTAATAGTCAGCTCCTAAATAATGATGTTTTTTGTCAGTCAGTTACGAAAACAGCTAAATCTATATTCAATAATGATAATGGGAATTACATGCAAAAATGGGAGTTATCAAGTTTAAGATAAGGGAATTAGCAATAAAACCAAGTAAAGAAACTAAAAGAAACAACTTAACCAAAGAAATCCAAGTTATGGATGATCTAACACTCTTAATGAGTAAAGATAATCTCTCTAACAAAGAGGAACTGAAAATGACAAGACTAAAGAAGAAATAGATCATATGTATACTAAAATGGCAAAAGGAGCTTTCATAAGGTCACGCGCCAAATGGCTTTGAAAGAAATAATGTCACTGTTCAGAATAAATAATTCAATCTGCTCTAACCCTATTGAAATTTCAAAACGTGTACTCCTTTTACAGTGAAATATACAAATCTAATACTCAGACAAATGAATGTGATACATTTATTGAATCAGTAAATGAATTTATTTCTAAAATTTCAGAACATTTTGAATCTGAATGTGAAAAGCCCATCACAAAATTAGAAATGTCAGAGGCTATCTGCTCACTGCAAAAAGGAAATCTCCGGGTATGATGGTCTCTCAACTGAATTCTATCAACACTTCTGGGAGTTAATTGAAAACCCATTATTTAAATTATTAGATGAATGTATCCTCAGAAAGGAATTATCCACAAGTATGAAACAAGGATTAATCCCAAAGCCTGACAAAGATCAATTATTAATAGAAAACTGGAGACCCATTACACTTTTAAATATAGATTACAAAATCTTATCTCTTATATTTGCTAAACGCCTGAAAAAAGGCCTTCATGAAATCATAAATGAAACACAAACTGGTTTTCTGTCTAATCGACATATAAGTGCCAATATAAGATTGTTTCAAGATCTGTTGGATTGCTCTGAAAACATTAACTCGGAAGCACTCATTGTATTTCTTGATTTCTATAAAGCGTTCGATACTGTAGATCATTACTTTTTATTCTAAACACTTCATAAATTTAACTTTGGACCAAACTTTGTATCAATAATCAAAATGTTTTACAAAAATATAGACAGCTGTATAATGTTATATCCTCACACTACAAAAAGATTCCCAGTACAGAGATCAGTTCGTCAAGGATGCCCCATATCCCCCTTTTTATTTTTACTAGTCGTAGAATTACTTTCATTACATATCTTACACAGCTCCAGTATAATAGGTTTATCCATATTTGAGAAAGAAATCAGATTAACTCAACTAGCTGATGATAAAGCTCTTTTTGGGACAAATACCAAATTGAAAAAGTTATATACTTAATTCACCAATTTTCTGCAGCCTCAGGTTTAAAACTTCACAAATCTGAATGTAAAATCCTGTGTTTATATGAAAGTCATGACAACGCTTTGTTTAACATTCCTGTCAAAAAAAGTGTGAAGTATTTAGGCATTCACAAATGTAAGGATCACAAGGAGCAGCAACATCTGAACTTCTCTCCAAAAATAAACAAGACCAAAATGCTAATGAACTGGTGGCTTCAAAGGGACACCTCAGTCTTTGGGAGAACTTTATTATCCAAAGCAGAAGGATTGTCAAGATTTGTCTACCCCGCTTTTTCTCTTTGTGTTCATGATTCTGTTTGCAAGGACATTAATAACATCATCATCAATTTTGTGTGGAGGAATAAACATCACCACCTTAAAAAAGATGTTCTCTCAAACTGTAAGAATGAAGGGGGTGTTGAACTTCTGGACTTTAAAGACTTAAATTATACCTTTAAAGTTAAATGGGTCAAAAATGGTCTAAAATGTCCAAGCTCGCTCTGGAACTTCATTCAGCACAATATCTTTAGGAAAGTAGGAGGCTTGCACTTTTTATTGTCATGTAATTACAACGTTGCAAAATTACCACTAAAACTGTTGCTTTTTTATTAACAGGCACTCTTAGCATGGAAGCTGTGTTATTCACACAATTTTTCCCCACATAAAGCTGGAATATGGAATAATGAATATGTTATAAGGAAAAACAAGTCACTTCATTTACAAAACTGGATTGACAAGAATATAATTCTTCTCAGAGACCTGTTTGATGGGAATGGCCACCTACTTAACTATGAAACCTTTATTACAGAAAAGACATTTCCAATCCCATTTAAAGAATATTGCCTGGTCTTCAGATCCATACCTGATGGATTATTAGAACTCATGAAAGGCCATAAAAATGAAAATTTGGATTACAACTCCAGCAATATTCTCTATTTAAATAATATTGATTTTTCAAGCGATAAATGTACTAATCATCATATCAGGAAATGTTTTTTAAACTTGAGGAAAATTGCACCAAGTGGAAAATATATCTGGGATTCCTTATTCAATGATATTAATTGGAATAAAATATGGCTTGCTCCGTTTAAATTTGGTATTGCTAACAAAGTTAGAGAAGTGCATTGGAAAATACTGCACAACATATATTCCACTAACTTATCAACTTCAAAGTTTATGCCTGTTGATAACAAATGCACCTTCTGAAAGGCTGAGCAGGAAAGCATCTTTTTTATGACTGCCCCTTCAGCTTTACATCCTGGAAAGAGAAACTTAGAAAATTATGTGCAACAAAGATCTTCACAAACAGTGTGCATTGAGAGAAAAAATGTTATCACAATGTTTGAGCACAATGATAAAAATATATGTACTATTGTTAACCTCTTTCTCACGATAGGGAAGTTTCATACTCATAAAGCAAAATGGTCTCATTCCAAACCCCTATTCAAGGTTTTCTTAATAGAGATGGAAATGTATTTTGAATCCCTCAAATATGTAACGAACAAGAAAGGTACATCAACTACCAATATCTACCAAGAACTATTTAAATGAAATAAGTTACATCATTGATATGAAGTCTGTCCCCCCTTCTATTTATTTAATTTCACTTTTTTTTTCCTTTTCTCCTTATATATATTTACTCCTACTCTTATTACTTTCTAATGAAATTCATACAAACTTTATGAATGTCTCACATTTACTGTTGTATACATTTTTTGAGCTGCTATGATTGATTTGTATGTCTGTACAGTTAACATTTGTCAATAAAAAAAAAAAAAAACCTTTAGTTTTAATTTAAGCTAGCTCATTTGAAATATTCCAAGGAGCCGAAATTACAGCTGGCAGTGACGTCTTGAGAAGGGGAGCTGCGCTGTGGTTCTAACGACGCTCTTGTATAATAGTTAAACCATGTTTGGAGAGTAAAGCGTTTGATATTGGTACTAAACATGTTTGTGAATCTTGTGCTCTAGTCCCATATTACAGTATATTCTATTATACATATTATTATATTTTATATTTATACCCTCCAATTTAAAAAGGAAAAAAAATCAGCCTTTCAGTGAAATATGATTACACTGACAAGAGTAATAATACATAAAAATTCCATAAAAATCATAACACTGATTTTGAATTGGGGTTTGAAATATTTATTAAAAACAAACACACAAAAAATAAAACAAGCAAACAAGCATGATGGGGCTCCGAGGCTAAAATTTCATTGAGCAACATTCTGAGACAATCGCTGCAAGCAGGTGTTTTCTCTAATGTTCAAAGAGACTTCGACACCTGTTGACAGGTATTTTGGTCCATTATTCGTGGGAAAGGTGGTCTAACATGTTTGGGACAGTTTGGTTTGTTTGTTTTTTTTAATTATCATTTTCAACCACAATTCAAAAGCAATATTTTACTTCACTAAATTATAAATTCTTTTTTATTATTATTATTATTAAGATTTTTGTTATTTCAATTGCTATTGTGAATTTAGCCTTTTCTTCAATTAGAGGGTATGAATGATTTTTGAGGACGATTGTATGTCTATTTTTTTGTCAACCTACCAGAGAGTACAGCGGGCCACAACAACCGTTTTGGGTAGTTTTGTTTAGGTTATTTTTTTAAGCTATTATTATTATTATCATCATTATTATTTTCAATAGTGTTTTTATTTTGATTCTCTGGTGCATGGGGAGTTGGTGCAGTTATTAGTATAGAGAGAAAACAATCTGTTACAGTTGGAGGATAAACACACCATCTCACAAACTCTTGTGTACTGGGATTAAACTAATTTGGACCTGAGGAGACCCAAACACGCAGATGGATGTGGAAAATAAGACATTAGATTACCAAAAAATCCTCCATTTGGCCATGACAGCACCAAAGCAGCACTTCCTTTACGTTGAATACATTTACAATTAATCCACTTGTGTTCTCTCTACTCTGGATTTATTGCTTTAACAAAGACAGCACTATAACACCATTAACATAAAATTATACATTCATAAAATAAAATGAAAATACTTAATTGATTCCAGGGAGAAACTGCAGTGTTGTACTAAAAGAGGATTTCGCTTATCCTGTCTTTGCTTGTTTTTGTTTCGATCACAAAGCAGTGGCGTAATGTGAACTGATGTTCATTTTTTTCTGATTTAAGCTATTTGTATTTGTATTGTATCATCTCAGTAGTCTGCTTTTGTGTCTTTTTTAATCATTATTAACAAGTGCATTGTGATTTTATCTGTTAAAAGGTTGTGTAGACAGGTTGCTTTGTGTTAAAGGAGTGCCTGCTAACATATAACAGACTGGTCACCTGATCATTTGAGTTCCCGTTAGCAGCAGATACATTAATTTCTAGAGACTTGTACACAAAGACAAAAATCCATAAACTGTTTGGAAAGAAAAAGTTGCACATTATAGCTCCTGTATATTTAAAGGAAGTTCAAATTAGCTGTTGAGTCCAAATGATTAAAAAGGGCATTTGAGCTTTAAAGGATGAGTTTCTTTTTTTTCAACCTGGACCTTATTTCTAGGAGTTTACATGTGCACTAACTCCCCAGTAACATTTCTGCATCACTCTGACTCCTACGTGAATATAGTGAAATGACACAGGGAATAAGTATTGAACACATGAAGAAATGGTGACAAAAAGATGTGAAAGCCAAGAAAGCAGCTGGAGTCTGTCAGTATTTAGAAAGTAATCCTGTCCCCTATCAGAGCAAAGTAATATCAGCTGCTTTAGTCCTGATTGATGCCTTTAAAAAGGTTTCTCATCACCAAGGTGTCAGACAAGAAGCATTGCATGATGGGTAAATGCAAAGAGCTGTCTAAAGACCTACGCAGCCTTCTTATTGCAAACACACTGAAGGCATTGGTTCCAGGTGCATTTGTAAACTTGTGAAAGTTCCAGTGAGCACCATTGGGACCATCATCCGGAAGCGGAAAGAACACGGCATGGTCATAAAGTGGCCACGGCCAGGTGCTCCTCACAAGATTTCAGACAGAGGAGTCAGAACAATCATCAGAAAGGTTCTCCAACAGCCCAGGACCACTCGTGGAGAGCTTCAGAAAGACCTGGAACCAGCAGCTACAGTTGTTCCAGAGAAAACAAGAAGGAATGCACCATAGCAACAGTGAAGTTTGGAGGTGGGAACATCATGGTGGGGGCTGTTTTTCAGCATGTGGTACTGGCAGACTTCATATCATTGAAGGAAGAATGAATGGAGAAAAGTAGAGAGACATTCTGGACCAGAATCTGCTGCATCTGCAGCTGCTGAAGATGAAAAGAGGCTGGATCTTTCAGCAAGACAACCGTCCTAACACACAGCCAAGAAACACTCACCTGCTTTAAGAAGAAGAAGATAAAGCTGCTAGAACGGACCAGAAACACTCACCTGCTTTAAGAAGAAGAAGATAAAGCTGCTAGCACGGACCAGAAACACGCACCTGCTTTAAGAAGAAGATAAAGCTGCTAGAACGGACCAGAAACACTCACCTGCTTTAAGAAGAAGAAGAAAAAGCTGCTAGAACGGACCAGAAACACTCACCTGCTTTAAGAAGAAGAAGAAAAAGCTGCTAGAACGGACCAGAAACACTCACCTGCTTTAAGAAGAAGAAGATAAAGCTGCTAGCACGGACCAGAAACACTCACCTGCTTTAAGAAAGAAGATAAAGCTGCTAGAACGGACCAGAAACACTCACCTGCTTTAAGAAGAAGAAGATAAAGCTGCTAGAACGGACCAGAAACACGCACCTGCTTTAAGAAGAAGAAGATAAAGCTGCTAGAACGGACCAGAAACACTCACCTGCTTTAAGAAGAAGAAGATAAAGCTGCTAGAACGGACCAGAAACACTCACCTGCTTTAAGAAGAAGAAGCTGGACCTGCTTTAAGAAGAAGAAGATAAAGCTGCTAGCACGGACCAGAAACACTCACCTGCTTTAAGAAGAAGAAGATAAAGCTGCTAGCACGGACCAGAAACACTCACCTGCTTTAAGAAGAAGAAGATAAAGCTGCTAGAACGGACCAGAAACACTCACCTGCTTTAAGAAGAAGAAGATAAAGCTGCTAGCACAGACCAGAAACACGCACCTGCTTTAAGAAGAAGAAGATAAAGCTGCTAGCACGGACCAGAAACACTCACCTGCTTTAAGAAGAAGAAGATAAAGCTGCTAGCACGGACCAGAAACGCTCACCTGCTTTAAGAAGAAGAAGATAAAGCTGCTAGAACGGACCAGAAACACTCACCTGCTTTAAGAAGAAGAAGATAAAGCTGCTAGAACGGACCAGAAACACTCACCTGCTTTAAGAAGAAGAAGATAAAGCTGCTAGAACGGACCAGTCAATCACCAACCCGAAAGAACTGAAGATCCGAGTTGACAGAAGAGACCCGGAACCTTGAAGATCTGAAGGCAGTGTGTGGAAGAATGGACCAAAATCACACCTGAGCAACGTTTTCCACTGGTTTCTCCATACAGGAGGCGTCTGGATGCTGGAACCACCAACAAAGGTTTTTACACTAAGTAGGAAATAAATTTCAGTAAGTGTATTCAATGGGCTATATATGCACAACTCCACTACTTCCTAAACTTAGAAGTGCTTCTTAAAGACACACAACGTAACTTTTAGACCTTAAAAATCTGTGTTTCTGACTCGTTTTGATGTCACACCAACATTCATTATGCGCATTTTCGAGCTGTCACTGCCCAGAGGCGTCAGGTGCTCAGAAACAGCACTATGTAAGATTCCCATCCGGGACGCGACCGTGACGTTGCAGCCAACTATTGGTTGCAGCACCGCGTCACTCACTAGCAACCGGATGTAAACCAGGTATCAACGTCGCGGCTGTTTTGAATGCGCATCATGTCGAATTCGGTAAAGAAACGCAAGGAAACATCACCGGAGGAAGAGAGGAAAAGAAACAGAGGAAGGGACAGAACAAGAGTCAAGATAAGACTGTCTTTTACTGGCTGGAGTGAGCTTACAGTACAGGTACGAACAAGATGGATGCTAGTTTAGCCGCCGATAGGGGGCGCGTCACTGAGAAAACTGCTGAAAGTTCCGTTGTGTGTCTTTAAAGTTTGAGTTTATTTATTTAAAAAGGGACAGTGTATATTAATGAACATAAAATGTAAATACGCAGGATTAGCTATAGCAAAGCTAATTTCCATCCTTAGTCCTTTGACAAGTCAACACACACAAAAATTAAAGTAATAAGAACACTAATAACATTGAAAGATTAAAAATAAAAAAAGAGATCAGGTACACAAGAGTAAAAGTAATAAAAAAAAAATAAAGGTAGTGTTGATATCTCAAAAATTTAAATAATCATTCATGCATGCATTTACACATATATAAATATATATAGTATACAGTACATACATACACATACATAATACATATTCATTTATATATATATGTATATATATATATATATATATATATATATATATATATATATATATATATATACATTCATACACATACATGCATATTTTCACATGCCCATACACATACACACCTGAAGCTGCAAACAAGAGAGAAACTTGATGTTAGTTGTGAGAACAAATTAGATTTTCTAACATAGTTTTAGATGTTAAGCAAAAAGGTTGAAGGTGGAACTCTCACGTATCGATGTAGGTGGTGTATTCCAAGTGTGCGAGGCGTGGTATGAGAACACTGCTGGTCCAAAAGTACTTTTCCTAAATTGCACCAGGCAGTCACCTCTGGAACTGGATCTGGTCCGGTCTGGAACTGGATCTGGTCCGGTCTGGAACTGGACCTGGTCCACTCTGAAACTGGACCTGGCCCGCTCTGGAACTGGATCTGGTCCGGTCTGGAACTGGATCTGGTCCACTCTGAAACTGGATCTGGCCCGCTCTGGAACTGGATCTGGTCCGGTCTGGAACTGGATCTGGTCCACTCTGAAACTGGACCTGGCCCGCTCTGGAACTGGATCTGGTCCAGTCTGGAACTGGATCCGGTCCACTCTGAAACTGGACCTGGCCCGCTCTGGAACTGGATCTGGTCTGGTCCGGTCTGGAACTGGATCTGGTCCGCTCTGGAACTGTATCTGGTCCGCTCTGGAACTGGATGTGGTCTGCTCTGTAACTGGATCTGGTCCGCTCTGGAACTGGATCTGGTCCACTCTGAAACTGGACCTGGCCCGCTCTGGAACTGGATCTGGTCCGGTTTGGAACTGGATCTGGTCCGGTCTGGAACTGGATCTGGCCCGCTCTGGAACTGGATGTGGTCTGCTCTGGAACTGGATCTGGTCCGCTCTGGAACTGGATCTGGTCCACTCTGAAACTGGATCTGGTCCGCTCTGGAACTGGATCTGGTCCGGTCTGGAACTGGATCTGGTCCGGTGGAACTGGATCTGGCGCTTGGAACTGGATTGGTCCTCTGACTGGATCTGGTCCGCTCTGGAACTGGATCTGGTCCACTCTGAAACTGGATCTGGTCCGCTCTGGAACTGGATCTGGTCCGGTCTGGAACTGGATCTGGTCCACCTGCTTAAGTTTTCTTTTTTCTTTATGAAGTCTTTTAATGGGGCAGGGACCAAACAAACCATGGAGAATTTTAAACACCAAAATACAATCTGCTTATATAATCATGTTTTCCGGCTCATCAGGTTGTGTTTTTTTAAGATCCTGCAATGATGATAATTATTTGGTTTTTTATCTAGAATTCTTAGAGCTTGTTTAAACGCTGTTTCAACTGGTTTTAAAGTCATCTTGCATACCAGCGCCCAACTTGTTGTGCAATATGTCATATGTGATAAAATCATTGAATTAAAAAATACCCTGGCCGATTCAAGAGTTAAGTTGTCTCTAATATACCTAAAGTTTGATATATTTTAGTCACAATTTTCACAATTTTTTCATCATCAGCATTAGAGTTTTTGGAGAAATACATACTGGATAGACACATTCAAAAGTAGCTCAGAGTTTGCCAACCAGTCAGAGATATTGCTCATTGTGGACGACAGTTCCTGAACGGCTTGAGATTTGTTTTTTACGTGAACATACAAAACGGCATCTACAGCATACATCTGGCATTGCACATGGGGTGGGCAGTTACTGGGAAGGTCGTTTATATACAGACTGAATAGCAATGGTCCCAAGATTGAACCTTGAGGTACACCCAGATTATTTTCACATGATGCAGAGGTTACATTTTGTACTCTTACTCATTGTTGTCTCTGTGTCAGATATGATTCAATCCATTGCATAGTGCGTAAGGACAGATTAAAAGAAGAAAATTTTCTCAGTAAGATCTGGTGATTGATAGTGTTGAAGACTTTCTTTAAATCAAGAAATACTGCCCTGATTACACCACCTTTATCAACCTTGTGTTTAATTTGTTCGAAGAAATAACATATTGCTGTTTCAGTTGAATGATGTTTCCTAAAGCCAAACTGGGTGTAGATTAAATGGACAGTTATTTAGATGTTTTATAGACTTTGTTTCCTGTTTTTCATTATTGGACAAACTGATTAATCAAGGTGTGTCTGACCAGTTAAATGAGGTCAGACACACCTGGATTAATCAGTTTGTCCGATGATAAAAGACAGGAAACAGAGGAGCAATACTAACTTCAGGAAGTAGTGGACTTGTGCATATAGCCCATACAGTACTTTTTCCTTGTCATTTCACTATATTACACATAACCAAAGACGGAGAAGCCTTGCGTAGACGGGGGAGTCCCGCGTAGACGGAGTAGTCCCGTGTAGACGGAGGGGTCCTGTCATGGTTTGTCTTCCCTGCCATGTCATCCTGCTGCTGCACCTCAATCAGCTTTATTTTTTCCACCGTCTGCTCCCTAATTGTTTCTCTGACTCCACCTGTGACCCACACTACTTAAGCCCTCTCCAGTCTCCTCTTCCCTGCCAGATTATCGAAAGCCACTGCGAGTAGAGATCCAGCACTCCTGATCCTGCATCTGTCCTTCACGTTGTCCCTGGTTTCTGCCCTCCTTGCCTTGCCCTTGTTGGAACCCTTTCCACGTCTGACCTCCTGGATTGTCCTCTGCTGAAGCTCTCCTGGATAAGTAGCCTGCCTTCTGCTCTATTGACCCATTGCCTGTTTTCTGACCAAGCCTCTGGATTTGCGGACTTGTGCCTCTGACTGGATCTCTGTTTCAGGACCATATTGCCTCCTCCACAGCTCCTCACACCTCCCTGGACTCCTGCCTATTACAGCACCCTATAATAAATTTTTTAAGTCAACTCCTGTGTGTGGCTGAATTTCCGGGTCCTCAGTGTGGTTCCCTGACAAGTCCGGCGTAGACGGAGAAACCCCCGCGTAGACGGAGGAGTCCAGCGTAGACGGAGAAGCCCCGCATAGACTGGGGGGTCCCGCATAGACTGGGGGGTCCCTCGTAGACGGAGGAGTCCCGCCTAGACGGAGGAGTCCCTCGTAGACGGAGACCTGAGATGACTTCTCACAATGTTCAGTTTATGTTGAACATTTTTCTGAAATTCTTCCACATTTTTTGACTCTGTTTGCCTCAGATTCGTGAACATCCATCCGTCTTTATCTCTGGAATGTTGCTGTTACGCCCAGTCCTGCTCCTGGTCCGATGCTAAATAGCCCGATCAGTTTTCACATACTTCTCCAGCTGTTTCTCATTTGTGCCCATTACTTTTCCAGCCTTTTTCTGCCTCGTTCCAACTTTTTTCCTTGCTGCAGTCTTGAACATTGAATATTCTACTAACTAACTAACTTTTTTCATTTCTTGAACATTTTATAAAAAAGAAAAAAAACTTACAATTCAAAGATGAATCAGTTTTTATGAAACAGATGCAGACAAGTATGAAATATGTTTCCAACTGCAGTCATTTCAGTGCAGACAGGTATTTAATGTCATACTTTCTGAAAAGCTTCCTCTGCAGACTCTGCAGACAGACACTTTACTTCCACTTCTGTCCACAGTGGGGAGCACTGCATCTCTTAGATCTGGTTGCTCTGACTCGGGGCTTGCTCTGCACGGCCCACCATCGCTCATGCAGGTCTATGCAGCTGTTGGAAGATAATCCCTCTTCCTGCTTGTAAAGTTTTAACAACTGTTGATAAAGAAGTGATGTGCTGCTGCACCCCGAGTCCTCTGGCACGCTGAAGAATGCTTCGTCTCATCTTCATCTTCTTCCTCCAGCTGTGGCCTCTGTAAATCCCCCTCAGGGGAATTGGCCATACGGGACATAACTTGTGCTTCCAGCTGACCTGAAACACCTTCTGGACTCAGCTGATGAATGTGATCCCCCCTCCATGAGGAGTATGGTGGACGATTTCTGGCTGCTGTCATGCACTGCAAAAACTCAAGTCTTACCAAGTAGATTTTTCTCATTTATAGTCCAAATATCTCATCACACTCAATAAGAAAAATTCACCTGTCAATGGAACAAGCAAGTTTTCTTGATCAGATTTCTTGAAATAAGATGCATTGCCTTAAAACAAGTTCCTAAATTTCACTGAAATGTTTCTCTTTAGGTGATTTTGTCTTAATTTGAGTGTGATGAGATATTTTGACTAGAAATTAGAAAATCTACTTGGTGAGATCTGAGTTTCTGCAGTGTGGAGCAGGTTTCCAGTGTTGACTCTGGTCCCACTGAGAACTGATGCTGTTCTGCAGGAGAACAGGTCCAGCCCAGTAGCAAGGTGGACCTGATGAAGCAGCAGTGACAGAAGAGGGTTGACTGTTGTTAACTTGATAATTAAACACCGTTTACTATCAACTGCGTTCCTTTAGTGATAAAAACGAGACCACCGTCATCAGTTAAACACAGTAGTTCTAGTTTGAGGCATTTTCTTCCAGATGAGATTAAATTTGTAGTCCTACTCATTAATCTGTAATCTCTGGAAACAATAACTTGATGTCAGCACCCACAGAGGCTTCTGTCCATGGAAGGCAGGTAAAAACATGTTGACACACCTTGTTTTGGTGGTGGTGGTGGGTGTGTGTGTGTGTGTGTGTGTGTGTGTGTGTGTGTGTGTGGGGGGGGGGGGGGGGGGCAGCTTCACTTTATCAGCTCATCTCTGATGTGTGGCAGCAGAACGAGGCTCCGGCTGATGAAAGAGAAACTACACCTCCCTCAGCCTCTCCAGGCCTCCTCGGCTCCCTCTGACCATATAAGGTAGGGAATGACACTAAAAGCTCATTGGTGGACGGAACAACGTGCAGGTGGAGCCGCTGCCTTGTTTGGGATGTTTGTGGGGATTCAGATCAAGTGTAGACCGGCTGTTGGTGCCAGCGCTGCAGACTTTAGGAAGTGAAGACATTCTGTTGAAACCTGATGCGTTGCGGGGATCTGCCTCCTGAGTGCAGCTCTGAGTCGTGTTTTCTCACCTCAGACACATCAGCAGTGCCACACCCTGGAAACTCTGGATTCCTACACACATGACATGTGTGCAAACGCACCATTCCTCCCAGTCATACCATGACCAGACCTCCCAGTGAGAATGTCCCCCTCTGGTCTGGATGTATATGAGTGAGACAGAGACCATCCCCATCTGTCTCTCAGATGGGGGTACATGTACCCCAGGGGTACTTGGAGACACTCAGGGGGTGATTCAGGAAAATAAAGGATAACTTCATCTTTTCTTTCTGACTTCAGTTTGTTTGAGGTGAGTCAGTTCAGGTGGTCTGGATTACTACACATGTGAAAAAGTACGCATATTTAGAATAATCATGATGTGAAATGCTGAATTTTCTGTTCCAGATGCCACAGATTAATTATTTTGTAGATCCATGATGATCTGGAAGTTGTCATGCACATGAAAATTTTTAAAAAGATGGATAAGTAAAAAAAAATATAAATTAAATAAAACTATCATGCATTTCATATTTATGAAGTTAGCATTTATTTAAAACATACATAAAATTGGTCAATTTTAGAAATGAATTATAAGTAGGAAACAAATTAGTATTTTTTTCATAAAATATGAATATATATAATATGTTGATAAAATATAGGTTTGAATGAAAATATAATATATGCATCAAATGAAGATTTAACAGCTTATCAGAGAGAAAATTGTTGAAACTTGTTTTATTTTTCTAGAAATTTCAGGTTGTCAATCATGTTGCTATATGGTTCAGTAAAAGGAAACATCTTTATGATTATTTATAGGACATTATGCTGTTATTTACTGGTCCAGCCACTCCAGACCAGATTGTGCTGAACATGGCTCCAAAACTAAAATGTCTCCTGACACCCTGGTTTAGGGGAAATTAGGAATACAATCCTGACATCGTACCCCTGTGTTAGAAATGATCTCTGTCTCACTGGCTTTCACCAGGTTAGTCAGGTTCCTCATCTTATGTGATGAATGATGTCATCATGCTCCTTCTCACACATAATAATGGTTGATACGATTAATTCAAACTATCTTTGTTTTATTTCAGTTAGTAATTGGAGATGAAAACACGGTCAGACCAGACAACTGACTGAGACATCAGTCTGGTGCAGCTGGACAGATGAGCAGAGTCAGGATGACCAACCCGGCTTATTTTCCCCTCTTTCATATTACAACTGTTGTATATTTAACTAATATTTGTTTGTTTATTTTTTTCATCTGGGACCTGGCTACAAATTTTGTTCTGTCATGTTTTAACATGAAGTTGAAAGACAATAAATGACTTTGAGAATATTTAACAGTAACTTCTCTACAGAAGTGATGGTAACAGAGTTGGCACATTAACACTCCCATGCTTGATTGTTGCAACACATCCTCACAACTGGGAAATTCTGGTTCTGCAGTTTAGGCCATGGCAGGGGGGTGCCATGGCTGGGGGGCCGGACCCGGGTCCAGGGCCCACCTCTGGAACCACTAACTTATCCTGGTTCTGTGCAACAGGCCCCTGGAAAAGTTAGCAGAGGTCCTGAGTTGTGTGTGACGTGTTTATCCAACAGAAACTGATGAAAAATGTGCCAACGCCTGTATGAATACATGGTTAGTTTATGTTATTTTACACTGCCCTCTTCCGGTCCTCTGTTACCGCTCTCCCTGTGTTACTGTTTCCGGCTCCGGACGGTTGTTTTCGTTCATTAAATGTCTGGCCTGCATTGAGAGTCCGTGTATCAGTCCAGTTATTAATATCGAGCCTTACTGACGTGGTGGCAGCGGTGGTTAAAGCTTACCCAACCCTGTGTTTTGCTCCCTGCTGGACTTCAATTCCAAGTAAGGATTTAAGTGGACCGGATTCAGCCGACTGAGCTGTTTTTTCTTGCACATTCTCCGTCAAGTGTAGACAACATGGCCGCTTCTCACCGCGCACCGAAACAATGGTGCTTATCTAAATGTGAAATAATTAGCAGTTTTGAGAATTGGAGACAGAACCTACTTTATACCCTGTCTCTTGATGAAAACTTTACCCAGTTTCTCGCCGATGGCGTTGTGTGGCAGAAAAAGACTAAAAGCCAGCCGTTAAGAGGATTTCTGGATGATGGCGAAAATGTTCCCTCCGCCAGGCGGCGCACCACCGCAAATAAAGTCTCCACCCTCGAACTCATGCTTGGGCAGATTGCCAACTACTGTCCTATCGTTTCTAGAAACACACTGGTGAAGAATTCTACTTCCCTAGAATTTATTTGGCAAACAATAAGACAACACTTTGGATTTCAAGTGACAGGAGCCCAGTTCATTGACTTTTCAGATATTCACCTCGAAGGCGATGAGCGCCCAGAGGACCTGTATCAGCGTCTAACTACTTTTGTGGAGGACTCATTACTGCGCCCTAACACACTCACCCACCATGGGGAGGTTATTACTGAAGACAAGGAGCTGTTTTCCCCCACACTGGAAAACATGGTGGTCCTCACATGGTTGAGACTTATCCATCCCAGCCTACCCAAACTGGTCAAACAAAGATACGGCACAGAGCTGAGATCACACACTCTGGCGTCAATTAAGCCAGAGATCTCAGGCGCTGAGCTCACTTCTGGATGAGATCCGAGCCTCTGACGACGCTAAGAGCTTCCGCACTGCTGTTACTACTGCCCCACGCCGCTCAGCCCCCAGCTGTTCTGCGCTTAGCCCCACACCTACGCTCAGAACACCCCCCTGGAGGCCTCGCCAGATTAAAGGAGTGATGACATAACAGTTAAAAACTAGTTTATGTTGTTGGCATTACTTTATATGTAAATACTCCAAAGAAAAAAACGGCATTTTTTACAGCGGAGTATTGTTTTGAAACGCCAGACCTCACTTCCTCAGTAATACAGTTGGGTCCGGTGATGATATGGAGCTTTACCCGGAGACCACGTTGACTTCATTTTGATTGGCTACACCTTATTTGGCTATGACCTTATTTGGAGAATCTAGGTCAAGCTGCGGTCGGAGTTTGCTAAAGGCTAACTGCTAGCAACATGGGCACTTCAGACAGTGAGCTACGTTTATCAGACAAGACAGCATTTAGAAAATAAATAAACTTACAGGTAATGACAAGGTTGTGGCCCCCTCCCTCAGTGTTGCTGCAGAAGTTTGCTTTTAATTCCATTTGTTTGAAAACCCAGACCTGACTGCAGAGAAGTTACTACTAGCTCCATACATGCAGCTGAATCAGACAGGGAGGGGAGGGGGAGTGGACGGTGCATAAACCGTTAGGAGAGGGGGGGGGGGCGCTGTTTACTTGATAGTGTGCTCTTATTGGAGCTATTAAATTACATAGAATGATAGAACTACCATAGAATGATAAAAAAGAAAAAAAAGCCTGCTGTCTGATTCAACTGTTTCTGAGCAGAGAGACAAAGCTGACAGACCATAAACAGGAACTTTGATTCTCACTCTGGACATTCACATGGCCTCATCAGTGCACAATAGATCATATTGTACACCGAAAACCCCAGAAAAGTGAAATTTGATGTCATGGCACCTTTAAGGTTTGCCCGCTCTGTCAGCAGGCTGGCCGCCAGGACACCCTCCATATCCTGAGTGAGTGCACCTTCCTCCCAGATAGCAACCGTCGCTACATTGTCAAAGCACGACAAATTCTCAACATCATGGACTGCATGTTTGATTCTGAGGAGGAAGGACACGATGACGGTTCTCCCGCCCAAGACTCTGACAGTAACACGTCCACCCCAGGCGCGGTAGCCTACCATATCCAGACCCGCCAGTCCCCATACTTCGACGTGTTCCACAGCCATCAAACTGTCCGTATCACCGTTGATAGTGGCGCAACAGGAAACATGATTCATCTGTCCACAGCCGAGCGCCTTGGTGCCCGAATCGTGCCCAGCGCCCAATCTGTCCATCAGGCGGACGGGTCCTCGCCACTCCAGGTGGTTGGCGAGACACGAATCACCTTCTCCCGGGGCTGCAGAGAGTTCCAGTTTGAGGGCCTAGTGGTGGCTAACCTCGATGTTGATGTGCTCGCCGGCACCCCCTTTATGGAGGCACACGACATTGCTGTCCGTCCCGCCAAGAAAGAAATATCCTTTGGGGATGGTGCTTCCTATGTGTATGGCCATCGGGGTCCACTTGCACGGTCGAGGAGTGGTCGGCTATACTCGGGCTTGGTGCGGTTATCTGTGGAGGGGTGGAGCCTGCAGGGTGTTCGCCAGGCTCAAACACGGGGGTGACCTGGCAAAGGTATTCGTGGCGCCTCAGAGTGTGAGGGGTTGCTGACAGATTGATGATGCGGATCTTACCCGCAACGCTAGTAAAGACGTCCGGTTGTGGCCACATCTGGGAGTGTTTGACCCGGCGGGCTGTGGTGGTGTCAGTGCGGGGCTCAATGGCATACTCGGTATCTGGTTGCATATCCATAGGGAGGTCAAGCTCGATGAAGTCCCCGGGCCAGACGACGTCTGTGTGAGAGGGGGCCCGGAGAACGAACGCACGCCGTGCTGTTGCACCAGGCTCAGCTGACACAGGGGAGCCTTCTCACTCAGCATTTTGCCCTGAGATTTCGGACATTGCACAAGGAGAACGGTGCTGTCTTCAACCCTGACAGTAAAGGCTACAATGGCGCTGCTGGACCCTTTTCCGCCAAGGTCAATATGGGACCTGTTGAGCCCCCCCCAAGGAAAGGGTCGCCTCCCCCTTTATGCCCGGGGCAAACTCGTCGAGCTACAGGCCAAGTTTGACCAGCTGGAGGAGCTTGGGCTGTTCAAACACCCTGATGACATTGGGGTGGTGGTGGAATACGTCAACCCTTCCTTCCTGGTGAAGAAGCTAAATGGGGGGTCACGTTTAGTCACTGCTTTTGCTGATGTAGGACGTTACAGTAAACCCCAACCTTCACTACTCCCCGATGTTGACTCAACACTACGCCTCATCGCACGCTGGAAGCACGTCATTTTCACCGACCTGACCAGTGCTTTCTACCAGATACCCCTGGCCCGCGAGTCCATGAAATACTGTGGAGTTGCGACCCCCTTCAAGGGTGTACGAGTTTACACGTGGTCTGCTATGGGCATGCCTGGCTCTGAGACAGCCCTTGAAGAGCTCATGTGTCGTGTCCTCGGCTCCCTTCTCCAGGAGGGGATTGTTGCCAAACTCGCTGATGACCTGTACTGTGGAGGCGATACACCAGAGGAACTCCTTCACAATTGGAAGCTCGTCCTTCAGGCCTTGTATAGGTGTGACCTACGCCTATCCCCATCTAAAACCATCGTCAACCCTAGGACCACGACCACACTGGGCTGGATCCGGCATGCCGGTACCCTCACAGCTAGCCCACACCACATCAACACACTGACCTCATGCCCTCCACCAGACACCGTGGGCCGTATGAGGTCGTTCGTAGGTGCGTATAAGGTGCTCTCCCGTGTAATCCCGAGGTGCTCTTCGTACCTCGCCCCATTCGATGCAGCCATGGCCGGCCGACAATCCTCAGAGAAGATTGGATGGACTGATGAGTTGCAGGAGTCGTTTCTTGCAGCTCAACGGGCACTCTCACCCTGCCCAGACCATTGAAACAGCTATGGATCGTGACGGACGGAGCGGTCCGACAACCAGGTCTGGGTGCTACTCTATATGTGTCCAGGGGAGGCACGCTGCGCCTGGCGGGCTTCTTCAGTGCAAAGCTATGGGGCTCTCAGAACACATGGCTGCCCTGTGAGGTGGAGGCCCTGTCCATCGCTGCAGCTACAAAACATTTCAGCCCCTACATCATCCAGTCTGGGGTGAGTACATGTATCCTGACCGATAGCAAGCCCTGCGTGCAGGCCTATGAAAAACTGTGTCGTGGTGAATTCTCTGCGAGCCTCCGAGAATCCACCTTTCTATTTGTCATCAGTCGGTACCAAGTGTCTGTCCGGCATGTCTCTGGCTCCGCTATTCTCCCATCAGATTTTGCCAGCCGCAATGCCCCTCCATGTGTGGATGAGAGTTGTCAGGTGTGCTCCTTCATCATACACACAGCCGACTCTGTCATCAGGCAGACATCCGTTCAAGATATCCTGGATGGCTCTACGTGCCTGCCCTTTACGAGTCGCACGGCTTGGTTAGCCATGCAGTCGGAGTGCCCAGATCTACGGCGCACCCATGCTCATCTTACTCAGGGCACCAGGCCCTCGAAAAAACTGACGAACATACGGGACGTCAAAAGGTACCTCAATGTGGCCACTATTGGCGTCAATGGCCTCCTGGTGGTCAAGCGAGATGAAACCTTTGCTCCGGCCCGTGAATGCATCATCATTCCTCTAAAGGTTTTGGATGGCCTGTTGACTGCACTCCACATCCACCTGGCTCATTCTACATGCCACCAGCCGTGGGGCGTGTGTCTGAGCAGTGCCATTTCTGTGCTGCGCTGCGCCAGTCCCCCAAAGCCAGTGTGGAGCAGTCCACCTCTTCACCACCTGAGGCAGTGGGTGTGTCGTTTGCTGCTGACGTCCTCAAGCGCTCTCGACAAACCATACTTGTCTTACGGGAGACCGTGACGTTGTTCACGTCCTCCCTGCTGCTGCCGGATGAACAGCATGAAACACTGTGGGACGCATTAGTGCAACTCTGCATCCAAATGCGTCCAATGGATGGCCCCCCTGCCATTATCCGCACGGACCCTGCCTCTGGTTTCAAGGCACTTGTCAACAACCCGTTCTTGCGACAGCATAGGATTGCATTGGAGCTGGGCCACGCTAAAAATCCCAACAAAAATCCCTTTGCAGAGAAGGCAATCCGGGAGCTGTCTGTAGAGCTGCTGCGACTCGACCCACTGGGTGGAGCCGTTACCCCCGTGTCCTTGTCTGTTGCCACTGCAACTTTGAACTCGCGTATACGCTCACGTGGACTGTCCGCTCGGGAAATGTGGACCCAACGTGACCAGTTTTCTAATGCCCAGTTGCCCGTGAGTGATGTTGGGCTGGTGGCCACAGCGAGCACTCCAAGGCCCCCCTCGCTGTCAGGCGTCCTGACCCCAGACTCAGGGTCGGGGATGTGGTGTACATCCACTGCGACGGGAACAAGTCAAGAGCGCGAGATCGTTACTTGGTCGTTTCGCTGGACCCCCCTTTCTGAAACGTCAGGAAGTTCACAGGTTCCCAGCTCCGTGCTGCATCGTACCGCATGCGGATGTCGGACTGTTTCAAGGTTCCACATGAAGTGTCAGAAGAGCCGTGCCCCCCTGGACCCAATCCCTCTGACTGCTCGGAGGATGAATCGGGTGACATGGGTGTGCCCCTGGGTCCTTGCCCCCCACCTGATATTGCTGCTGTCATTTCCATGCCCCCCCCTGGTGCCCCACTAGTGGCAGTGCCCTGTCCACCCACCTCCCCCGGGGTTGTCCCTGATCCCCACGATGCAGCTGCTACCTGCCCCCCTCCCCCACCCGCCTCTATCCCCCCGCTTGAAAGAGCCTTCGTCGGTCGGGACGGCGCCGGTGTCCACCTGGACTCTTTAAGGACTTTGTTACTGACTTCTAGGCGTATTCATGTGGTTCTGGTTTTGTGTTTTTTTCATGGGCCGGGGTAGTTTTACATAAATGTCTTGGGAAGAAGAGGTTGCGCCTGTATGAAAACATGGTTAGTTTATGTTATGTTACACTGCCCTCTTGGGTCCTCTGTTACCGCTCTCCCTGTGTTACTGTTTCCAGCTCCGGCCGGTTGTTTCCATTCATTTAATATCTGGCCTGCATTGAGAGTCCGTGTATCGGTCCAGTTATTAATATCGAGCCTAACTGACGCAATGAAACAATCAAATTACAGACGAGCCTCTGATGAAACCATTAAACAATCAGATTACAGACGAGCCTCGGTTCAAACAATGAAACAATCAGATTACAGACGAGCCTCTGATCAAACAATGACACAGATTACAGACAAGCCTCTGATGACACAATGAATCAATCAGATTACAGACAAGCCTCGATGAAACAATCAGATTACAGACAAGCCGAGACAAATGAATAATCAGATTACAGACAAGCCTGATGAAAAGAACATCAAATTACAGACGAGCCTGATCAAACAATGAATCAGATTACAGACGAGCCCTGATGAAACAAGAACCAATCAGATTACAGGAACTCTGATGAAACCATGACAATCAGATGACAGCGAGCCTGATCAAACATTGAAACAATCAGATTACAGACGAGCATTGATCAAAAATGAATAAGAATACAAACAAGCCTTGATGAAACAATAAGATTACAAAGACCTTGATCAAACAATGACACAATCAGATTACAAGCGAGCCTGATGAAACAACAAGACAATCAGATTACAGACAGCCTTGATGAAACAATGAGTCAGATTACAGACGAGCCCTGATGAAACCATAAACAATCAGATTACAAACGGCCCTGATGAACCAGAAGCGGCGGACACGCGCGGCCCGAACAAGAGCGCGCCCGAACAAGAAACAACGACGCGGCGAACAAGAAACAACGACGCGGCCCGCACAAGAAACAACGAACAAACGAGGATAAAAATGAGGCGAAACAAGACAGGCGCCGAAGAAACGCGCACCCGGGAAAAACAAGAAACACGATACAAAGCCCGATAACAGATACAAGCCCGGACCAAGAACACGACGACGGCGAAAACAAGAAATCAGAACGACGAGCCCGAAAACAAGAAAAAATCAGATTAAAACGAGCCGATCAAGCAAGAAACAGACGACGGCCCGAACAAAACACGACGCGCCCGCAACAATGAAACAATCGACGACGCCCGTCAACAATGAACAATCGAACGACAAGCCCTGATCAAACAATGACACAGATTACAAGCACAAGCGATGGAATCAATCAGATTACGACAAGCCTCTGATGAAACAATGAAACAATCAGATTACAGACAAGCCTCTGATGACACAATGAATCAATCAGATTACAGACAAGCCTCTGATGAAACCATGAAACAATCAAATTACAGACGAGCCTCTGATCAAACAATGAATCAGATTACAGACGAGCCTCTGATGAAACAATGAACCAATCAGATTACAGACGAGCCTCTGATGAAACCATGAACCAATCAGATGACAGACGAGCCTCTGATCAAACATTGAAACAATCAGATTACAGACGAGCATCTGATCAAACAATGAATCAGAATACAAACAAGCCTCTGATGAAACAATAAGATTACAAACGAGCCTCTGATCAAACAATGACACAATCAGATTACAAGCGAGCCTCTGATGAAACAACAAGACAATCAGATTACAGACAAGCCTCTGATGAAACAATGAGTCAGATTACAGACGAGCCTCTGATGAAACCATGAAACAATCAGATTACAAACGGGCCTCTGATGAACCAATGAATCAATCAGATTACAGACGAGCCTCTGATGAAACCATGAAAAAATCAGATTACAATAATCAGATTACAGACGAGCCTCTGATCAAACAATGAATCAGATTACAGACGAGCCTCTGATGAAACAACGAAATAATCAGATTTCAGACGAGCCTCTGATCAAACAATGAATCAGATTACAGACAAGCCTCTAATGAACAACGAAACAATCAGATTTCAGACGAGCCTCTGATCAAACAATGAATCAGATTACAGATGAGCCTCTGATGAAACAATGAATCAGATTACAGACCAGCCTTTAATGAAACCATGAAACAGTCAGATTACAGACGAGACTCTGATCAAACATTGAAACAATCAGATTACAGACAAGCATCTGATCAAACAATGAATCAGATTACAGACAAGCCTCTGATGAAACAACAAAACAATCAGATTACAAACGAGCCTCTGATGAAACAACGAAACAATCGAATTACAGACGAGCCTCTGATGAAACCATGAAACAATCAGATTACAGATGAGCCTCTGATGAACCAATGAAACAATCAGATTACAGACGAGCCTCTGATCAAACAATGAAACAATCAGATTACAGACGAGCCTCTGATCAAACAATGAATCAGATTACAGATGAGCCTCGGATGAAACAACGAAACAATCGAATTACAGACGAGCCTCTGATGAAACCATGAAATAATCAGATTTCAGACGAGCCTCTGATGAACCAATGAAACAATCAGATTACAGACGAGCCTCCGATCAAACAATGAAACAATCAGATTACAGACGAGCCTCTGATGAAACCATGAAACAGATTACAGACGAGCCTCTGATGAAACAACGAAACAATCAGATTATAGACGAGCCTCTGATGAAACCATGAAACAATCAGATTACAGACGAGCCTCTGATCAAACAATGAATCAGATTACAGACAAGCCTCTGATGAAACAAAGAAACAATCAGATTTCAGACGAGCGGCTGATCAAACAATGAATCAGATTACAGACAAGCCTTTGATGAAACAACAAAAGAATCGAATTATAGACGAGCCTCTGATGAAACCATGAAACAATCAGATTTCAAACGAGCCTCCGATCAAACAACTAAACAACCGGATTACAGACTAGCCTCTGATGAAACCATGAAATAATCTATATTTCAGAGGAGCCTCTGATCAAACAATGAATCAGATTACAAACGAGCCTCTGATGAAACAACGAAACAATCGAATTACAGACGAGCCTCTGATGAAACCATGAAACAATCAGATTACAGACGAGCCTCTGATCAAACAATGAAACAATCAGATTACAGACGAGCCTATGATGAAACAATGAATCAGATTACAGACAAGCCTCTGATGAAGCAACAAAACAATCAGATTATAGACGAGCCTCTGATCAAACAATGAAACAATCAGATTACAGACGAGCCTCTGATCAAACAATGAAACAATCAGATTACAGACGAGCCTCTGATCAAACAATGAATCAGATTACAGACAAGCCTCTGATGAAACAACGAAACAATCTGATTTCAGACGAGCCTCTGATCAAACAATGAAACAGATTACAGACGAGCCTCTGATGAAACAACTAAACAATCGAATTACAGACGAGCCTCTGATCAAACAATGAAACAATCAGATTACAGATGAGCCTCTAATGAACCAATGAAAAAAATCAGATTACAGACGCGCCTCTGATGAAACAATGAATCAGATTACAAACAAGCCTCTGATGAGACAACGAAACAATCGAATTACAGACAAGCCTCTGATGAAACCATGAAACAATGAAACAGATTACAAACGAGCCTCTGATGAAACAACGAAACAATCGAATTACAGACGAGCCTCTGATGAAACCATGAAACAATCAGATTACAGACGAGCCTCTGATCAAACAATGAATCAGATTACAAACGAGCCTCTGATTAATCAACGAAACAATCGAATTACAGACGAGCCTCTGATGAAACCATGAAACAATCAGATTACAGACGAGCCTCTGATCAAACAATGAATCACATTACAGATGAGCCTCTGATGAAACAACGAAACAATGGAATTACAGACGAGCCTCTGATGAAACCATGAAACAATCAGATTACAGACGAGCCTCTGATCAAACAATGAATCACATTACAGACGAGCCTCTGATGAAACAACGAAACAATGGAATTACAGACGAGCCTCTGATGAAACCATGAAACAGTCAGATTACAGACGAGCCTCTGATGAACCAATGAAACAATCAGATTACAGACGAGCCTCTGATGAACCAATGAAACAATCAGATTACTGACGAGCCTCTGATCAAACAATGAATCAGATTACAAACGAGCCTCTGATTAAACAACGAAACAATTGAATTACAGACGAGCCTCTGATGAAACCATGAAACAATCTGATTACAGAAAAGCCTCTGATCAAACAATGAATCAGATTACAGACGAGCCTCTGATGAAACAACGAAACAATCAGATTTTAGACGAGCCTCTGATCAAACAATGACTCCGATTACAGACAAGCCTCTGATGAAACAACGAAACAATCAAATTACAAACGAGCCTCTGATGAAACAACGAAACAATCGAATTACAGATGAGGCTCTAATGAAACCGTGAAACAATGAATCAGATTACAAACGAGCCTCTGATCAAACAATGAAACAATCAGATTACAGACGAGGCTATGATCAAACAATGAAACAATCAGATTACAGACGAGCCTCTGATCTAACAATGAAACAATCAGATTACAAACGAGTCTCTGATCAAACAATGAAACAATCAGATTACAGTCAAGCCTCTGATCAAACAATGAAACAATCAGATTACAGACGAGCCTCTGATCAAGCAATGAAACAATCAGATTACAGACGAGCCTCTGATCAAACAATGAAACAATCAGATTACAGACGAGCCTCTGATCAAACAATGAATTGTGGTTCAACAAAAATATTAAAAACAAAAAATAAAACGAACACTTAAATGTCGTTGAGCAATGCTTTGAGACAATCACTGTACTCAGGAGTTTTCTGTAATATCCAATCAGACGTCTGCACCTGTTCATGTATGGCCCCGTCCCAATACCCGCACTTCCACCCTTGCCCCCTAGAATGCTCCCATTGAGGGGTTGAAGTCCGTAGTGTGTCCCGGTTCTCCAGGGCTGCTCGAAGGCGGAAGTCCGTCACGCCCCTTTTGCGCCCTCAATCCACACTTCAGTGAAGTCCGCATCTATGCAGACTTCACCGAAGCATATTGCCCATAATTCATTGCTGCATGTGACGTTTTGAACCATAAAGGCGGAACATGTCCATGTTTGGTGATGAGCTCCTGCCTGTGGTGGAAAAAAAAAAAAGCCATTTCAGATGTAAATATTGAAATATTTAATCTTTTATGCTGTAGGTGAAATAAATGCTGAAGTTTGTCCTGTTACTTCAAAATATACTTTGAATATTAAAATTCAAAGCATTTGAATAATGAAAGTTATCAGTTTACTAATAAAAGTAGCAATATTAATTTTTTATTTAAAAACTTTATTTACAGGTAAGTCCAGTCGAGACGCAGCGTCTTTAACAATTTAGTTTATTATGGATCCCCATTCGTCTTCACCAGTAAAGACTATTCTTCCTGGGATCCAGATCAACATAAATTTTGAACATACTATCAACAAAAACACAGGTTAACTAACTTAAAATATAATACTAAGCAAACATTTTAATAGAAAAAAAGCAAAAACTAAATAAGTATTTAATACCAAAGCATCTAGATTTACAATGAAATTAAGGATAAAAATAATTATGCAGCCATACTTCCGTGAGTCTTACAACTCATGTGATTAATACAGGTTTCAGTTCCCAATGTAACTCAAAGAACTTCTACATGTTTTTATGGACATGTGGACATTTATGGACATTCTATGCTAACGATAACAGTCACAGAGCGACAATTTAATCATTATTATACATTTGTTTAGAATGTAACAGTTATTTAACCTGTACTGGTGAAATTCTACAGCCATCTTACAGAAATTAGTTCAGTCATTCATTTATTTATTAATCAAACTTGTGTGGATTTCATAACATCTATTTTACAAGAACAGATGAAATGAACTTTATTCAGTTTATGTTTAAAAAATGACGTCATCAGGAACAGAGATGAAGCTGAGTTTGGCAGCAATGACATGAAATGACGTGGTTCAAAATGGAGGAACCATCACTGTCCCAATTCTGCCTTTTTCCCGCACTTGCAACCTGCACACTCCAACCCTTAATGTGCACTTCTGCCAAGTGCGCACTTCATACAAGGGTGTAGGGTTTAGGGTGGGTATTGGGACGGGGCCACAGTGCTGTGCATTGATGATGTCGGTGCACAAGCTCTGTAGTTCAAAGAAAGAAAAGAAAGCAGGAGCAGCATGTCGGCAGCTTTTTATTATTTACCACAAACAAACAAACAAACGAATAAACAAACAAGGCGCTGGACTGTAGCGAAACGTTTGTAAATCAGAGCTACTAGACGCAGTACCTGTAAATTCCTGGCTTTTGGTGGAGTTCCTGAATGCAGCGCACCGTGAGCTAAGAGGGGGCGGGGCCAAAAACTTACCTGTGAACATAAAAGTGGACAGCGGAGCTGCGCGCTGTTCCTACCCTGTCAGACGTCCTCGTGCGCAGCTGAGCAGAGGAGAGGAGCTTTCATCAGTCCACGCGGGATCAGCTGGAAAACCAGGTGCGTGCGTGCGTGTGTGTGAGTGCGTGCGTGCGGGAGTCCAGGGTTTACGCTGGTGATGAGACATGCGCGGCACCTGGTCCAGGTGATGCAGCCTGCAACCTGACAACAACTGAACCGGTCTGACACCAGCGCGCGGGGGGGGACAGGTCAAACCAGCTCAGCCGGGGTTTGTTTTTATCAGTCTGAGACACGTAAACATCATTGTTGTTTCATTTACCTGCAAACGGGTAAACTTCGTTGTTGTTTTATTTACCTGTAAACAATCATGTTGATGACGCCAGGCTTAATGTGAGGCGTTCAGGGGTTACTGTGCCGCACCCTGCTGCTGCGTGCCTGCCCTCAGGTTATGAAAAAGCAGACACTGAAGAGGTGGTGGCGGGGGGGGGGAATGAGGAACACCGTCTTTAACAAGTTTCATCACATCTGAGCGCGCGCGTCTCTGCCGGCTCCAGTTCCTCTTTGAGTCCAGCGTGCGGAGTCACTGAACCTCACACACCAGACAGTCTCGTGCGCCCTGGATAAGCAGGGCTCGCGCCCGGTGCGCCAGGTAAAAGCGGGGATTGACTGGCAGCAAGGACAGGAGCGCGAGCCGCGGCGAAAACGTGCGGGGATCAGAGATCAGAGCTGCGGCTGATGTTGCTGCAACTTCCTGAGGAAGTTTCTCCACGGGTGTCTTTCACAGGAAAGATGTGCATGAGAAAGTCACCACACGCGCGCGCGGTTTCAGCCTCGTCATGCGCGCGCAGCTCCTCCATCTCTGACCTGGAGTCTGAGCAGATCAGGGACTAAAGCCCGCACTTATCCCTTTATCTCCTACTCTGCAGACATGCGCGCGCACACACGCCTCACTCTGCGTTTGACGCGTCTTTATCTCCGTGCACGTGCTGGCTGAGCGCTGGACGGAAGCCGGGGCGCGCAGAAGCCTTGTGAGGAAGACTCCTCTCCCTCTGAGGAGGAAGGCGGGTTCTGGTGTTCTGCAGGGTGCGGCAGCTGGAATGAAATCTCATCTCTGACAAGTTGGCCCGGACTTGTCCCGACATTCCTCCCCCACCCTCCCCCCTCCATCACCTCCACCAGGACTAGTGCTGAGCTGATTGATACAAATATCGATCGATACTATTGCAGTTACGTCAGTGTAAGGGTTGAACTATCAGCATCTCCGTAAACATGGAGGATAAAGTGGTTTCTGGTGGATCTGATTGTTTATGACCAGGTCCCCATCAGACATGTAATGGTATGAAAATTTCATGTTACGGTTATTGTGACCAAAATGATGACGATTATCATCATCATGGTATTGTTGAAATGTTCAAATATCCCAACTTACACACACTGGAATCATTTCAGAGTTTTATTAAATAAAAACAAGAAAAAATAACTTGTATATGATAGATATGTTTGTGTGTGTTTTAAATTAACAAACAAACTAAGTAAAAAAGTTTAAATGTTTCCTCCCAGCACCCTTTAAAAAAATCCAAAATACATGTGGATTTTGTCCAAACATTGGAAAATGTCTGCAGGGGAAGCTGCTGCTTCTCCCGCAGTGAGCAGCATCACTGAATTTTTTTTTTTCCTAAGGTCAATAATTACGATTTTCTGATTGTATTACCGTTTCAGATTTTAATTAACAGTCAGAAATTATATCACACTTTATCTTTTTATTGATAATTGTTGAACCCCTGTCCCCCATGTTCCCTAAACCAGCTTTTCTCACTGAGATGAAGCCACATTCACCTTTTAAAGATGTGGTTTCATATCATTATTAGATACATAATTTCCTTTTTTGGTACAACCAAATACTGAAGGTAACTTCAGTAGTTTAGAAAATACAGTATACATAAAAACAACCTAAAGAAAAATGACATCACTCCATCTGACCCCTTAAATTCACTGCTGTCCCTTTAAGATGCTCCTGCTGTTGCTTTTTCTTGATATCCTGTTTATTCATTTTATTTCTTTAATTATACATTTGTCTATAACAGCATTCCATACCAGTGGTGTAGTCTAGTTGATTCTAGTCGGTATACTGTGGCTATGTCGTCGTCGTCCCCCTCCCCCCAATAAAAAAAAGACAAAACAATATAATATATATTATATTGCATATACAAAATACAAAAATATTTTGAGATAGGATGAAATAAAAAAAAAACATGAAAATGTCATACATTCTGGATTCATTACAAATCAACTGAAATATTGCAAGCCCTTATTGTTTTAATGTTGCTGATTATGGCATACAGCTTAAGAAAACTCAAATATCCTATCTCAAAATATTAGAATATCATGAATTCTTATCTTCTGAGACAGTCCTGTATGTTGCTAAAACCCATGTACTGCACTCACGCAGAACAGTTCATACAGTTTTCACCTTTTGACTTCTCTTTGACTCATCACTGACCCTCCTCATCTCACGTTCTCTTCTCACCTGCTCTTATCTCATTATTTGCTCTTTTTTCTTCCTAATAAGTTCTCTCCTATTTGTTCTCTTCTCATCACTTGTTCTCCTTTTCTCCTCCTCATTTGTTTTCTCCTCATTTGTTCTCATTTTCTCCTCATTTATTCATTTATAGGTTTCATAAATCAGAAACTGTTCTTTAATGAAAAGTCTACGTGTTGTAGTTTTTACACCGGACCGAGTTAAATGTTGTCAGGAGAAAATTATTTGAGTGGAATTGCCCTTTAAGCCAAAATCGAAACAGAAGCTGGAAAGGAGTTGCTGCTAACTTCAGCCTCGTTTTTTATGTTGGGGGGTTTCATGTTGACTTTTTCATATTGTTTTTAAGGAGAAAAAAAGAGTCACCACTGCATTATCTTACCTTTTACTTTCCTGCTGAAAAGCTGAGGATCATGCATTGTAGAGCATCATGCTACTTACACTACAAAGGTGCCATGACATCAAATTTCACTTTTCTGGGGTTTTGGGTGTATAATATGATCTGTTGTGCACTGATGAGGTCATGTGAATGTCCAGAGTGAGAATCAAAGTTCCTGTTTATGGTCTGTCAGCTTTGTCTCTCTGCTCAGAAACAGTTGAGTCAGACAGCAGCTTATTATTCTACGTAGTTCTACCATTCTACGTAGTTCCATCATTCTACGTAGTTCCATCATTCTACGTAGTTCCATCATTCTACGTAGTTCCATCATTCTACGTAGTTCCATCATTCTACGTAGTTCCATCATTCTACGTAGTTCCATCATTCTATGTAATTCATTTTCTCCAATAAGAGCACACCATTAAGCAAACAGCCCCCCCCCCCCCTTCCCCCCACAGCCTCTCCTTCCACCCTCCGCGAAGCTCTCACCCCCCTCCCTCGCTGATTCAACTGCGTGAGTGGAGCTGTGTAGCCAGCCAGGTCTAGGTTTTCAAACAAATGGATTTAAAAGCAAACTTCTGCAGCAACACTGAGGGAGGGGGCCACAACCTTGTCATTACCTGTAAGTTTATTTATTTTCTAAATGCTGTCTTGTCTGATAAACGTAGCTCACTGTCTGAAATGCACATGTTGCTAGCAGTTAGCCTTTAGCAAAGTCCGACCACCGCTTGACCTACTTTCTCTAAATAAGGTTATAGCCAAATAAGGTGTAGCCAATCAGAATGAAGTCAACTTGGTCTCTGGGTAAAGCTGCATTTCATCACTGGACCCAACTGTTTTACTGAGGAAGGAGGTCTAGTTACCAAAACGATCCCCCGCTGTAAAAAGTGACGTTTTCTTTTTTGAGTATTTACATATGCAGTAATGTCACCTACATGAACCAGTTTTTATTGCTATGTCATCACTCCTTTAAGCAAACATGTATGTGTTGTTGTCCATCCCTGTCCAGCTAGACAACTGCTGCAGAGACGATTCCTCCAGACCTGCTCTGGAGCCTGCAGTGTGCTGGTCTGTCTGATCCTCTGTAGAGCCAAAACGTTGTTGCTGCTGTTGCGGCTTGTTGCTGCTGGTGCGGCACGTTGTTGCTGCTGGTGCGGCACGTTGTTGCTGCTGGTGCGGCACGTTGTTGCTGCTGGTGCGGCACGTTGTTGCTGCTGGTGCGGCACGTTGTTGCTGCTGGTGCGGCACGTTGTTGCTGCTGGTGCGGCACGTTGTTGCTGCTGTTGCGGCTTGTTGCTGCTGCTGCTGCGGCTTGTTGCTGCTGCTGCTGCAGCTTGTTGTGGCTGCTGGTGTGGCATGTTGTTGCTGCGGCGCGTTGTTGCTGCTTTTGCGACTTGTTGCTTCTGGCGTGTTGCTGTTGCTGCTGTTCCGGCCTGCTGTTACGGTGCGGTATTTCTGCTGTCTTGTGTGGCGGCATGTTTCTGCTGTGGCACAGTATTTCTGGGGCGGCGTGTTTTTTGCAGTGACGTGTTTCTGCTGCGGCGAGGTATTTCTGCTGTGTCACGGTATTTCTGTGGCGGCGTGTTTCTGCGGTGACATGTTTCTGCTGCGGAGCAGTAGTTCTGCTGTGGCGTGTTCCTGTGCGGCGGTGTTTCTGCAGTGGCACAGTGTTTCTGCAGTGGCATGTTTCTGCTGTGGCGCTGTGTTTCTGCTGCGACGTGTTTCTGCTGTGGCATGTTTCTGCTGTGGCGCGGTATTTCTGCTGCGGCGTGTTTCTACTGTGTCGCGGTGTTTCTGCTGCAGCGTGTTTCTGCTGTGGCGCGGTATTTCTGCTGCGGCGTGTTTCTACTGTGTCGCGGTGTTTCTGCTGCAGCGTGTTTCTGCTGTGGCGCGGTATTTCTGCTGCGGCGTGTTTCTGCTGTGGCGCTGTGTTTCTGCTGCGACGTGTTTCTGCTGTGGCATGTTTCTGCTGTGGCGCGGTATTTCTGCTGCGGCGTGTTTCTACTGTGTCGCGGTGTTTCTGCTGCAGCGTGTTTCTGCTGTGGCACGGTGTTTCTGCTGCGGCGGTATTTCTGCGGTGACGTGTTTCTACTGTGGCGCGGTGTTTCTGCTGCAGCGTGTTTCTGCTGTGGCACGGTGGTTCTGCTGTGACGTGTTTCTACTGTGGCGCGGTGTTTCTGCTGCAGCGTTTTTCTTCTGCGGTGTGTTTCTGCTGTGGCGCGGTGGCGGGGTATTTCTGCTGCGGCGGTATTTCTGCGGTGACGTGTTTCTACTGTGGCGCGGTGTTTCTGCTGCAGCGTGTTTCTGCTGTGGCACGATGGTTCTGCTGTGGCACAGTATTTCTGCTGCGGCGCGGTATTTCTGCTGTGATGTGTTTGTGGCGCGGTATTTCTGCTGCGGCGATATTTCTGCGGTGACGTTTTTCTACTGTGGCGCGGTATTTCTGCTGCAGCGTGTTTCTACTGTGGCGCGGTATTTCTGCTGCAGCGTGTTTCTACTGTGGCGCGGTGTTTCTGCTGCGGCGGTATTTCTGCTGCGGCGCGGTATTTCTGCTGCGGCGCGTTTCTGCTGTGGCGCGGTATTTCTGCTGTGACGTGTTTCTGCTGTGGCGCGGTATTTCTGCTGCGGCGCGGTATTTCTGCTGTGACGTGTTTGTGGCGCGGTATTTCTGCTGCGGCGATATTTCTGCGGTGACGTTTTTCTACTGTGGCGCGGTATTTCTGCTGCAGCGTGTTTCTACTGTGGCGCGGTGTTTCTGCTGCAGCGTGTTTCTGCTGCGGCGGTATTTCTGCTGCAGCGTGTTTCTGCTGCGGCGCGGTATTTCTGTCATGGCGTGTTTTTTGCTGCGGCGCGGTGTTTCTGCTGTGGAGTGTTTTTTTTTGCTGTGGCATGGTATTTCTGCTGTAGCGTGTTTCTGCTGTGGCGTGTTTCTGCTGCGGCGCGGTATTTCTGCGGCACAGTATTTCTGCTGCGGCACGGTATTTCTGCTGTAGCAGTATTTCTGTTGTGGCGTGTTTCTGCTGCGGTGCAGTATTTCTGCATTTGGGGTGTTTCTACTGTGGCCCGGTATTTCTGCTGCATTGATTTTAGTTTTAAGTTTGCTTGCAGGCATTTTTATATATGTAGAAGGCTCTTACATTCAGCATAAATACCACCGCTGGTCTGAATCCTGCTATCTGAGTCTGAGGGGACTCATGATGCGGAGGCCTATGTACAGTTCCAGACCAGATCCTGGGCTTTGTCCAGACCAGATCCAGACCAGTTCCAGACCAGATCCTGGCCTAAGTCCAGGCCAGTTCCAGACAAGTTCCAGACCAGATCCAGGCCTACATCTAGGCCAGTTCCAGACCAGTTCTAGGCCAGTTCCAGACCACATCAAGGCCTACGTCCAGGCATGCGCGGCATTTCTAATGACACCCCTTATGCTGTCTTTAAAACCGTCTCCTCCACTGTGTCCCTGCAGCCAACATGACGGACGCAGACAAGTTCCTGTACGGGGACCGCAGCTCGGTCATCAACCCCCTGGCCCAGGCTGACTGGGCCTCCAAGAAGCTGGTCTGGGTCCCCAGTGAGAAGCTGGGTTTCGAGGCCGGCTCAGTCAAGGAGGAGAAGGGAGACGAGTGTTTGGTGGAGCTGGCGGACTCCGGCAAGAAGGTGACTGTTACACTCACCCGCTGCATTGCAGGTTTGAATGACTGGGACCAAAACCTTTATTTGTTTGTCTGTAAATCTCAGGTGAAAGTCAACAAGGATGACATTCAGAAAATGAACCCACCAAAGTTCAACAAGGTGGAGGACATGGCGGAGCTGACCTGCCTGAACGAGGCCTCCGTGCTGCATAACCTGAAGGAGAGATACTACTCCGGACTCATCTATGTGGGGAAGGTTTGATTTTCTAGAAGGATGTTTTTGCTCTGGAAGCTTCTACTAACTGCCTAATCCCTTTTCTCAGACATACTCGGGTCTCTTCTGTGTGGTGATCAATCCGTACAAGTATCTGCCCATCTATGGCGAGGACATCGTCAACATGTACAAGGGCAAGAAGAGACACGAAATGCCCCCCCACATCTACGCCATCACAGACACGGCCTACCGGAGCATGATGCAGGGTAACTCCGACTCCCAGCATCTGCAAATGCTGGTTTCAGTGTTGCTGTTGGATCTTCATCTGAGCTAACGTTGTCCTTGTCCTCCCACAGATCGGGAGGATCAGTCCATCCTCTGCACGTACGTCTTCTTTTATGAATCCTATAATCAGTTATTACTAAACCGGTCTATGTTTTACGCTCCTTATCGTTTGAAGACCAGGGATGTCCAGTTCTGGTCCTTAAGGGCTGCGGTCCTACAGGTTTTGGATCAGGGTCACTCAGTGAGGTTCTACCAGGGACAAGGCCCTGCAGGTTTTGGATCAGAGTTCCTCAGGGAGGTCCCACCAGGGACAAGGTCCTGCAGGTTTTGGATCAGGGTTACTCAGTGAGGTCCCACCAGGGACAAGGTCCTGCAGGTTTTGGATCAGAGTTACTTAGTGAGGTTCTACCAGGTACAAGGTTCTGCAGGTTTTGGATCAGAGTTACTTAGTGAGGTTCTACCAGGTACAAGGTTCTGCAGGTTTTGGATCAGAGTTACTTAGTGAGGTTCTACCAGGTACACACTCAAAAACAACTGTGCGAGACAGAAACATTTCTGTACCTGTAGATACATTTTTTACAGATGTTCTCTCAAAGTACAATATTGGTCTTTATGAGGCCAGAAGTACCTATATACTATGAAAAGGGTCCAAAGTAATCAACGGAGGCAGCGCAGCACGGACATGGAAGCTGTCTGCATGGATGCTAGACTGCACTCAGCATCTGGATCCTGGAGGAACGGTCGTTGGCTGATGGAGTTAGGAAAACCTCCTCTGACCAGCTTTCCTCTGAACAACTTTCATCTTTAATATCCCTGATGACCGTTTTATTGATTATTGATCATCTCCGTTTGTCCTGACTGTTTTATTGATTATTGATCATCTCCGTTTGTCCTGACTGTTTTATTGATTATTGATCATCTCCGTTTGTCCTGACTGTTTTATTGATTATTGTCCTGCAGCGGTGAGTCGGGAGCAGGAAAAACGGAGAATACGAAGAAAGTCATTCAGTATCTGGCACACGTTGCTTCATCCTTCAAGTCAAAGAAAGACCAGGTTAGTTCCTCCCTCCTCATCCTCCCATCTTCATCCTCCCTCCTCATCCTCTGGTCCATCAGTAGATTTCCATCTTTGTCCTCCTCTGTGATCTTGTGTACTCTGAGCTGTGACTGAACATTCCTTTGCAAGACCTGACGTGCCGCCTCCCCTGCACACCCAGTGAGGCAGAGTGCCGGGTGTGCGTGTGTGCGCGTGTGCGCGTGTGTGCGTGTGTGTGTGTGTACACATGTAGCTGTGGTACTCCAGCTCTCATTTTTACCAGCACTGACATGTTTCAGAGGTTCGTGCTGTGACTCCAGGTCTCCAACATGCTGAAGTGTGTATCAGACGTGTTAACGTGTCTCTCCCTTCCCTCCAGGGCAGCGCTGTCTTATCACATGTGAGTTTCTCAGTTCCATCAGTGCCTCCACTAACAAACCATTTCTCTTGTGTCTGCGTGGGTGTTGCAGAAAGTGCACTCTTAAAGGGGAAGTTGAGGATTTTTAAAGGAGTGATGACATAACAGTTAAAAACTAGTTTATGTTGTTGGCATTACTTTATATGTAAATACTCCAAAGAAAAAAACGGCATTTTTTACAGCAGAGTATTGTTTTGAAACGCCAAACCTCACTTCCTCAGTAATACAGTTGGGTCCGGTGATGATATGGAGCTTTACCCGGAGACCATGTTGACTTCATTTTGATTGGCTACACCTTATTTCGCTATGACCTTATTTGGAGAATCTAGGTCAAGCTGCGGTCGGAGTTTGCTAAAGGCTAACTGCTAGCAACATGGGCACTTCAGACAGTGTGAGCTACGTTTCTCAGACAAGACAGCATTTAGAAAATAAATAAACTTACAGGTAATGACAAGGTTGTGGCCCCCTCCCTCAGTGTTGCTGCAGAAGTTTGCTTTTAAATCCATTTGTTTGAAAATCCAGACCTGACTGCACAGAAGTTACTACTAGCTCCATACATGCAGCTGAATCAGACAGGGAGGGGAGGGGGGAGCGGACGGTGCATAAACCGTTAGGAGAGAGAGAGGGGGGGGCGCTGTTTACTTGATAGTGTGCTCTTATTGGAGCAATTAAATTACGTAGAATGATAGAACTACGTAGAATGATAGAACTACGTAGAATGATAGAACTACGTAGAATGATGGAACTACGTAGAATGATAGCCTGCTGTCTGATTCAACTGTTTCTGAGCAGAGAGACAAAGCTGACAGACCATAAACAGGAACTTTGATTCTCACTCTGACATTCACATGGCCTCATCAGTGCACAACAGATCATATTATTCACCCAAAACCCCAGAAAAGTGAAATTTGATGTCATGGCACCTTTAAGATCAGGCTTCATTTACAAGTGAGACAGGATCCTACTTATCACTGAAGACAGTTTCAGCGTATTTCATCCCGTTATTCTACTTCCAGGAGGTCACAGATGCTAATGCTAGTGTAAATCAACAGCAATCTGCTAGCCTGTCATTAAAAACAATCTTATCCACTCCACAGAACATCTGAGGCAAATCAGCAAGCCTATTTGTGTAAATGCAGTATTAAACTAGAAAATTTGTGTGTTAAACTAGTAAAACTAGCCTTGTATGACTAATTTTGCATTACATATTGAGAAACTAGTTTCTTACCAGCTGTGGAATGATATACTTTGCTTCACGTGGTAGTATTTCTGCTGTTGTCAGTGTATTCCGGTTCATAGAGATATGGTGACGGTTAGTTTGATGAAAAAATGTCAAAATCGTCTTCAAAATCCAACATGTCCTCATGCCTTTCAGAGGTGGCCGAAGTTCTGACTGTATAATTCTGTAATCAAATTCCTTCATGCATGAAGCAGCAGATGACATCACTCCGCTGCCAAATGCAGGAAGTAAAACTTTGTAAAGTTTCTCAGCAGCAACAATCAAAATGCAACGAAATGCAGGTTAGTTTGATTTGTAACATTATTCTGTTAACACGACATTTACACAGTGTGAAGTTAGAAATTATTTGCCTTGGATGTTCTGTGAAGTGGAAAAGATTGTTTTTATTTACAGGCTAGCAGATTCCTATTGACTTACACTAGCATTAGCATCAGCAACCACCTGGATCTAGAATAACGGATGAAATATGTTGAAACTGTCTCCAGTGATCAGTAGGATCTGGGCTCACTGGAAAATGAGGCCCTATGTCAAAGATCCTGAACTTCCCTTTTAAATGGCCTGCAGACTTGGGTTGTGGGAAATAATGACTTGCTTTGATTTTTAATAAAAGAACTTGTTTGTGTGTGATGAATATCAAGTTGCAGGCAGAACGCAGCGCTTTGCATACAGACTTTGTTCAGAGTAGGTGTCTCCACCTGTTGCATTTCTTCTGAAGTCGATGATCTGGACAGACGGCGGCAGCATGTAACTGCACTGTAAAATCTTAACTCGTTGGCTTTACTTCAACTTTGCGCCAACTTGCTGCCTCAGGAAAATGAAGTATGTGGTAATAGCAGTGATTAAGTAGAATAAACTAAAATGGTTTAGTTTTGAACTGATTGAGCTGGAAGTGAATGACGTTGTGGAGGAAACTTGATGTGATTAATTTCACATAAATTAGATGAGATGCTTCACATAATCTAAATTTTGCTTTGTATCAACATGATGATTTCAGGTTCATCTCACTTAAAGTAACTGATGAACTCAAACTTGTTCTTACTATGCATCAGGAACTTATTCTGGGTGGTTTTAGCTCCAACTGTCAGACATCAGAAGTCTCTGTTGCGGTGCAGCAGCTGCTGGATAGTAGCTGTTGAACACAAGAATAAACCTGAGAGCAGTCACATGATACCGACATTATTTATAAATCCTTCATCTATGAATTATCTCTAATTTGTTAAGAGGTGAACGGCGTTGTGGGAAACCTGCTCCCTCACCATCCCTAATTTCCCTGAACTCGTTTTAATTGAACTGATTCCACTTCAGTAAATTAAGAGGAGGCACTACAGGTCAAAACCCAGTTTTTTCGTCACCTGGTCAATTTTGAGATTTTCGTTTTCTTCCCTCAATGTTTTCTTTCTGACAAATGTAAAAAAAAAAAACAACAAAAAAAACCCAGTCAAAAATCAACATTTTAGGAGTTTTATTTCATGATTCTTTGGGAAAAAGGGAGGGGAAAAGAAAAAAAAGTTTGATGCACCCAAATATTCTTAAGCCGCAGCTAAAGTTGGAGTTTTTAAACTGAGCGCAGCACCGTGGTGCTCGTTTGAACCAGTCATAACTGGTATAGTTGGAAACGTCTTTTTCCTGAACGATGTCATCTCAACCAAACTTGATATTTCCAGCTCTTGAATCTGATTGGATCGGATGTCTGTAAATCGTGTTATAGAGCAAAAATGTGGAGAATTTTACAATTCAAAACTTTCAAGGCCGTTTTCTCAAAATGAGTTTTTTTCTCTTATTACGGGTAAAAAATCTACACTTAATGAGCACTTACAGAAACCAAACTTTCAAGTTTTGATCCTGACTGTATTCTTAAAGTTTTAACTGAAGGATTTTTTGATATCTCATTCACAGCCTGATTTATAGAACATTTCATCCCAAAAATATGCCAAAAAATGATTTTTTTTTCTGGTTGTTGACAGTATATTCTAAATCGTGAAATGATCTACAGAGATATCCAAAATCCCCTCTGTAAAAACCTTTGACTTTTTGAATTTTGAATGTGAACAAAATTCAAAAGAAACTTTGAACCTGGTTTAATCCAGGTTCAGTCTTTCCTCGGTACAGTAATGGAAAAAATACACAAATATTAACTTTCTTGTGTTTCATGAACAAGTTCACTCAAATTTAACATCACAGCAGAGTTCATACTACATACCCAAAGCAGTGTTTTCCCTACCAGACCCACCACCGTCTTCAAAGTCAGGTTGATTTATTGTGATCTGGTTTTCTATCCAGCACCAGCTCGCAAACTGGTTAAACTTCTCATTTCCTCTAGAACAGGTTTATATTGAGCTCTTTGATTAAAAACTAAACTGATGTTGGTTATCAGATTTACATGACAGCATGTCACAGCTGTTCTGAGTTTCTGTGATGCCACCACCCACAAACACGCGCACGTCCACGGGATGAGCGTGCACGGCGCCTCAGACAGCGCACGTTCCACGGGATGAGCGTGCACGGCGCCTCAGACAGCGCACGTTCCACGGGATGAGCGTGCACGGCGCCTCAGACAGCGCACGTTCCACGGGATGAGCGTGCACGGCGCCTCAGACAGCGCACGTCCACGGGATGAGCGTGCACGGCGCCTCAGACAGCGCACGTCCACGGGATGAGCGTGCACGGCGCCTCAGACAGCGCACGTCCACGGGATGAGCGTGCACGGCGCCTCAGACAGCACGTGTGTCTGAAAACACGTCAACCAGCTGAAACTCAGACACAGATATCAGTGTTAAACTCTACAGAGAAGGTGAAGATGGAAACACTCGCTCTCCTCTTCACCTGCTGGTGCTAAGAACGAGCACGTCGCGGGAACGTGCACAGCTGATACCGCTGTTAAAATCACGTTTAATTAATGTCGGTACATCATCTTCGATCTGAACTTTAACAATATTTAGCACAACTTTGTGTAATGAAAAGGTTTTTATCAGGACTTATGAAATCCTTTACGTTTTTCTGTCCTGTTTTCTCTCTTGTTTTTAAATCAGTTTGGAAACGCGACATGACTTAACAGAGTATCTGCTAATGATTTAGTTATTAACTCCAGAATGCTGTAACTGGAAGATTACCAGTTAGTTTATGAATACTTCACCATTCAGCAGAGCTGATCTGTAGTTATAGGTTTTCCAACACTACAACACAGGGCTATCACCCTGGTGTTACCCCCCTGACCCCCTCAATGTTGTGAAGCTGATGGAAACCCTGCGACCGCCGTTCTGCAATGTCGGCACACTGATTTTGTTTAGTCGACTTTTCTTCAGCTCCCTCTTCATCTAAACCGAAGCGCTCCCAGACAGAAGACTGACCAGCGGAGCTTCCTGTAGCACAACAATCCCACATCCATGAGTTGTTAGAAACAGGATGGTAAGCGGGCTGTGCGGGTCAGTTATGTTGGGTTGCATGCAAGAACTTAATGAAACGATAAACGGCTAAATAAACAAATCCTGCGCTCAACAGTTCGGTACAGAGTTGTGCCGAACCGAGAGTCGTGTACCGAACGGTTCGACACAAATACAAGTACCATTACAGCCCTACTAGAAATGAATGCAAATTAGCGCATTTTTGGCTATATAACACCTAATTTGCATATTTAAACATAAAATTTCAGAAAACTTGCAATACAAAAAATGATAGCCCTAATGTGAGGAATAAACCAGGAAAGTTTCATGGTGATAGCAGTTAGTTGCATTTTTTTTTTTTTACCCTATTTACATGTACATGGAGTGTCTTGCCAAAAGTTATCCAGCATGTTGCCTTCGAAAGTTCTTTCAACTTATTTCAGATCAGTATTACTGACAACTAAGTTGGAGTTGTTCTATCTACTAGATAGATTCTGTTAAAACCATTTCAGTGTGCCTGGAACAGCACAACATTAACCTTTTACATAGACGTGCATCTGTCTTTGATTGTCCAGAGAACCAAAAGAAAAAGGCTAGCAATAAGAGCTTGTTAAGCTGTGGGTTATCATGTTTTTGGGGAATGTAAGTTGCTGCAGTCCGTGTGGGTTCAGATATGGAGGTGGAGACGGTAGAAAGCTGAGCAGAAACTGTATCTGAGGCAGCTTCCTGCTCCACCCTGCAGCTGCTTCTGCTTTGTTGTCATTGTGCAGATCTTGTATTGTTGCATCCTCCTCTTCTCTAGGGATCTGTTTGCTAACCTGCCTGTCATTTAACCCTTTGTGTTGCTGCTTGATCTTGTATGGACGACCTTGCGGGGTTGAAGCTGCTCTGTGGGAATGCACCATGTATGGGGATGTGCAGGTTTTGGTGGCTTGCTGCATTTCTGTCGTTGGTTGGGTAAAAGCATCCCCTGAAGTGCAGCTTTGCCAGAGTTCATGTAGTCGACTTGAGCGGAGCTGAAAAGAGCTGCGGTCTGATCTGTGCTGTCTTCATCAGGGGGAACTGGAGAAGCAGCTTCTGCAAGCCAACCCCATCCTGGAGGCCTTCGGAAATGCAAAGACAGTCAAGAACGACAACTCCTCAAGATTTGTAAGAATGCTTTAAAATCTCGCTGCGGCTGCTATCGGTGCTGCATGTGCATCAGATCCGCCCCCTCTGAAAAACATGGTCAAGGAAGTAGTGGTGTTTTCTTCAAAAAGACTTGTGAAGACTATAATGCAGAACCAAACTGTTCATTACAGGACATTGCACAAGAACTGCTGCCATCTAGCGCTGAAATCAAATCTAGACAAATGATGCATGCCTGCCTCACCTTCTCCAGCCTACTGCAACAACGGTAGCCGCCGCGTAGCAGACAGCTTCCACACTGATTAAAGCACCTCATTCACAACGGTGGGAAGTTTCAACTCTGACCAAGTTCATGGTTTCATCAACACTGCAAACGCTATCACATCATTAGTGTGCATGTTCCTGTACTTGCTACAGTGTGAGGACCGTTTTGAGCTTTTATTAACCAACAAAGTGATTAAAAGCCCTTGCCTAAACCTAACCCTTGGCTAGGCCAAGGGTTGGGTTTAGGCAAGCAGTTGTGATTGAAGGGTTGGGGGGTTAGGGAATGCATTATGTCAGTGAATGCCCTCACAAAGACAGAGGATCTTTGTGTATGGGCCAAAAAATAAGATGTTACCGTGTAGCAGTTACAATAGCGAGCAACACTTTGTAACAAAACCAAAAAAAAAAAAAAAGTTGGCGTCAGGCTAATTTTCCATCGCCCCTTGACATCAACAGGAAAAACCCATCTTGGGACGACGCATTACAAATCCATGTTAACGATATGTTATCCCGCGGCCAGACGCTATTGAATCGTAATCACGGCTTGTGAATGCATGCGTCCTCGCCAATGTGTTACTAACGTAGCAAGAACTTGGACAGGTCTGCGTCATCCAAAATGAAGTCCTCTCGCTGGAATAAGGCCATTTTCAGACTTTTCCTAAAGACCTCTGTGGGACTGGGAGAACAGAGAGATCAGAGAGCAGTGGGCTGCTACTTAAAGCGCCCGGGGAGCAGTTGGAGGGTTAAAGGAATAGTTCACCCTCAGAATGATGTAACTTTATTTTCCACTTCCCCTCATGGTGAGCAAGACTCTGGACCACTTTTTTAAGATGTCAAATGCAGCCGGAGATCAGGACGACTTCTTGTTCCCCCCCAATGGAGTTCACCAGGGTCCGAGCCAAAAAGGTCCATAAAAGTCCACAAAAAATTGTCAATATTCCTCTATACTGCTCGTCCCATGTAGTCCAAGTGTCCTGAGAGGGTAGCGTCCAGAATTTACTTGAAACTACGGCATTTATTATATTTTTATAGTCTAAAAAGGAGTATTGTTTACGTCCAGGAAGCGCGCACATGTGCGGTCAAAAAACTACGGAAGCCTCGGCGTTCAGAGCCTACTCTGCCGATAATGCAAGCGTAGAAGAAGAAATTCACTGTTTACATTGTGGTAAGAACGACAGAGCTGCAGACAAACTGGGACAAACACAGGAGGGGTTGATATTGATCTAAAAGAAAGAAAGAAAGAAAGAAAAGAACGTGCGATCTCGTCTGCCGCGGCTTCCGTAGTTTTGTGAATGCGCATGTGCGCGCTTCCTGGATGTAAACAATACTCCCTTTTAGACTAAAAATATACTAAATGACGTAGTTTCAAGTAAATTCTGGACGCTACCCTCTCAGGACACTTGGACTACATGGGACGAGCAGTATAGAGGAATATTGACAATTTTTTGTGGACTTTTATGGACCTTTTTGGCTCGGACCCTGGCGAACTCCATTGGGGGGGAACAAGAAGTCGTCCTGATCTCCGGCTGCATTTGACATATTAAAAAGTGCTCCAGAGTCTTTCTCACCATGAGGGTAAGTGGAAAATAAAGTTACATCATTCTGAGGGTGAACTATTCCTTTAAGGACTTTGCTCAGGGGTCCACATTGTTTGACCTAGGAGTTGCATCAGGGACTCGAACCCGGGTCCTCCGCGCCAAAGTCCACAATGCTATCACTAGGCCACCCACTCTCCAATTAAAGGGAAATTTATTATTATTATTATTATTATTATTATTATTATTATTATTATTATTAACACCCGCACTTCCACCCTTGCGCCCCTAGAATACTCACGTTGAGGGGTTGAAGTGCGTAGTGTGTCCCGGTTCTCCAGGGCTGCTCGAGGGCGGAAGTCCGTCACGCCCCATTTGCGCCTTCAATCCACACTTCAGTGAAGTTCGCATCTATGCCAAGGTTATAATAGTTTGGGATTTTTAATTAGTTTCAGTTTTTATTTCGTTTTGACTTTTTGTTTTTCAATTCAGTTAGTTTTAGTTAGTTTTTTGAGCAGATTTGCTAGTTTTTATTAGTTTCTATTTTTGGAAAATGTTTAGTTTTAGTTTAGTTTTTATTAGTTTCAGTGTTGGTTTTAGTTTTTTGGGGTTTTCTTTTCAGTAAATTATAGGTGTTTGTCTGGTGTGACATTCAAAATCATCAGAAAGTCACTTGGAGTAAAACCAGCAGAGCAAAGTAAAAAGATTAAAAGAAATGATTTGAATGAATGATTTGAAATAGATTTCAAATCAACCCAAAAGGCTGATGTATTATATTAATTTACAAAGACTAAAACTAAGGATGTTTCTGCAATAATTTTAGTTAGTTTTAGTTAGTTTTGTAAAGACATGATACAGTTTCAGTTAGTTATCGTTTTGTTAAAAACTGTCGTTTTTATTTTATTTCAGTCAACTGAAATGTTTTTTTCAATTTTAGTTTTCGTTTTTTTTTGTTAGTTAACTATAATAACCTTGATCTATGCAGACTTCACCGAAGCATATTGCCCATAATTCATTGCTGCATGTGACGTTTTGAACCATAAAGGCGGAACATGTCCATGTTTGGTGATGAGCTCCTGCCTGTGGTGGAAAAAAAAAAGCCATTTCAGATGTAAATATTTAATCTTTTATGCTGTAGGTGAAATAAATGCTGAAGTTTGTCCTGTTACTTCAAAATATACTTTGAATATTAAAATTCAAAGCATTTGAATAATGAAAGTTATCAGTTTACTGAAAAGTAGCTGAATTAATTTTTCATTTAAAAACTTTATTTACAGGTAAGTCCAGTGGAGACGCAACGTCTTTAACAATTTAGTTTATTATGGATCCCCATTAATCTTCACCAGTGAAGAATATTCTTCCTGGGATCCAGATCAACATAAATTTTGAACATACTATCAACAAAAACACAGGTTAACTAAATAAAAATACTAAGCAAACATTTTAATAGAAAAAAGCAAAAACTAAATAAGTATTTAATACCAAAGCATCTAGATTTACAATGAAATTAAGGATAAAAATAATTATGCAGCCATACTTCCGTGAGTCTTACAACTCATGTGATACAGGTTTCAGTTCCCAATGTAACTCAAAGAACTTCTACATGTTTTTATGGACATGTGGACATTTATGGACATTCTATGCTAACGATAACAGTCACAGAGCGACAATTTAATCATTATTATACATTTGTTTAGAATGTAACAGTTATTTAACCTGTACTGGTGAAATTATACAGCCATCTTACAGAAATTAGTTCAGTCATTCATTTATTTATTAATCAAACTTGTGTGGATTTCATAACGTCTATTTTACAAGAACAGATGAAATTGACTTTATTCAGTTTATGTTAAAAAAATGACGTCTCTTCACCAGGAACAGAGATGAAGCTGAGTTTGGCAGCAATGACATGAAATGACGTGGTTCAAAATGGAGGAACCATCACTGTCCCAATTCTGCCTTTTTCCCGCACTTGCAACCTGCACACTCCTACCCTTAATGTGCACTTCTGCCAAGTGCGCACTTCATACAAGGGTGTAGGGTTTAGGGTGGGTATTGGGACGGGGCCTGAGTTGGTCCATGTTCATGGGAAAGGTGCTCTAATGTGACTTTGTTTTTAAAAATATATATTTTCAACTACAATTCAAAAACAATATTTTCTTTGACTAAATTATGATTTCATAATTTTTTATTTATTAAGTACACAGAGGCTTAATATTTCCTGGCTTGAAAGTTAAATAAAGCTGGATGTCATCAACAAACTAACTGAAAGAAATGATCCCCTCAGGCGACGTGTGTCATGTGAAAAGTACTGGTCCTAACATGGCTCCCTGGTGAACTCCACAAGGGAGAGGAGCATCAGTGGATGAATATTGCCCTGCAGCTAGCGTTCACAAGCCCCAACTCATTTTAGAAAATGACTCAATCCTGCATGGAGAGCTGTAGGATGCTGGCTTACCTGTGAGCTGGATTTGTTTTTACAACGAGATGTAACTTTTAAAGACATTTACAAAACAAACACTCTTCATCTTAAGTTGAGTCTTTTTAGGAAATGCAAAGCGATTTTCTGATCAGTTTAAAGGAGTGAGCCATGGCCCTGCTGCAGGGTTGTCACAGTTTGACACAAACTGCAGAAAAAATATCTAAGATTATATAGCATCTGTTCTTTGCATTAAATAAAAACTTGATTAAGAAACTTTGAGATGAGTTGAGGACTTTACCTGAATGTTCTGATTCATCATATCAGACTGATCTAAAAGCTCTAAAACTCTTTAACTCTTTACCTGCCTGTCAGGAAAATTTATTCTTTAAGCTGAGTGTTTTAATGCAAGCTGTCCCAGTTTGGTTAAAGTCTGACATGAGTGTTGGGTGATGGTGCCATGATGAGCTGAACGTGTTACCTGAGCGGTACATGAATTATTTCATAACCACTTTCCTGTGTTCTCAGGGGAAATTCATCAGGATCAACTTCGACGTGAACGGGTACATTGTGGGAGCCAACATTGAAACTTGTATCCTTGTGAGGTCCTGGAGCCCCGCTGGTGTTTCTCAGATTTTATTCCGCAGGTGACTGTTAAGTTTGTCCGTGACTGAAAGTTCAGATCTGCTGGAGAAGTCTCGAGCCATCAGACAAGCGAAGGAGGAGAGGAGCTTCCACATCTTCTACTACATGCTGTCAGGAGCTGGAGACAAGCTGCACTGTGAGCACACTTCTCCTTACAGCATGCCTGTCATGGAGGCTGCACGAGGCTAAGAAACTCGTTCCCTTGTTGCTGAACATGACGTGCAGCTCACGTATCAGGATGCTGATAGAATTTCAGCATGTTGAAAGGCTTCATAAATGACTGAGTTTGGCACCTGAAGGCGGAGACACACCAGACCGACAGCGTTGCCAGATGTTGGAGTTAAGCTGATGCTGGGCCGTTTCCCTGACATGGTCAGAAAAGCCTCCAACACACCCACTCCAGACGTGGTACGGTCAGTGTGAAACCACACCCACTCCAGACATGGTGACGTCGGCGTGAAACCACACCCACTCCAGACATGGTGACGTCAGCGTGAAACCACACCCACTCCAGACGTGGTACCGTCGGCGTGAAACCACACCCACTCCAGATGTGGTACCGTCGGCGTGAAACCACACCCACTCCAGACATGGTGACGTCAGTGTGAAACCACACCCACTCCAGATGTGGTACCGTCGGCGTGAAACCACACCCACTCCAGACATGGTGACGTCAGTGTGAAACCACACCCACTCCAGACATGGTGACGTCGGCGTGAAACCACACCCACTCCAGACATGGTGACGTCGGCGTGAAACCACACCCACTCCAGACATGGTGACGTCAGCGTGAAACCACACCCACTCCAGACGTGGTACCGTCGGCGTGAAACCACACCCACTCCAGACGTGGTACCGTCAGTGTGAAACCCACACCCACTCCAGACGTGGTACCGTCGGCGTGAAACCACAGCCACTCCAGACGTGGTACGGTCAGTGTGAAACCACACCCACTCCAGACGTGGTACCGTCGGCGTGAAACCACACCCACTCCAGACGTGGTACCGTCGGCGTGAAACCACACCCACTCCAGACGTGGTACCGTCGGCGTGAAACCACACCCACTCCAGACGTGGTACGGTCGGCGTGAAACCACACCCACTCCAGACGTGGTACGGTCAGTGTGAAACCACACCCACTCCAGATGTGGTACGGTCAGTGTGAAACCACACCCACTCCAGACGTGGTACCGTCAGTGTGAAACCACACCCACTCCAGACGTGGTACCGTCGGTGTGAAACCACACCCACTCCAGACGTGGTACCGTCGGTGTGAAACCACACCCACTCCAGACGTGGTACCGTCGGCGTGAAACCACACCCACTCCAGACGTGGTACCGTCGGCGTGAAACCACACCCACTCAGGACGTGGTACCGTCGGCGTGAAACCACACCCACTCCAGACGTGGTACCGTCGGCGTGAAACCACACCCACTCCAGACGTGGTACCGTCGGCGTGAAACCACACCCACTCCAGACGTGGTACCGTCAGTGTGAAACCACACCCACTCCAGACGTGGTACCGTCGGCGTGAAACCACACCCACTCCAGACGTGGTACCGTCGGCGTGAAACCACACCCACTCCAGACGTGGTACGGTCAGTGTGAAACCACACCCACTCCAGATGTGGTACGGTCAGTGTGAAACCACACCCACTCCAGATGTGGTACCGTCAGTGTGAAACCACACCCACTCCAGACGTGGTACCGTCGGTGTGAAACCACACCCACTCCAGACGTGGTACCGTCGGCGTGAAACCACACCCACTCCAGACGTGGTACCGTCGGCGTGAAACCACACCCACTCCAGACGTGGTACCGTCGGCGTGAAACCACACCCACTCCAGACGTGGTACCGTCAGTGTGAAACCACACCCACTCCAGACGTGGTACCGTCGGCGTGAAACCACACCCACTCCAGACGTGGTACCGTCGGCGTGAAACCACAGCCACTCCAGAGGTGGTGACGTCGGTGTGAAACCACACCCACTCCAGACGTGGTACCGTCGGCGTGAAACCACACCCACTCCAGAATAGGGATGTAACGATATTGGCGATATCACAATATTGCTGTAGGGAAACTGCCACAAAATTGTCGTGGTCTTGTCACGGTATTTAACAGCGTATCTCTTGAGACAAAACTAATAGTTTTCAGTGCGCTCTATGCATAGCGTGACATACTGAACTACATAGAGCAGTGTTTCTCAATTCCAGTCCTCAGGACCCCCTGCCCTACATAACTTCTAGACAACCCTGCTTTCACACACCTGAATCAAATGAATGGCTTGTTAACACACTGCAAAGAACTTGATAAGGAAGTTCATCTGAATCAGGTGTGTTGAAGTAGGAACACATCGAAGCTATGCAGGGCAGTGGGTCCTGAGGACCGGAATTGAGAAACACTGACACAGACCATGATCCTTTGCTGCCAGTGTGCTCTTTTGAGCCAATGGGAGCACAAGTAGCCCCCCCCCCCACAGAGGAAAAACAAGGTGAAAGGTGGTCAGGTGATCAGGCTCAGGTAGGGCGGCCATCTGCCTCGACTGGCTGGGGGGGAGAAGACAGAAAGGGAGACCAACAAACACTGCAACGTTATCCAGCCAGACCTGCTGAGAGAGGAGAACACAGTTAATGATGCAATACTGTCACAGGTTTCTACATGGAGAGACAGAGATGGTGGGAGAGAAAGAGCCCAGTGCATCATGGGAAAGGTAGAGCCCAGTGCATCATGAGCGTCCCGCAGCAGTCTAAACCTATAGCAGCTTAACTAAGGGAAGGTTAGCCATCCCTAACTATAAGACTTATCAAAAAGGAAGGTTTTAAGCCTGATCTTAAAGGTAGAGAGGGTGTCTGCCTCCCCAACCTGAAGTGGTAACTGATTCCATAATAGGGGGGCTTGAGAGCCAAACGCTCTGCCTCCCATTCTACTCTTAGAGATCCTTGGAACCACCAAAAGGCCTGCAGTCTGAGAGCGAAGTGCTCTGCTTGGAATATCTGGAACTATGAGATCTCTAATATATAATGGAGCTTGGTCATGGAGAGCTTTATATGTGAGAAGGAGAATTTTAAATTCTATCCTGGATTTAACAGGGAGCCAATGAAGAGAAGCTAGAACTGGAGAAATATGATCTCTCCTGCTGGTTCTAGTCAGAACCCTCGCTGCAGCATTCTGGATCAGCTGGAGACTTTTCAGGCATATTTGGAGCAGCCCAATAATAAGGAATTACAGTAATCCAATCTGGAAGTAACAAAAGCATGGACTAGTTTTTCTGCATCGTCCTGAGATAGGATGTTCCTAATTTTAGCAATATTACGTAGGTGGAAGAAGGCGGTTCTAGAAACCTGTTTTATATGGGAGTTGAAAGACAAACCCTGGTCAAAAACGACTCCAAGATTCTTCACTGTGGTGCTGGAAGCCACATTAGTGCATCCAGATCAACTATAAAGCTACATAATTTAGTTCTGAGTTTTTCGGGTCCAAAGACTAGAACCTCGGTCTTGTCTGAATTTAGAAGCAGAAAGTTCAGGGTCATCCAGGTCTTTATGTCACTAAGACATCTTTGTAATCTAACAAACTGATTGGTTTCATCAGGCTTCATAGATAAGTATATCTGAGTGTCGTCTGCATAACAATGAAAATTTATGCCATGTTGTCTGATGATATCACCCAAAGGAAGCATATATAATGTGAAGAGAATTGGTCCGAGCACAGAACCCTGGGGAACTCCATGAGTTACTCTGGTGTGTGATGAAGACTCGTTGACTTTAACAAACTGAAATCTATCAGATAAATATGACTTGAACCAATCTAATGCAGTTCCGCTAATTCCAATAACATGTTCAAGTCTCTGTAGCAGAATGTTGTGATCAATGGTGTCGAATGCAGCACTGAGATCTGACAGGACAAGTACGGACAGGAGTCCTTTATCTGAAGCCATGAGAAGATCATTAGTAACCTTCACCAGTGCCGTCTCTGTGCTATGATGAGCTCTAAAACCAGACTGAAACTTTTCAAACAGATTATTTCTGCTCAGATGGGCACAAAGTTGAGCTGAAACTGTTTTCTCAAGAATTTTAGACATAAAGGGGGGGTTGGATATCGGTTTAGCAATGAATAGAATTATTCGAATTAATCGATTAGAAAAAATAATCGATTAATTATTAGTAATCGATGTAAAGTCCTGCTTCACGCATTGTTTCCTGTCTGTAAACTGTTTCCGGACACTCCTTACCTGTGGGGGGCAGTAATGCACCTACTCGTTGCGTGTCAACCACAGTCTTTGGTGCCAATTTGGACTCATTATTACTCCATTACATCTCAGTCACATCTTTAAAAACATAGAAAAAGCTCATCCGATTAATCGATTGATTACAGGGGTAGATTAATCGACTACTAAAATAATTGCTAGCTGCAGCTCTAAATCGGTCTATAATTTAACTCTCCTGGGTCAAGAGTAGGTTTTTTAGGTAAAGGTTTTATTACTGCAGTCTTAAAGGACTGAGGTACATATCCTGTCAATAGAGATGAATTGATCAGATCTGGTAAATAAGTGTTAATCAAAGGAAAAACTTCCTTTAGCAACTTGGTTGGGATGGGATCAAGAATGCAGGTAGATGTCCGCGCTTTTATCTGGTTTGTTGACCATGTCTTCTCATTCACTGACTCACTGGAAGAGCTAGTTGTCTTCCAGTCTGTTAGGCCAGCCCTCACCGGCTGAATCACTGGCCGACACAGAACACACCGCACTGACTCATGTCCCCGACTTCAAAAGACTCCATAACACCCGACCTCCGAAAACCAGCCCGGTGTGTCTCCGCCTTCAGCCCAGCAGTCCCATGTTATATATTAATGCGTGCTTGAAGTTGGGCAGGATGTCAGAATCAGCTGTCCACTCGTTGTGCTTGTATGGATCCAGCTCTTTAACTTGTCACATTAGGCTACAGACCCGCTACTTTCTCCATGTGCCGCTCCATTTTGTGTTCTTGACTTTTCTCGTTGTTACACAAAACCACTCTTTGGTTTGTTGTGCTTTTGCCAGCTGTTTTGAACGGATTACCCCTTCTTCCCACAATGCATTGCGTGTTCATCACGTGGTCTGGTAAGCTCTATAGACTAATCCGACAAGTGTTTTGTGTGTTGCGCCATCTTGCGGCGCCGCCATTGCTTAGGGAACGAGTCCTGATTACCACGTATCTATTTTCTGGTCCCAACGTTGCCCTGATATTTCACAATATCTCCCAGATTAGTCATTAACTCTCAGCAACACCACAGCTGTCTCTGTTAGCAGTAGCTAGCATGATCACTTATGCGGTGCGTCATTTTCGGGAGCATAGATACGTGAAATAAAGTTTCAGATAAATGAGTGTTCACCATAATTTGCCATGTTTCTGTTGTTGGGGATTAAATCCAGTGTTTCCATCAGTGGACTGAGCAGCACCGTCCACTTGTCACAGAGCAGAAATCTTCATGAAATAAATGTCCGTGATCTTCTTCTTCACTTATTACCACATTAAAGTTTTCCTCTGATGTTCCAACAACCAGGAATGTGACGTCCTTCCACATTTCCTCCATGTTGTTCAGAAAAAAAGTCCAATTCTCATCTGTTCTCAGTACACGTGTAGCCTACAGAAACGCTCCCCAAGCAATGGCAGACGGTCCATTTGTGGCGTTTGGCCAGATTAGTCTATACCAGCCCAGATCTCTCTTCTTTTATGGTTCGTTTCTGTAGAAACATGAAATCATTGTGAAACTGCTCTGTCTTCCTCGCTGTGCAGCTGACTTGTGTCTGGAGGATTACAGCAAGTACCGTTTCCTGTCCAACGGCAATGTGACCATCCCAGGGCAGCAGGACAAAGACATGTTCACAGAGACGATGGACGCCTTCCAGATCATGAGCATCCCAGAGGAGGAGAGAATTGGTACCCCCCCCCCACACACACACACACACGTATATCCAAACAAATAAATAAAAGAATTGGTGAATTTGTCATTTGCAATCCTAAAACGTTTCGTGTGTGTGGGTGTGTTTATGCTACATTATGGGGACCATTTCCCATATTTTGCCATCACCGTGAGGATGTTTTGCCTTCGTGTGGACATTTTCACGGACCCCATGGGTCCAAACACCATTTTGAGCCCATAAGGTTCTAGAGATTAAGTTACAATCAGGTTTTGGTTAGGATTAGGACAAGGGTTAGGTTTAGGCAATCAGTTATGGGCGTTGGGTTTAGGGTAAAGGGCTAGGGAATGCATTATGTCAATGGATATACCCCTATGTGTATAGAAATCCATATATATATATGTGTGTGTGTGTGTGTGTGTGTGTGTGTGTGTGTATATATATATATATATATATATATATATGTGTGTGTGTGTGTGTGTGTGTGTGTGTATGCTGTTTACTTGATAGTGTGCTCTTATTGGAGCAATTAAATTGCGTAGAATGCTGCTGTCAAAAGAGACAAAGCTGACAGACCATAAACAGGAACTTTGATTCTCACTCACATGGCCTCATCAGTGCACAACAGATCATATTACACCCCCAAAACCCCAGAAAAGTGAAATTTGATTTCATGGCACCTTTAAAGATGACAGGTGCAGGTTTAATTTCATTTGATCTGATCATTAATTATGTAATCCCCCCCCCCCCCAGGTCTGCTGAAGGTGGTCTCTGCCGTCCTTCAGTTGGGGAACATGACTTTCAAGAAGGAGCGTCACTCTGACCAGGCGTCCATGCCTGATGATACAGGTACACACTCTTCATGATCCCCGTCTGTACCTGTACTATGTTTCACATCATTCACCACTCTGTTTCCATCCATCACCCTCTTCTTCATCCTCCTCCTCCTCACCCCAGCTGCCCAGAAAGTGTGTCACCTGCTGGGCATCAATGTGACAGACTTCACACGAGCCATCCTGTCTCCCAGAATCAAGGTCTAACAGCCCCAGTCACCACCAGTGAGCCGGCTCCATACACTACCTCCAGCCTGAGATTTGTCTTGACTGTGTTTCTGTAGGTTGGCAGGGACTACGTCCAGAAAGCTCAGACGCAGGAGCAGGCAGAGTTTGCTGTGGAGGCTCTGGCCAAAGCTTCTTATGAGAGGATGTTTCGCTGGCTGGTCATGAGGATCAATAAAGCTCTGGACAAAACCAAGAGGCAGGGGGCCTCCTTCATCGGCATCCTGGACATCGCTGGCTTTGAGATCTTTGAGGTAAGGTGTCCCAGACTCAGCGGTGATCCAGTACAGTCTCTGAGGGGATTCTGGGTTTGTGTCTGCAACGCGGACTGGTTAATCCTCACCCACTAAGATGCCAAAGATTAATCAGATTAGAGGAACAGGTTCACTTCACAGTCTGATCCTGTTCCAGGAGTTCACATGCATCCTGTCCTCCGGTAACCCCCTCGTCTGTTACTGCGGCCATGTTGGCGTTCTACATCCCAACAAGTCCTTCATGTAGACCTGTGATAGCCATTTTTTTTATTAGTATTATTTTGGGAATCCAGTTTATATATGTTTCTAATGCAAATGGGTCAGTTGTTAGTTCTAAATATGTGAATACTTCTGCTGAAAAGACAGTTTGGGGTTTGTTTTAAGATATTTTCAGGTTCTGCTGCTCCGTAACCATCACTGGCTGATGTGATCGTATCCTACACTCACGTCCAAATTAATAAATACTGAGTCTTGCGTGGAAATGGTCGTACGTACAGATTTCCATCGTACGATAGAGGGCTTAGATGTGGATGAAGTGGGAAACTTTATTTAAAGTCTGCCAAAAATCATTATTGTTCTTTATAATAACAATAATAATGTTGTTAATATTACAAAAAAATAGCCATTATTAGTATTTTTAAACGGGTCTATGCATATTAACATCCAAATGTAAAAATGATAGCGGGAGCTATTCTGTCTTCAGTCCTGGAGCAGGCCAGTGCCAGCAACATAAACACAATAACAGAAGAATAAAATTCACAATAACAGAAAATGCTGAAGAGAGATTGTTCATCACGGAGCAGCATTAAACTACGACCAGAATGTTAACATGCAAATGCGTTGCATCAGGTGTGTTTGTGAACTTGCACAAAGCCCACGTGTTGTTGCTGATCAGCTGTTCTGCTTTAGTGGTTACGAATAGTAGAAATGGTCAGTTTTCAGGATTTCTCGCGTTGCATTCATGAAAACTGAGTAATAACCTTCACTGAGGTGAAAGTGAGAATTTTAACTATGTAAAAAGCTAAAAATGTTCACGTCTGAGGTAAAATCGAACTTTTCTTTTCATGGATCTTCCACTCGTCTCTGTCATTCCTGCAGTTGAACTCGTTCGAGCAGCTGTGCATCAACTACACCAACGAGAAGCTTCAGCAGCTCTTTAACCACACCATGTTCATCCTGGAGCAAGAGGAGTACCAGAGGGAGGGCATTGAGTGGAGCTTCATAGACTTTGGCCTGGACCTGCAGCCCTGCATCGACCTCATTGAAAAACCTGTACGAAGTCTCAGTCTTGTGTTTTTTCTCCCCAGGGTTCAGACGAACACTTCCACCAGAGTGGATCAGTGACTGATCGTCTGAGGCCTTCAGCAGAAGTCAATGCTCGTGTTTCCTGCTGTAACTGTTGAGGCGTGTCAGGATGCCGCTGATGGCAGTCGTCCTCTCTGCTCTTGCAGGCTGGTCCTCCAGGCATCCTGGCTCTGCTGGATGAAGAGTGCTGGTTCCCTAAAGCCACAGACAAGTCTTTTGTGGAGAAAGTAGCTCAGGAGCAGGGAACTCACCCCAAGTTCCAGAAACCCAAGAAACTCAAGGATGATGCAGATTTCTGCATAATCCACTATGCTGGAAAGGTAAGGCCACAACTGTGTCTGAGCTCTTTTAATTTCATTTATTATACGGCTCTTTAGATGCTGTTGAATGCTCCGTTGACTTGAATGGGTTTTCCCAACGTTCCAGCGGTCATTATTTTAGTATAATGACTGCTGTAACAATATAATGACCGCTGTCAGTGGCAACAGATCTTTTTTTCTTTTTTTTTAACCTCTGGTCTTGCGGTAATCCTAATATCCCTCAGCATCGCAAGTAGTCCGGTCACTACAGCAAGCGAGCACATAGCAACACCTCGTGACCGAAAATGGATGACTTCCCCATTAATTTGAACCCTTTAGCGAGTGTGGAGATTTTGAGCACTGGGTCCAGGCTGAGTTTAAGGATTCAGCCTCCCCAAAATGAAAGACAAAAAGAAGACCAGTGGTAAGACACATACAGCTAACAGAAGAGAAGGAAATTTCCGGTTCAACCTACAGAAATAGCCTCCGCTTCGCGTCGTGGTCTGCATTCGCCCTGTCGGTCAGTATTTCCCCATAATGACCTGCGTTCCATATATTATCCCTTACTTAAAGCTCAGTAAATTGGCGCGCTTTCCCAAGAGACCAAAAACCACAACAAAAAACTCTCAAATCCTGTTTTTGATTAAAAAACAACATTCCTCTTACCATACAGTAAGTCAGTTCTCTGAGCCAGTGACCAACCTGGGTGGGTTTCATCGATATTCTTCAGATATAACGACTAATATACACTCACCATTCACTTCATCAGGTCAAGTTGGCTCATACTGGGTCCACTCGCAACCCCGCTACTTTCAAAACTGATTAACTCTTAGTCATAGATTCAGCAGGAAGCTTTCAAGTCAACTTTATTGTCAAATGTGCCCCATGTTAGACATACAACACAGATGAAATTACAGTCCTCTCAAACCCACTGGGCATATAATAAAATAGAATAAACTAAGATAAAAATATAAAAAATATAGGAATCCGCCGGATAACCTAGAAATCTAAACATGAAACCTAAGCTTAGTTCCTATATAGGCGCATTCGGACAGAGGTTCTATGAACGCAGTTCCTATAACTACGCCTCCCAAGTTTAGTTATCAGAACTACTCTTCGCATTCAGTTTGCGTTCGCACATGAGGGAGGACCTTGTTAGAGACCATGTGTGACGCAATCATTGCGACAGAGACAAATTTATGCCCCAGATGATCTGATACAAAACTGAGGTTTCTCATCTCTTTTATTCAAAGCTGTTATAAAAGCAAACTTACCAGCTTTCCCTCATCACGGTCATATATAACGGAACAACCCCCCCCCCCCCCCCCCCCCCCCCCCCCCCAGCTGCCCTGCAAATGTCTTGTCTACCTTTTCCTTTAAGTACGGCCCTGACACTTCAGAGGATGAACCAGGGTTCATTCACTGAAGTGGTGCATATTGTACTGACGCAACTGTATTTGGGTTTTCCATCTCTTTGATTCAAAACTATTATTAGAGCTAGCTCGCCAGCTTTCCCTCCCTTTCCCTTAACCTTTTAAGTGTCCGGGCGGCAGCCACAGATTCTACTGCTATACTCTGCAGCTGTATTTGGGTCATTAAATTAGTATAAGTAATTGCTGTTGAACATTTCAGAATAGTTCTGGATTCGGGACGTGTACCGTTGTGATGGATTTAATAATGAATTAGTACACTCCTATTGTAATAGTCCTTGTTGTTGTTACGATCTCTGTAAACAGGTAAACAACTGTAAGACTTTTTAAATGTGGTGGGACCGGAAGAAGAGCTCACGCAAGGAGTGGGGCTTGCCAGTTCTACCAATCACCAAACATCTACGTATTTCAGTTCCTATGGAACCCCGAAAAGACCCTGCCTTGGAGTAGGAGCTTAAAAGGTTCTAGGAACTCCAAAAGGTTCCTACAATCTGAAAGCGCCTTATGTCCAAATAGGCAATTTCAGACTATCGGAGCCTTTTGGAGTTCCTAGAGCCTTTTCGGGAACCAGACCGTTCTTTTGCGCATTTGGACATATAGGAACTAGGGACGTCGGACCACAATTCCTAGAATAGGAAGATACAGCTGCAAAGTGTGGCAGAATCTGTGGCTCCCGCCCAGACACTTCAGTGTACTGTCCATCCACTAAAGTGTCCGGGTGTACTGACTGGTCCAGTCAGTACATTACATAAAACATATGACCGTGATGATGGAAAGCTGGTAAGCCAGCTTTTATAATAGCTTTGAATAAAAGAGATGTCGCAACGATTGTGTCACACATGGTCCCTAACAAGGTCCTCCCTCATGTGTGAACGCAAACTGAAGGCGAAGGGTAGTTCTTATAACTAAACTTGGGACGTGTTGTTATAGGAACTGCGTTCTTAGAACCTCTGTCCTAATGCGCCAAAACGCCCTGGTTCCTGAAAAGGTTCTAGGAACTCAAAAAGTTCCTACAGTCCAAAAGCGCCAGTAGTATCCGGAATTTTCTCTGGATCAACTTTTGGAAACATTATAGAACTCATTGAGATCCTTTCTTGTAAATTTTTAACCAAACACTCGGGCCATTTGTATGGAGTTGTGTGCAAAAATTCCAAAATTTGACCGATCTAACAATGATAAAGAATCCTTCAAAACATTCCTGGATCCAAGAGGTGATCTGGATCACCACCACCATTTAATGGCTTCGTCCTTTGGCGGAGGCACACGGCTGGTGGACATTTCAGGTCAATCCATCCAGAACTTTTACCATAAAGTTCCAGACAGACGGACCAACCAACACTACCAAAAACATAACCTCCTTGGCAGAGGTAATTAGGTTTTGGTTAAGGTAAGGGCCAAGGAATGCATTGTGCCAATGAACGTCCTCACTAAGATGGAAGTATGTGTGTGTGGTGTTGCATGTTCAAGTTCCTTCCTACAACCTTTATCGGCCTTATCCTGGCACACGTAACATGTGCCACATGTAACTGTTTTAAATACGCTGACTCGTTACAAACACATGAACTTCCAGTCACTGAGGGTTTCAGCTTCTCTCTCCGTGTGTGAAAGACACTTTCACATAAACTTCAGGATAACCTTGCAATTTAGCAAGGTTATCCTGAAGTTTGTGTGAAGTTTATGCATAAAACCTTATTATGTAAAGTTCTGTTGCTTTGTGCATGAAAATCTCTTTTCTAAATGAGATGTGATGGCATGACTTGGTAGGGGTATGCTGATCTTCTGTGCTGCAGACCAGAACATTTGCTCCAACATGTTTCCTCTGGTGCAGGTGGACTACAAGGCAGATGAATGGTTGATGAAAAACATGGATCCATTGAATGAGTGTGTGGCCACTCTGCTTAACCAGTCAACAGACAAGTTTACCTGTGACCTGTGGAGAGACAGTAAGTCGTGTGATGGCATATAAACACTGACGCTACATCAGGTTGGTTTTAGGAGCGACTTTTACATTGTCCTGTCTCAGAGCGTTGTTACGATAAGTCTGAATGACATGTTAACGGAATCAGTTTTACTTCTTTAGGTTTTGAAATTTAAAAAAAAAAAAAACTTGCAAAAAGAGGATACTTTTTTTTCAGAACAGAATTTCTCCAATGGAACTTGACAGAATGAAAAACGGTTAAACAGATAACTAAGAATGTAGATATTTGTGAGAAATTAAGTGAAAAAAGCCCCTAACTTCTGTGCTAATGACAAAAAAGACTGTTACTTTTAGTGTCATGTTGTGGAAATTCAACACAATTGTTCCATGAAAAAACACTTAAAACTTACAAATGTTACGTATAAAGATATTAGTTTATTTTTCAATTTTAGTCAGTTATTGAGAGCCATTTAGGAAAGCCCAAACAGCTACTAGTTGCAGACCCCTGCTTTAAAGGGATACCGTGTATTTTTCAGCCGCTAGGGGTGCTTAACCTCTATGTCCCCACAGGCCACACAACTGTTGCATCATGATACAGTCTCTATCCCCGTGTTCTGGAATCGTGCATACAGATCACGTTGATCTGTACTGACAGCGAAGTCACGGAGCCTTAAAGCAAAGTTCTCCAGGTCACATGATCAATAGGTGCATTCGAACAGAGAGGTTCTACGATCAGTTCCTAGAACTCCCGTCTGGAGTTTAGTTATCTGAACTACCTACCCCATCAGTTTGTGTTGGCACATGAGGAAGGACCTTAATAGGAACCATGTTTGACACAATCGTCAGCAACAAAGACAAATTTATGCCCCAGATGATCTGATACTAAACTGAGGTTTCTCGTCTTTTATTCAAAGCTATTATAAAGCTGCTTACCAGCTTTCCCTCATCATGCTCATGTAACGGAACAGCCCCTTGTTGGAAAGTTGCCCTGCTAAGGTCTTTTTTACCTTTCGTTGAAGTACGCTTGGACACTTTAGAGGACGGTCCGTCCACTAAAATGTCCAGGCGGCAGCTGCAGATTCTACTGCCACACTTTGCAGCTGTATCTGGGTCATTAAATTAGTATAAGATAATTGCTTTTGGACATTTCAGAATAGTTGGATTCGGGACGTGTGCCATTGTGATAGAATTAATGAATTGGTACACTCCTGTTATAATAGTTCTTATTATGATCTCTGTAAACAGTTGTAACAGCTGTGAGACTTTTTAAATATGGCGGGGTTGGAAGAAGCAGAGATAAGTAAGGGGTGGGGCCTGCCAGTTCTACCAATTGCCAAACATCTGCGCATTTCTGTTCCTATGTAACCCGAAAAGACTCTGCCACGGAGTAGGAGCTAAAAAGGTTCAAGGAACTGAGTGATGAGGTCCCTATTTCCTATGAGTCCGGATGCACAAAAAAGTGGCCTAGTTCCCGAATAGGTTCTAGAAACTCCAAAAGGTTCCTATAGTCTGAAAGTGCCTCATGAGAGACGGAGTCGCTCCTGCAGAGTTTCCATGTCTGGTTTTAGAGGACAGCCCCCCCCAGAGCCCCCACATGCATCAAGTGCTGTATATTGACCCCAGAAATCGTTTATTGGTACTTACGTTAATATTGACTATGGCTAAGCCCCGCCCCCTCACTACTGGAAAAAAAAATTGGGGAAGGGGGGGGGGGAAATTTGGGGAGAAAGCGGTGAAAAAGGGAAAAAAAGGGGGGAAAAAAAAAGGGGAGAAAAAGAGGAAAAAAAAAAAAAAAAAAAAAAAAAAAAAAAAAAAAAAAAAAAAAATTAAGAATCAAAGGGGAGAAAAAAGGGGGAAATTTGGGGGGGAGTTTGGTGCCCCCCCGAGTCTTGCACAAAAAGGTGGACGGGGGGTGTTGTTGTGCAAAAAGAGAAAATCTGAAAAAAAAGATAAAAAAGAGGAGGGGGGGAGGCTGGGGGGAGGATGGGGGGGGGGAGGGGGGTGGTAATGAGGCACAACAACCAACCGAAATAAAGAAGGGTCTATGCATCGTACAACGAACAAAAAAAGTAAAGTTAGGAAAGTAAACAAATTAAACTAAGGAGGGGAAGGTAATTTAAATTTCTTCAGGAAAAGGGAAAGAATGTGGCCTCAAATACGATGTTCCCCAACCAGAAAAGATGAGAAATCTTTGTTCATTTAATCCAGGTAGGTGATGTGGGCTGCCGGATAAATTTGGCTGATGGACTTGGTAAAAGGAAAAAAATACCCTGCACGAGCCTGAGGATAAGTAGGTGGAGTTGCATGTACGCTAACATTGACAATTAAAAAAAAAAAAAAAAGAAAAAAAAAAAAAAATACACAAGATAACGAAGGCGATGAGAGAGAATGGGGAGTGAGGGATAGGGATCGCTGGGGCCGCGGGGGGGGGGGGGGGAGGGTGATTGTAATATTTGGGTCAAAGGTTACACGGTGTTCTTTTAAAAAGACAGCAAATTTTCTATAGGAGGCCTGATATTTATGAAAAATAAGTTGCCTTTTTTCAAAAGGCCATGGAACATTTGCAGGTCTAAATGACTTAGTTTGTTGTGGTGAAAATTGGCCCTTTGGATTGTAAAGGTTGCAGGCCCCTCAGTAATGGTCCGGAGTAGGGATGCATGATATAATTGGCCCCATATCGGTATCTGCCTTAAAGCTGAATATCTGACAGTGGCCACCCACCGATATTTAACAGATATTTAAATGATCAACCCGCTGTTTCTAAAGTCGGGGGGGACTTTTTTTTTTTTCTTACAGACTTTAAAGCTTCTAAAGACTAGGGGTGGGAAAAACTCAACTCAACTTTATTTATAGAGCTGTTTAAATCAACCACAGTTGGAACAAAGTGCTCAACATAACGAAATGAAATGAAAAATACTTTATTCATCCCAGAAGGGAAATTCAGTATTGTAAAAGCGCACTCACTTTTTTATTCATTTAAAAAAAAAAAAAAGTCAGTCTTGTTCTTCAGGGTGATGTTGCTGGCAGGAATGAATTTCTGTATCTCTCCGTCCTAAAGCGAACCTGACAAGCAAATAGTTAACTATTCTAAAACAACAGAACACTTTAACAGAATAAAACTGTTAAAAATAAACGAGTAAAAACAAATTTAAAACAAATAGAGCCAAATAGAACCAACAAATAAAACAATCGACAAAACACTAAAACAGAGTCTCATGCTGTGTCTAAAGCCAAAGAATTAAAAATAGGTTTTAAGATGAGTTTTAAAAATGGACAGTGACGAGGATTGTCTGAGGAGGGGGAGCTCATTCTGGAGCAGCAACTGAAAAAGCTCAAAAAAAATATTGATGCACTGAAATATCGTGATTTTTATCATATGCTGATATCATATTGACATTTTAAAAACGTGGTATTGATCTATTATACCAAAGAAATCTCATGAGAATTCACGAAATATCTCGAGAGTTTGTAACAGAACGATGAAATCTTGCAAGGTTTTGTGGGTAAAATGGATCGATGCCACGTTTTTAAATATTGATTTGATATCTGTATATGAAAATATTGCGATATTTCAGTGTATCAGTATTTTTTCCCACCCCTATTTTTCAAAGTGTCAAACGGATAACAAAACTGCTATTTGCAACGACTGCCTATTTTTACAGCTTTAATATCTGTATCAGTTTCGGTTATCAGCCACATGAGTTTTCAAATATCTGCATATCGGTCAAAATTCCAAAATCGTGCATCCCTAGTCCAGAGGCCTCTGCAACAGCAGCCTGACAGCAGTGTTGAATCGAGAGACGCTGAAACAGAAGTTGTGTAGAACATTTAAACATCCTTACTACTTCCGCAGTGGATCGAATTGTTGGCCTGGATAAGGTGGCAGGAATGTCGGACTCGATGCACGGCGCCTTCAAAACCCGGAAAGGCATGTTCCGCACTGTAGGCCAGCTGTACAAGGAGCAGCTGGGGAACCTCATGGCTACTCTGAGGAACACCAACCCCAACTTCGTCCGCTGCATCATCCCCAACCACGAGAAGAAGGTAGAGAGAAGCGAATGTGGCCGTAGCTGCAACAGTTGGCTTTAACTACAGTCGCTGTTTCTGCTCTTGAGGCAGGGAAGCTGGAGCCTCACCTGGTTCTGGATCAGCTGAGGTGTAATGGGGTCTTGGAGGGAATTCGCATCTGCAGACAGGGTTTCCCCAACCGCATCGTCTTCCAGGAGTTCAGACAGAGGTAAAGGATTTCTGTAGCCACACCAGGCAACACGCGAGCTTTAGATGATGAATCAGCTTTCTGTCGGCCAATGAGGAGCCTCGTCACAGTCTTATGCATAAACACAGATGTGTCAGTTTTGTCCAAAAATGGTTCAATGAGAGACTAGAGTAGCTGTTAAAAAGACAGTGACAAGGTTCCTGATTGGCTGGCCAACAGAATGCTGATGCATGGTTTCTAGCTCATGTGTTGGACTGAAGCTCTCTGGTACATTTAATGCTAACACATGGCTGCAAAGAGGGACATTTCTGGATCTCATTCTGTCTCAGGTATGAAATCCTGACTCCCAATGCCATTCCTAAAGGATTCATGGATGGCAAGCAGGCCTGCGTGCTCATGGTAAGAACCGTGGTGGAGTTTGAAGAGCTGTCTCATCTACATGTTCCTGCATGTCTAAACTGCTTTTGTCCTGTGGCAGATCAAAGCTCTGGAGCTGGACCCTAATCTGTACCGCATTGGCCAAAGCAAAGTGTTCTTCCGGGCTGGAGTCCTGGCCCACCTGGAGGAGGAACGGGACATGAAGATCACCGACGTGATCATCAACTTCCAGGCCTGGTGCAGAGGATATGTGGCTCGCAAGTATGACCATCAAGTCCTCCTTACCTCCACCAGGGAGGTCATGTCACAGCCGTTTGTCCGTCCGTCCATCTGTTAGTTATTCAGGAAGAGCGGATCAGATCTGGACCAAGCTTTCAGGGAATGTTAGTAATGGTACAAGGAAGAACTGAAAGTTCTGGGCCCCGTTTTTCAAAAGTAATCACTTGGATTTTGGATAACGTTTGGATTATGGCTGCACGGTGGCGTGGTGGTTGGCACCCCAGCCGCACAGTAAGAAGGTCGCTAGTTCAAGTCCCAGCTGGGGAGGGCTCAAGCAGTTCCAGCAGTTCCTTCCTGTGTGGAGTTTGCATGTTCTCCCCGTGTATGCGTGGGTTCTCTCCGGGTACTCCGGCTTCCTCCCACCATCCAAAGACATGCATGTTAGGTTAACTGATCACTCTAAATTGTCTCTAGGAGTGAATGTGAGTGTGAATGGTTGTCTGTCTCTCTGTGTTGGTCCTGCGACAGACGGACACCTGTCCAGGTGTACCTGCCTCTCACCTGATAATAGCTAGTAGATATAGCTAATAGATTCTAGCAACCCTGAACTGGATAAGCGGTCCAGATGATTGAGGATTCAATCAAATCCTGAAATTGAGTTTTTCAAACAAAAAAGTGGCTTTTGGATTTTGATCAGACAACGTAATCCAATCCTGGTTTTGATCCACATCAAAGCTTAAGTTTGTTTTTCAGGATTTTATAGTAGGATTGGAATCACTTTGATCCAGAAAAGATGGATTAAACTGAACCCAGAAGAAGGGTGGATTCAGTGAAGCCTCAAAGCAGAACTAAGTAATGTTTTCATCTCAATAAATGTGTTTCAGAATCCCTGTGGGGCTAAGTAAAATGTTTACAGAGCGATTCGATGTTTCCCCCCTCCCCTCGGTGTTTCTGGTCTGTAAGCAGCACTTGCAAGTCTGCCTGAGCAGACCCGACACAGATCTTGCGACAGCAGAAACCATTGTACGGCACTCGGGTCCCCTATCCACCGAGCTGCTTCCAGTGCTGGTTGGAACCAGAACCTGACTAAAAACCAGTTCTTTAGCTTCCCACCACCTAAACACCGGCTCCTGGCTCTAAAACCAACTGTTTGCTGGACCATAGTGAAGATCCGGTTCATGTAGCTTGTGCTGCCTGGGTGCCGGGTGGAGCAGCACCAAGCCTCACGGATGAATATACTCAGTAATCACTTGTCATGTCCACAAAAAGTAAATAAAAGTTTATAAAAGTATTCTTACCTGCTACCCACCAACACCAGAGAAAAATATAGTCCACGGCATATTTACCTGCAAAACACGGTAAAACATCCCACTGCAGGAGACGCAGGACTCTGCTTTGAGCAGCTGCAGAGGAAGACGAGCTGCTGCCAGCAACGTAGCATCAACAAGCTAGTAAAAGCTTAGAAATATTCAGGGATCAGAATAGAGGAAAGACTGGTGTGCTGGGGGAGTATGAACTTTACCACAGTGAAAGGACGCCACTAGGGGGAGCCCTGAGCTGAAGTTACTGAGTTCTGCTTTAACGTGATCAGAAACACTTCAGTTGGATCATGCAGTGCAGCCGACATTAAACACTGTTTAAATGTAAGGTTTTTAATCACGCTGATGGGATAAGCCAGGCTATACAGCCTGTTCAGCTTTTGAATATAGGTCTAAAGCGACGTATACATTTGTGTCATAAAACACTCCACAGACAGTTGTCAATACAAATAATATATTTTAATATATTTTATTGTGCATTCAACACAGCAGGTCGGCTTTCAGGGATTTCAGCAAGTAATATTTCTTTGACATTGTTCAAAGAAATATTGCGTCTCGTGTTATGTAGAGGTGTTTGACTGGAACTGTTATAGTGACGAGCAGATGAAGGAGAATCAGGCTGCAAATGAAACCTTCCAGGTTCCAACCTTTCCTTCAGGAAAGTACAACAGTGGTGTGTTTCATCTCAACACTTACTCTTTAGCACATTTCAATCAGGAATAGTTTTACATCAAAGCTGAGGCAGAACAGATGCAGAATGCTGACATCTACTGATGGAACACCGCAGCTATCCTGTTGCAGATAATCTGGATCTGGTGATCTCCTGACCTGGCTATCAGGATCAGATTGATTCAATCCCAAATTGCTCTGAAAAACCGTCTCTAAACTGAGATGGATTACGTAATCCTGGATGCCAAAGGAAAGGATTATCAGATCCGTATCAGTTTCATCCAGATTAAACCTTCTGAAAAACCGGGCCCAAGTGTTGATCCAGATCATTTTTTAAGGATTGCGAGATATGGCCACATGGGGGAGCACCTCTAGTTTTCAGAATGCTTTCCATTCGCCTGCAGACTGATGACTCCTTTTTCTTTTCTTTCTTCTCCAGAGCTTTTGCTAAGAGACAGCAGCAGCTGACAGCCATGAAGGTCATCCAGAGGAACTGTGCAGCGTACCTGAAACTCAGGAACTGGCAGTGGTGGAGGCTTTTTACCAAGGTGGATGAACAAAGGCTGCTATATCTAGTCTAAGTAATGATTGGGCCCGCGCCCTGAAGGCAGTGCCAAGGTTTATTGAAATGCACAGTTGTTGTTTATACTCCACCAAATGAACTGCAGCCTAAACAAGCCCAGAAACGTGGGAAATTTAGGTTTCCCTCCCAAGACAATGTGACAAATGTCACATTTTGGGGTGCTCAAGACTGTTCAGGCAAATTAGGAGCCGTGGCTCTGCATTCTATCCATCTTGAGATTCGAGAATGAAATTTGGTGCAAATATTCTACATGCAAGCGTGAACAAAAATCCTCTTGGACCTGCGGTCTAAGCTCAACAGGAAGTTGGCCATTTTGGGTCAAAGTTGCCATTTTAGTGATTTCCTGTCATCGCATTTGGACAAACTTTTTAGAGATTTCCTGGTACAGCCATCAAAATTTGTCTGAGGGGATGTGTGTTTAAAGATGACTGAAAACTTTCTCAGAGGAGTAGGCATGTAGAAGAGGCGGAGCCTCAAAGTCCAATGTCTCACCATGAAGAAAAACTTCATGAAACAAGTTATTCCCGCCAAAATTTACAGATGCGATGCCAGTTTGATCCCGAACACCTACAAGTCAATATTTACACTCTGTCATAGCCCCGCCCTTTACTGGCAGAAAGTCAACGTTTTGCTGACAGGCCTCGAACATTTGCACACAGCCAGGTCCAAAACTGGTCAGAAAGCAAGTTGATGATGGTTTCTGGTTAAAACTGTTGCTATGCTGCCAGGCGCAGTAAAAATATCGATTTAATCAATGCATCACAATACCTTCCTGTGCAATCCGTCATCGAATCGGAAATCATCTGAAACGATTCACCCCCTGACCAATGGGGGAGCTGCGCATGTTATTTACAAAGTATGGACAAAGGCCACGTTACTTTATACCACACCAAAATGGCAAATGTTTTATTTTCAGATGTTTTATTACCCAAAAATGAGTTGACATCACAAAGTATAAATAAATTCATGCTTAATTTAAATGATAAAGTATTTTTCATTTTATTTCATATGTTCACATGGGCATGACAACAGATATTTAAAAGTCTAGAACAGAGTTCCAATATCATATTGAATCGATATTGATGCTTTTAAATCAATATTGAATCAAATCAGAACCCAAAGAATTTAAATCTAATTGAACCGTGAGATTCTTAACGATACCCAGCCCTGGGACCCACAGTGGCACACCAATATAAATGAAGCGAGCTTGATCTGATCGCCTTCAAACCGGCGAACGACGCTCGGCCAGGGTCCAACCCTGACCGTCAGCCTTGCCCATCTACAACAGGAGGGGCTTCTTTCATAATCTGAGGTCCTGCTTCTCAGTGACTGATTCCACGGACCTGAAACCCTTCATGATACCACAGAACAACAGAACTAAACTCGGTTCCTTCGCCAAACGAAGCCATGAAACGGGAAGTCCGGGTGACCAAACCTGTTCACCAGTGTTGGCAGGGATGGGGACGTAGCTAACCTCAGTCACAGGGATGTGGCTGGAACTGAGCAGATCTTGATGAAACTTTCAAAAGTTGTTAATGTACAAGGAAGAACTGATTCACATCAAAACGTTTGCTTTTGGGATGGCAAAATGTCACAATTTTCTTTTTTTCACATTTAAACTTTAAGTACATTGTTACATAAGTCATTGACTTTATGATGACACATGAATGAAAGCTTAGTGATTTTTTTTTTTTTTTTTTTGTACATTTATCTAAAGACATATGAGCTGCTTTTTACTCTCTGGTGTTACCTTCCTTTTTTTTTCTTTTTTTCATAAATAAGGCTTTTATAAAGTTTTATGTCTGTCTCTTCAACAGAGTCAGAGAAGAACTATAATAATGCAAAACAATCAGGAGACTGTATATCATAAAGTTGTTTAGGTTTGTTAAAAGTGTGACTGAAAGACTTTTATTCATTTGCAGCCATGTTTTTGCTACAAAAATTAAAATAATTGAAAATCTGGTACAAAAAGTTTTTAGTGTCTTAACTTATGAGTGAAGCAAAATTTATGTTTGTAAAATTATGATGTAAAATATGACCCACTTTATGAATGAATATAAGCAAAAGACCAGTGACGTACGCTGGACAAAACATGCTTATTTATTACTGATTTAGTGATTCTCATTGGTGTTTCCATAAGGAAGATGACACCAGTGTCTGTAACACCGGTGACAGTTTTCACAAAAAATGCATTTTACAGAACGACTGCTGCAGAGCACGATAACACGTTAGTCATAATCTGTTCACTACATTATTAAAGTACATTTGAATTCAATTTGCATTTTGCCATATCATTTACATCATATATCTAATAGTTATTTATACATTTTTGCATTTGGAATGGTAGAAAAACACATTTTTACAGCACTTATATACAGCACTTTCTCTCCATAAATGACTGTGGGGACGAGCACTTCTGTGGTGGTCAGGGTTCTAAATAACTGAATAAAAAGCAAATATTACCAAGCTGATGGCTCCAAATGGTGTGAAAGTTCAAATAAGGTTTTTAAAGTAAAGAAATTAAAAGAAAAAATTTGAACAAAACCATTTTTTTTCAAGAGTAATATTTGTGTTAAGGCTTGGGACAGAAAAACGGATGTTTGGGTAGAATGAGCCATCAGAGAGGCTGGGGTCACTGCTTTCCACAGAAACATCACCGTCTTTCTTATGTTCTGCAGGTGAAGCCTCTGCTGCAGGTGACCCGGCAGGAGGAGGAGATGCTGGCCAAGGAAGAGGAGCTGGTCAAGGTGAAGGAGAGACAGCTGCAGGCCCAGGAGCAGCTGAAGGAATACGAGGCCAAGCAGCAACAGGTAGGAGGAGCCTGTCTATCACCGGCAGTCTGAAACCCGGGAGATCGGCTCTGACCATTAACTTCACCCTGCTATGCTAGCTGAATGCAGAGAAACTGGCCCTTCAGGAGCAGCTCCAAGCAGAGACGGAGCTGTGTGCCGAGGCCGAGGAGATGAGGGCCCGTCTTTCCCACAGAAAGCAGGAGCTGGAGGACATCCTGCAGGACCTGGAGTCTCGCCTGGAGGAGGAGGAGGACCGGGTGTCCCAGATGCAGAGCGAGAGGAAGACCATGCAGCAGAACATCAAGGTGCGTCAGGTTCAGATGACAGCAGTGCCGGGAGGTTTCTGTAATGTCACAGATCATCTGTGGTGTTGGTTCAGGATCTGGAGCAGCTGCTGGAGGAGGAGGAAGAAACCCGGCAGAAGCTACAGATGGAGAAGGTCACCACCGACTCCAAGCTGAAGAAACTGGAGGAGGATGTCATGGTGCTGGACGACCAGAACAGCAAGCTCAACAAGGTAGAGTTGGACCAGAGTTTACAGCTTCAGGACCATCACAGCAGCACGAAGAAAGCCTTCATTCCTTTCTTTTTAACGTAGGAGAAGAAACTGCTGGAGGAGAGGATCTCTGAGTTCACCACCAACTTGGCTGAGGAGGAGGAGAAGTCCAAAAGTCTGCAGAAGCTCAAGAACAAACATGAAGCCATGATCACAGACTTGGAGGGCAAGTTTCTGTTTCTCTAAAACGGGTATCAGGATAATCGTGCTCATTTTTTTCCATTAAAGTGTTTATTTTTTCAACAAATGAGAAAATACTTACAAAAGACAAAACAGACAAAAACAAGGAGGACAACACCCCTTTCTACCGTCGTATGCTTGTGATTGTATCAGTTGTGACGTGATTCAGCATACACTTAAAGGATAAGTTCCTTTTTTTCAACCTGGACCTTATTTCTGGGAGTTCATACGTGCATTTACTCACCGGTAAAGTTTCTTTCATCACTTTGACTCCTTCGGCAGATATTGCGTTGAGTCGCCCTTTGGTGTTCCTCCAGTAAAATGGGAGATATGGGGCAGTCACTATAGAAGACATTATCTGCAGTAAAACTCCTTCATTTCACCAATACTTTTAAGTAGAATGAACGAATGAATGAGTACTATTGTCCTGTGGTCCAGATTTAGCTGTCCGTTATTTATCAGGGTGTTCTACACACTTTTCGGGGCTGCTTCATAGGAGTATGATGATAATGCATGATTTTGTGACTGGTAAATTTGCTTCCAATATCCCTAGTGGCTCATCCAACTTTGGGGCCTATATTATGCCATTTCTCCCTACTTATTTCCCATTCTAAATCTCTTTGCCATATTAATCTAAGGTTCTCAGTGTTTACACTTTGTAGTTCATTATATTTTTGTAAAAAACTGAGCCTCAGTGCATTGTGCTTGGCAAATGGGAATACACTCTGCACGTTGCTCCTTAGTAGTTATTATTTCCGGGATTCAACCCTCCCCTCCAGGAAAAATTGACCCACTTGCTCCTGATGTGACTTAAAAACTCCGTCCTTACAGATGCAGGCATGAAAAAGTTCCGCCTTTTTCTGCCAGAAGTGGTGCAGTAATAGTGCACTATCACTGGCTGAACGATTTCTCCCGCTTCCTCATTACGCACGGTGTCCATACTTGGCATGTGGAAACGTCCTTGTTGCCGGTGTTCATTTAAGCTCTGCAGTCATTCCCCCTGGGAACGCAGGCGTTTTTCTGTGCAATTGAATTGTCAGACAAGTCGCTGGTAAGTGGCAGAAAGGGGATCTTTTTTATGCCTGGATCTGTATACAGATCATCAATCACACACACGCACCATTCCTCTGCCAAAACTCCCAGCAAAATGATTGTTTACCTATCACAACACGTGGGTTATCCCATACGGATGGGTAACCTTGTTTGCATTGTGACTTCCCCATAAACATGTACATCAGGCCACACCCATTCATGCTCTAATTTTTTTTTTTACCGAATGTATAAACATGCAGATCGTCTGAGGAAGGAGGAGAAGATGCGTCAGGAGCTGGAGAAGAACCGGCGTAAACTGGAGGGCGACTCCACTGAGCTTCATGACCAGATTGCAGACCTGCAGGCTCAGATCACCGAGCTGCGAGCTCAGCTGGCCAAGAAGGAGGAGGAGCTCCTCGCCGCGCTGGCCAGGTTTTTATCCCCACCGTCTCCCCATCCCCTCAGCTTTTAGAGATGCACTCCTTTTTAACCTTCACGTGCATGTTGACGTTTTCTCCAACAACTCCAGGATTGAGGAGGAAGCTGCTGCGAAGAACACGGCCCAGAAGAAGATTAGAGAGCTGGAAGCCCAGATCTCTGAGCTGCAGGAGGACCTGGAGCTGGAGAGACAGGCTCGGTCCAAGGCTGAGAAACACCGCAGGGACCTGGGAGAGGAGCTGGAGGCCCTCAAGACTGAGTTGGAGGACACGCTGGATACAACCGCAGCTCAACAGGAACTGAGGTAACAGTCACATCGTCTGAATCTCTGAGTGATGCTGATCTTTGTCTGGATGACTCACATTAATCCCATATGCAAAGCTAGATAAGTGATAAGCAGCGGTAGTCTACATAAAGACCAGACTGATGATCGATCGTCCAGGCCATGTACAGGCTCAACTCATTGTCAGAGCATAAGGCTAAAATGATGTCAACTTAATGTACCAGTAGCTAAAGCACCATAAAGGCCAACCAAAACCAAGATTACTCGCGGTACTCTGTAGAAATGGCACACAGGTAGCCAGGTCGTCTTCTCTGCATATCATTTGAGTCCCTCCAGCCTGTCCTGGGTCTTCCGCGAGGTCTCCATACCCAGAATAACTCCAAACCAGATGCCCCAGCCACCTCATGATTCTTCTCAATGCAGATTACGTGCAACTCTTCTCTAGGTCCTCTCAGGATGACCGAGCTTCCCATGATTCAAGAGGGGGGTCTGGTCCCCCGCAGAGGAAACCCGTTCCAGCCGCTTGTGTTTGTGATCTCATTCTTTCTGTCTCTGCCAACACCTGGGGTATGGGAGGGGGAGGAAGAGAGGGGGAAAAAAGAGGGGGTTCTGGCTTTTTCTTCCTCCCACACAAAAACACAAAAGCAGTCCGTCCCTCCCTCCTCCATCCATCCCTCGCTGCAGAAACAAAACATAGATACCTCCGGGGGGGTCCACCCGGGAAGCACCTAAAGAAGGCGGCCCAAACCCAAACCCCCCCTCCCCCACCCACCGAGCCCCTCCCCCTCTCGCCCACCACCACCGGGCAGACCCCCCCCTCCGCGCCCTCACCCACCAGACACTCCCCCCTGTTGTGATTTAGCTTGGGCAACCACAATATATATAGCGTCACTATGTATGATATTAATATTAATATTAATATTTCTATTAATATCAATACTAATACAGCCTCGGAGCACCACCTTACTTATTTGATATGTAATGGAAGCAAGGAAAACCATTAATGTCTTAAATCAACTCTTAGATTGATTTGATGAAGTGATCAGTCTCAGGACGCTTTCATGAGTTCTCGCTTGAAGTGACCTTTCATGATACATCAGAAAAACCACAAACAACCACTAGTTAAGATAATACGGAGTATTTATTAACTAGTCTACAAACTACATGAGATAATGTATGTACAAAATATATACAAGAAATATGTGAGCATGATGATCAACCAAAAGTTATCTTGTGAAAGAAATGTGAGATGGTATGAAAATGAAACATAAATTAATTAAGCCTCAGTTAATTAATAAATGTTCAAAGAAGAGGAAGGAAGGATTTCTTAATCCAACTAAACAAAGTTAATCTGGGTCTGGTAAACCGTAGGCCTGGATTAATTCACTATCACCAACTTCTTGTGACATCAGATCATATTTCATAGCAAATGATCAGGATTCTCCTCAGAGGTTCCGTCTGACTGAGGTGCTTCACTCACGCCCTGGTTCTGCTGGACTGTTCCTCAAATCCTTTGGAAGATTGTCGGGTGGATGGATCCCAAAAATCTTCCCGATCTCCTGGAAGTTCGTCCGGCTCTCTGCGGGCTGTCAGCTCAGTGGTGGTTCTGGTTCGTCCTCTCTCTCTCATCCGTCTCCCCAGAGACGTGCAGCTTCAGGACTGATGTCACGGGATGGTTGATAGTAAAGATGATTTGGGTTAAAGTCTTCTTCTCTCCATCACTCCTCCCTGAGTGATCCGTGGTTCTGAACTCTGCTGAGTTCAGAGCAGGTGTTGTCTCATTCTTTCCCCATTGTTCCAAGTTTCTCCAGTTCTGTCTCTACTCCTTCCAGTTCTCCATCAGATCTCTCCAATTCTCCAATTCTCACAGTTCAGAGCTTCGCGCTCTGCCTGGCAGTGGAATGTGGCTTGCAGCTTGTCAGCCAATGGGAAGCTGACAGAGTCAGGTTTCATCCAATAGTCAGACACATCTCAAATGATCATTTTGACTATCAGTTAAGCTTAATGGTTATAAACATCTGTGAATTCTAAGTGAGGCATGTGTAAAATGGATCAATTATTCAGACATGATGAAATAAAATGAACACAATAAAATAAAATAAAGCAAAGAGCTGAATTATATGAATAAAGAAAGACATTGAATAAACAAATCAGCTAAACAGATAAAACAGGATTAATCTTGATGATTTAAGATTCCTGTAAAGAAAATACATGTGTTAGACATCATTTGATATGAGGAAGTCCATTTCTAACATAAAAGTGGATTTCAGCAGTTGGGTAAAGTGTCTCTTTCTTCACCTTTATGCAGCAAATCCTGGAATGCATGTGATGTGAATTTGGGGAAGAAACATGTAGTTTCTAATCACCAAAGTATGTCATGTTGCATATCAAAAGAAAAGTCTTCATCATGAGATTAACATGAGCTTACTTTCCTGATAATATAAAACAGTTCTTGGATGTTAAGAACACATAACAAAATTGGCTATAAGGAACCAATTTATAGCAGGTCGTAAATACTGGGAAGGAGTATCTCCAAGCTTGGAGGATGGGTTCAAAGTTCAACAATTGGACTTTGTTTGTTTTACCAAAATGCAGGTCCTCTCCTGAGTTGCACTCAGGACCGTAAATTAGTGATTACTCAGAGAAGGTCCTTCTCTGAGCAAAATTCCTCCTTGGGACGTCTGTTTTACATCCAAATGTGGCCTTTATCAATCAGTATGTGTTCCAAAGTATATTTGGTTAGATGTGTGTATCCTTTTGCTGAGACCTTTGGGCTTGAGATCACTACATATTCCCCCACTTGATTACGATGTTCAGTTAAGAAGGAGATCGTAATCACAGATGAAGTGGTCCAGAGGGAGCAGCGATGATTCTTGCAGGTTCAATTTGCTTTTTCCATATGACTGATGTCATCAAGAAATGGATTCACTAAATCATAAGAAAACTAAATAAAAGTCGACAAAAGGATATGCATGCACTATTCGTACACCTAAAGTAACTTAAGAGTTAAACATCTATTCAGGACTAAAGGTTAAAGTCTGAATTATCAAAATAATAATGATAAACAAATGTGTACTATAAAAACTTTAAAAGGTTTTAATCTACAAAAGAAAAGTCAAAACACTGCTTCAAGTGATTAAGAATTAAAACATAGCATAGAAAGAGGAAAGGAAAAGAAGTGTTCATTTCTAACTACGCTACAGTATAATAACGATTAATATCCTCTAATAGGTCATGCATGGGTCCATGTGTAAACAGAGCTTAAATTTGCAACTGGATGTGAGCACATTCAATGTGAAATCGAACTTCTGCTGTTACATTCAGTAAATTTTAGCTCATTGTTCCCCCACTTGTTGAAATCACGTGTGTGAAATCAGCTGTGGGAGAAGTCTGGATGGTAAACTTAGCTTTGAAAGCTTAAAGTTTGGTTCAAACCTGGAGAAAATTGTTCAATTTTCATTCAGGTACAGACTGTGGTTGCTTAGCTGAGACTTAACTCTGAGATTAAGGCTCTTCAACCGTAATGTTCAGCTTGTGAGTAAGATTGTTTCTTACTGGACTGACGGGACTTTGACTTAGGTCTGTAAGTGGCTGCATCAGAGGCCTGTTTACCAGCTCCCTGGGAGAAGACTCAGCAGTCAGCACAGTGTCAAGTTTGCAGTGTTTAGTTTGCAGGTGTTTCTGAAAACCTAAATCAGCCCACGTACGTAACTCTCGGATTGTAGCATTGTAAGGATTTGCGATGATGCCTAAGTGACGGCTCGTGGCAGGATGCAGGTTACTGAGAAAAATTGTTTTGAAGTGTTGGTCTTCATCTATATTTTCCTCATTACGCAAACCAAAGTAAGCTCTGAGGAGTCTGTGGTAGAACCGGCTCGGTGGTTCTTGTCTGCCCTGTTTTGTGTTCAAGGCAAAACTCAAACCTGATTGAGTTGCTTCTTCAGAAAACTCTCTCTCCAAAGCTTCACAGAGGAGGGAAAAGTCATTTCTGACCGCATCTGTCTGGCGTTCAATGAACTTCTTGACATCATTGCTTGCTGTTAGTCTGATCAGGAAGATTTTGTCACTAACAGAAGCCTTTGGGAACCTTTGCAGGTAGAAGCTGATGTCATTCAGGTAGGTTCGGATGTCATTTAATTTGCCAAATGTGGTTTCCAATTTTGGCAAATTCTGAGCAATTCTGAAAAGATCTTTATCTGTGGGAGCCTGGTGAGTCCTGGCTCCTGCAGGCCCATCAGCCTGGTAGGTACCACCTGGATCTGGAGATGTTTTGGGATCTAGAGGAAGAATATGTGGTACAGGAGGTAAATGTGAACAAGAAGAATTCTCATGAGACTTCCTGTTACTGAGGAGATCCTCTCTGTCATCACAGAGGATGCTCTGATTTCCTGCTCTGTGTTCAGCCTCAGAAGACTGAAACAGTTCTCTTCTGACTCTTATCAGTTCCTCTGATAAGTGGTCTTGGTCTTGATAAGCTGAGCTTAGCTCATCTCTAGCTTCAGCTAGCTGTCTTTCCAGCAGCTGGATTCGTGTCTGTTTATCATTGAGATGTTTGTCATAAACAGAAATTTCCAGTTTCAAGTCCTGGATTTCATTCTGAGCTTCCTGAAGAGAGCTCTGTGATTCCTCGTGAATCTGGTTTAGCTCCTTCAGCTCAGTCTGAGTTTCTGCCAGTTCCTGTTGGCAGCTCTGGAGCGATTGTTCAAGCTCCCTGTTTTCCTCTTTAAGTTCATTATTCTCTTTCTTAGTCTCAGTAAACTGATCTGTTAGTTCAGTTATGCGAGTCTGGTTTTGACTGACTACTTTTTCCAGAATTTCAAACTTGTGCTGGAGAGATGTATTCTCTTCCTTCAGCTGTGAAAATTTCTGGACTTGCGCTTTAAATTTGCTTCCTGCGTTCTCCACTGCATGGTGGACTTGTTTAAAACGCGCCAGAAAAACAACAGATAAGCAACCAAAGGTTTTGGTCAGACTTTTATCTGTGGGTCGTTTCTGATCCGTGATCAGATTTACGTTGCTGTGGTCAGTGTTGAGGATTTTACCTGCATAAACAGGTAACGTGTTCTTAGTGAAATCAAGCATGATTCAAAAGGATTTCCAGAATTGGATTTTCCAATTTGGCAGGTGAAACCTTGTTGTTTAACACAACTGTGGTTGTAAGAGTGGCTTCCTTCAGCGACACTCAGATCTGTCTGATTGTCTCAGAACACAACAAGTAGCTTGCAAACTTTCTTAGAAGTTTCAAGATGCTCAAAGATAAACACACTCTCTTACTCTGTGGGCAGAGAGCAGAAAACAATCTTCCAAAATGAAATTGTTTAGGAAGTCAAACTTCTCAAGCAATTTCTTCAACTGTTCAAAGATCAAAGCGTTTTTAATTGTTTGATCTGTTCATCAGCACTTTCCTCCGGTGCGTGAATTGAGTAAAATCTTCTAAATGCTCTTACAGCCAATAATCTCAGATTTAAATCTGCCCCTTGCTCACCTCTTTGGGTCTGTTAGGGATGAAAATCAAGCAACTTCTGCTTTAAATGAATCACTTGCAGGAATACGCTGCAGTGGGTTTTTATTGCACCTCCAACCGTCTCCACTCCGTGGGGAGTCACGGCCTTAGCAAACCAAGGTAGCTAATCTTAGCCAGCTAACGGAGGGTCTGGTGTAGATTAATTTACTGGAATACGCAGTTAAATTATCTAACACTCAGTGCAGGTCAACTAATGTTGGAATACGCAACACTGTTGCCTACGAAGGCCTTTCAAAAATGAACGTTCAAGCACTATTTATGCATGCAAAATCAACTTAACATGTAGCAACATGTAGGAGTAGAAGCATAGCTTAGCTTTAGCTTCTATTGTGTAGAGGAAAGGTCATAAATCAAAGGGGTTGGGTCAGCAGCTTGCTGAGAGCATGTGTCCCCCACTCTGCCAGAGTCTGTGTGCGTCCACACTTTCCTCTGTTCTAAAGTGCATTAAAATGTTTCACATCCAGTTTGGAACATGAAATGCTCACACATGTTGACCAGCAACAGTTCAGTGGGTTTCTTTGTATCATGAAAAGTTTTCAAACGCCTCACACGGGGCACCATAATATGTTGTGATTTAGCTTGGGCAACCACAATATATATAGCGTCACTTTGTATGATATTAATATTAATATTAATATTTCTATTAATATCAATACTAATACAGCCTCGGAGCACCACCTTACTTATTTGATATGTAATGGAAGCAAGGAAAACCATTAATGTCTTAAATCAACTCTTAGATTGATTTAATGAAGTGATCAGTCTCAGGACGCTTTCATGAGTTCTCGCTTGAAGTGACCTTTCATGATACATCAGAAAAACCACAAACAACGACTAGTTAAGATAATACGGAGTATTTATTAACTAGTCTACAAACTACATGAGATAATGTATGTACAAAATATATACAAGAAATATGTGAGCATGATGATCAACCAAAAGTTATCTTGTGAAAGAAATGTGAGATGGTATGAAAATGAAACATAAATTAATTAAGCCTCAGTTAATTAATAAATGTTCAAAGAAAAAGAAGGAAGGATTTCTTAATCCAACTAAACAAAGTTAAACTGGGTCTGGTAAACCGTAGGCCTGGATTAATTCACTATCACCAACTTCTTGTGACATCAGATCATATTTCATAGCAAATGATCAGGATTCTCCTCAGAGGTTCCGTCTGACTGAGGTGCTTCACTCACGCCCTGGTTCTGCTGGACTGTTCCTCAAATCCTTTGGAAGATTGTCGGGTGGATGGATCCCAAAAATCTTCCCGATCTCCTGGAAGTTCGTCCGGCTCTCTGCGGGCTGTCGGCTCAGTGGTGGTTCTGGTTCCTCTCTCTCTCTCTCATCCGTCTCCCCAGAGACGTGCAGCTTCAGGACTGATGTCACGGGATGGTTGATAGTAAAGATGATTTGGGTTAAAGTCTTCTTCTCTCCATCACTCCTCCCGGAGTGATCCGTGGTTCTGAACTCTGCTGAGTTCAGAGCAGGTGTTGTCTCATTCTTTCCCCATTGTTCCAAGTTTCTTCAGTTCTGTCTCTACTCCTTCCAGTTCTCCCAGATCAGTTCTCTTTCAGTTCTGATCAGATCTCATTCTCTTTCCGATCTCTCCAATTCTGATTCTCACAGTTCAGAGCTTCGCGCTCTGCCTGGCAGTGGAATGTGGCTTGCAGCTTGTCAGCCAATGGGAAGCTGACAGAGTCAGGTTTCATCCAATAGTCAGACACATCTCAAATGATCATTTGACTATCAGTTAAGCGTAATGGTTATAAACATCTGTGAATTCTAAGTGAGGCATGTGTAAAATGGATCAATTATTCAGACATGATGAAATAAAATGAACACAATAAAATAAAATAAAGCAAAGATCTGAATTATATGAATAAAGGAAGACATTGAATAAACAAATCAGCTAAACAGATAAAACAGGATTAATCTTGATGATTTAAGATTCCTGTAAAGAAAATACATGTGTTAGACATCATTTGATATGAGGAAGTCCATTTCTAACATAAAAGTGGATTTCAGCAGTTGGGTAAAGTGTCTCTTTCTTCACCTTTATGCAGCAAATCCTGGAATGCATGTGATGTGAATTTGGGGAAGAAACATGTAGTTTCTAATCACCAAAGTATGTCATGTTGCATATCAAAAGAAAAGTCTTCATCATGAGATTAACATGAGCTTACTTTCCTGATAATATAAAACAGTTCTTGGATGTTAAGAACACATAACAAAATTGGCTATAAGGAACCAATTTATAGCAGGTCGTAAATACTGTGAAGGAGTATCTCCAAGCTTGGAGGATGGGTTCAAAGTTCAACCAATTGGACTTTGTTTGTTTTACCAAAATGCAGGTCCTCTCCTGAGTTGCTCTCAGGACCGTAAATTAGTGATTACTCAGAGAAGGTCCTTCTCTGAGCAAAATTCCTCCTTGGGATGTCTGTTTTACATCCAAATGTGGCCTTTATCAATCAGTATGTGTTCCAAAGTATATTTGGTTAGATGTGTGTATCCTTTTGCTGAGACCTTTGGACTTGAGATCACTACACTCCCTCTGCTGACCCGATCCTGAACCAGATCCCCTCACTCCCTCTGCTGACCCGATCCTGAACCAGGTTCCCTCACTCCCTTTGTTGACCCGATCCTGAACCAGATCCCCTCATTCCTTGGGGGGACGCGATCCTGAACGAGATCCCCTCACTCTCTAGGCTGCCGCGATTCTGGAACCGCGGGGCTGGCTCCCCTCTTTCTCTCGGCTGGCCCGTCCTGACCAGATTCCCTCCTCGTCGGCTGACCCGATCCTGTCTCAGCGGACGGATCCCCTATTCCCGGGGTGGCCCGGTCCTGGCCCACTGGCCGGTTCCCCCATTCCCTCTGCTGACCGGATCCTGACCAGTCCCCTCACTCCCTCTGCTGACCCGATCCTGTATCACCGGACCAGTCCCCTCACTCCCTCGGCTGACCCGATCCTGTACCACGGACCAGTCCCTCACCCCTCTGCTGACCCGATCCTGAACCAGTCCCCTCACTCCCTTTGCTGACCCGACCTGAACCAGATCCCCTCACTCCCTCGGCTGACCCGATCCTGAACCAGATCCCCTCACTCTCTAGGCTGACCCGATCCTGAACCACCGGACCAGATCCCCTCACTCTCTCGGCTGACCCGATCCTGAACCAGATCCCCTCACTCCCTCGGCTGACCTGATCCTGAACCAGATCCCCTCACTCTCTCGGCTGACCCGATCCTGAACCACCGGACCAGATCCCCTCACTCCCTCGGCTGACCCGATCCTGTACCACTGGACCAGATCCCCTCACTCCCTCTGCTGACCCGATCCTGAACCACCGGACCAGATCCCCTCACTCCCTCTGCTGACCCGATCCTGTACCACTGGACCAGATCCCCTCACTCCCTCTGCTGACCTGATCCTGAACCAGATCCCCTCACTCCCTCGGCTGACCTGATCCTGAACCAGATCCCCTCACTCTCTCGGCTGACCCGATCCTGAACCAGATCCCCTCACTCCCTCTGCTGACCCGATCCTGTATCACCGGACCAGATCCCCTCACTCCCTCGGCTGACCCGATCCTGTACCACTGGACCAGATCCCCTCACTCCCTCTGCTGACCCGATCCTGAACCAGATCCCCTCACTCCCTCTGCTGACCCGATCCTGAACCAGATCCCCTCACTCCCTCTGCTGACCCGATCCTGAACCAGATCCCCTCACTCCCTCGGCTGACCTGATCCTGAACCAGATCCCCTCACTCTCTTGGCTGACCCGATCCTGAACCACCGGACCAGATCCCCTCACTCCCTCTGCTGACGCGATCCTGAACCAGATCCCCTCACTCCCTCGGCTGACCCGATCCTGAACCACCGGACCAGATCCCCTCACTCCCTCTGCTGACCCGATCCTGAACCAGATCCCCTCACTCCCTCGGCTGACCCGATCCTGAACCAGATCCCCTCACTCCCTCGGCTGACCCGATCCTGAACCACCGGACCAGATCCCCTCACTCCCTCTGTTGACCCGATCCTGAACCACCGGACCAGATCCCCTCACTCCCTCTGCTGACCCGATCCTGAACCAGATCCCCTCACTCCCTCGGCTGACCCGATCCTGAACCAGATCCCCTCACTCCCTTGGCTGGCCCAGCAACTCTGTCCTTAGTCATGGAAAGACGAAGGGCAGCATTAGCAGAATCCAGCTCTCACTTGAAATGGATCCTACTTTCTGCAATCCAGACCAAGCTTGGTACCGGGTGTACAGGGACCAGACGGCTTACTTCATACTCTGAGCACCTCCACCGGAGCCCCCGGAGGACTCTGTTGCATGCTTTCTCCAAGTCCACAAAGCACATGCAGACTTGCTGCCCCCTCCAAGACCCTGAGGAGGGTGTAGCAGAGACAGTCCACTGCTCCACAACTGGGACGAAGACAATTACTGCTCCCCCTCAGTGCGAGGACAGACCTCCCGACCCAGGAGGCTGAGGAGTTTGATCCTCCTGTAGTTGTACCGTCAACCTTCTGACCGCCCCCCACTATCTGAGCGATCAGATGACCGCCCTTCTCTTCACCTGCTTGTCAGACATGATGATGGTGTTGTGTCCTGGTGCCGAGCGCACACACGGACACTCTTCTGCATGAACATGGACAACCCACGAAGAGCGCAGAAGTCCAGCAATCAAACTCAGATCAGTGTTCCTCCCAATCACAGGTCTCACTGTCATAAGGATTGCAAACCCCCCAGCAGAAGGAGGGACCCCTTCTAAGGACTTCCCCCTACCTGAAAGCAGGGGGAGGCACCCTCTTGTCCACCAGGTGCTCACCCTAATGCCCCACCTCTAGACGGGGCTCCTGGTGACCTGCATCCAGCATTTCCATCCACCATGGGGGGTCTGAGTTCTCTCGACTTTAATCCCATCTTAGAGGACCATTATAAGTTAAAGTCTGTCTGACCGACTTATGCTCACTTGTTGATATTTGTCTGCTCCTGATTGGACGTTACTGTAAATTCAAGACATCTAATCGGTCATGGGTTTGACAGGAAGTGGCTTCATGGTGATTTCCGGATCAACATAAAGGTCTGAGCAACGTAGTTGTGAGGGAATAGTGTTCCTGGAAGAAAACTGAGACAGGCTCAATCCACTCAAATGTGGACAACAATGGAACGTTTGTCTGGAAAATCAGTTTAAACTGAATTTATGTTTTAACTGAGTTTTACTAAACAGAGATTAATATTAATGTGGTGCAGCAGAGCTCTGTTTAACTTTATACACTGATGAACTCATTTTAAGCCTAGTTATACAAATTTCTGATTAGAGCTAATCTTAGATTAAATTAAACCTTGTTGGTGCAATCCAGCCTATGAGATCTACTGGAGTTTATGAGTTGATGTATGTTTAAAATGTTGACTCCAAAGCAAGGAAGTATAGCTTTTTGGATGCTTGTGACCTCACTTCCTCTGCTCTTAGATGAAGATGTGAAGGGAAAGATTCAAATGTGTGGGAAATGAAATAGAGGGTTGAACAGTGAAGATGCTTCAGTCAGTGTTCAGTTAAGCATGATGAACCTTCAGCTCCTGCCCTCCTGGAGCTCAGCTGGATCAGAGTCCTGTAGGATGGGAGAAAACTCTGGACTTTTCTTCCTCAGGTCCAAGCGTGAGACAGAAGTTACTCAGCTGAAGAAGACTCTGGAGGAAGAGGCCAAGGCTCACGAGCAGCAGATGGCCGACATGAGGCAGAAACACAATCAAGCGTTCGAAGAGCTGAATGAGCAGCTGGAGCAGGCCAAACGGGTAACGGACAAACCCAGAGTCAGGAGGAAGCTGCCATCTTCTGTCTTTGTAATGCGTCATGTGTCTCTCCTGCAGAACAAGGTGTCGATGGAGAAGGCCAAGCAAGCCCTGGAGAGCGAGTGGAATGAGCTGCAGATCGAGCTGAAAACGCTGACGCAGAGCAAAGGAGACTCGGAGCACCGTCGCAAGAAGGCGGAAGCCCAAGTTCAGGAGCTGCAGGTGAAGCATGGAGAAAGCGAGCGGCAGAGGCAGGAGCTCACGGACAAGATGACCAAGATGCAGGTACGAAGGTGGAGGAGCTGTGGTGCGGGACGAAGGGTTGCAGCAAACGCATTTACTGAGTAACTGATGTGTTGTGTTTAGGCAGAGCTGGACAATGTTAACGGCCTCCTCAGCGAAGCAGACGGCAAAAACATCAAGTCAAGCAAGGACCTGTCTTCCATGGAGTCTCAACTGCAGGACACGCAGGTAGAAACACGCCTGCACTCATGCACACTACTGCCGTCTGCACGGCAAAATTTAGCGGTCTTATACAAGTTAAACACTGAAATTGAGGAGAATCAGACTATAATCAAAGGAAATTATCTGTCCATGCAGTAAGATAAATATACTTGCTAAGATTTCTTGAAATAAGAAAAAAATACTGATAATGCTTCTTTTCAGTGTTTCTTTCTCATTTTAAAGTAAAAAATCTTAAAAGAATATCAATTTTTAAATTTGAGAATTGCTATAAAGCCTTTTTAGTAAGGCAGCGTGACACCCCCCCAACGTCCAAACATGCATGTACCTGAGTGGAGCTGGGGAAGGCTTCTTTCACCAAGAGCCAGGTTGGTTTGGTGACCTGGGACTTGAACCCAAGATCTTCTGTGTACGAGACAACCTGCTCCACCACACTGCCGCTGTTTCAGACTGTTGCATATGTGCTACCAGTTCCTGAGTTCCTGCTTAGTTTCCTGAAAAGATTTTAAAACAAGAGAAATCTTGTTTTAAAATCTTTTCTCTCAAAATGAGAAAGCAACAACACTGAAAATCAGCATTACCAGACTAGTCTGAAGTGTTTATCACTTAATAAGAAACTTGAAACGATTGTTGTTTAAGCTAGTTCCCACTGGTCTAACATCTAGACATTTTTCGTTTACAAGTACCTTTTGTGTATGAACTGGTATGGGAGGTCTTGGAGCAAGTTTTTACAGCTAAAATTGGGAGTGAAACACACAATGTGATCGGAAACAGTGTCTTCATTTAAATATCATTTAATTTAACTTAAATGTGAAATAAAAGACATTTACTCTAAATTAGATTAATAATCTTACACATTCTGCTCATCAATTACTTAAGTCAGTTTTTGCAAAATATAAGACGTGGTCAGAGACTGTTTCTGCCGCCCTTTAAATGGCTGTTAATCCCTAGTGTATACCTGGCAGAGGTGGGAATTGTGGAGTTAAGTCTTGTCCCATGTCCTGTATTTGTTCTGCCCAGCTACTAAACCAGGTGAGTCCAATCAGCCGTATTTAATTCATTGTGCTGATTGGACTCACCTGGTTCAGTAGCTGGGCAGAACAAATACATGACATGGGAAAGACTTAACTCCACAATTCCCACCTCTGATACCTGGCAGTGGCGACCAGGCCATCGGGCTCATTTCCAGGGTGCCTGGTGCCTGTCTGGTCGCGTTTGCGTTTTAAATGAATAATCCGGCATGTTGGCTGTCCAGTTGAAGCTCATGAAACTCACGGATGCAGGCAGAAACGTTGACCCCCCCACCCCCGTTGCTGTTCAGTCTCTCTGTGAGCATCATAGCTCTGCTGCGGACCTGGAACAGTGTTATCTGAATGCACAGTAAACAGTTCATGTTTGGAAAAACATCTTTGTCGAGTCCAACACTTCCATTAAAGATGGAAGCTGATGTCCTCCGTCCACTTTCCATTTGAGTTGTGCAAACAGTCAGTTCAGAGGCCTCCAGACCAAGTCCCTAATGTATGCCCGGCATGCATGATGCGTCCAGCAGCAGCTTCATTATTCTATAAGTCACTCTGAAAACGGTTGTTCAGGTCGACCAGCTGTCTGTCAGGAACAGAGAACTCTGCTTCATCGTTATCAGCACTAGTTGGCTCCTGCAATGCTTGCTGGGCGAGTCTGACCTACTCGCCCAGCAGGTCAGTAGGTACTGCTGTGCAACCTGTGCAGCTGGCACAGGTTGCACATGTGCCAGCTGCCTCTGTGGGTGGCGCACCCTGGCACTCGTGGTTACACCATTGTCACAGATGATTTTCAGCCAAGATTGTGATCTGCTTTTAAGGTGGTACAAGTAGTTATAGGTAATTTATCACTTTATTACAGAAACAGAAATATAATCTGTACACAATAATGAATATAAGAATTAATTATAAACAAATTGGTTACTGTTTAATTTATTTCAAATAATGTTTAGCATAAACTGTTTTTCCTGCAGGAGAAGCTGGCATTGCATAATGTGGCATTTCATAGACATAAACGCTGTTTAAGGAGAAGTATTTAAAGTATTTAGAATACAGTACTAGAACTAAGAAATGTAACAGAATATGTTACAAAATACATTTTTAAGTGGGTTTTCAGTATTCTGTAACTAAATACATTTAGGAAGTATTCTCCCCAACACTGCATTTATGGTATGATACTATGGTTGACACGGTAGTCAGCTGGTAACTGTTAGATTCTAAATAGGCTCAGTATCAAGTTTAGGTGGATGATGGTGTAACCCATTTTATTTGATTTACATAATTGTACAGACTGCACATTAACCATATTGTAGTTGATTAAGTAGAATTTTTAGTTTGTGATTTGCATGCATATCACAAACTGCAAAGCTAATATTTATTTTGTAAGGGAAAGAAACAAAAGTCTGTGTGGCCACATGTGGAGCCTTTGTTTTATTATTTTACAGTCTTACATCCGTAGGCGCCCAGCCTCATTCACTCTTAGTGTTTTGCGTTAATTTGGTGGAGGTGGCCTTGGATGGTATCAAATTCCTGGCTTGAGTTATTGTCCCAGTCCGCCCCTGATACCTGGTAGCACGTGTAGGTGCTGTCGCTGTCAATGGTGCAGGTTTCGTTTAAATGCAGAATAAAAATGGTGAAATGTGCTGTCTGGCTTTGTTCAGAGAAATGAAAGGGGTTTCTCTTATTTCCTTTCACCAACTCTAGGAGCTGCTGCAGGAGGAAACTCGTCAGAAGCTTTCCCTCTCCACCCGCCTGAGGCAGCTGGAGGAGGAGCAGAACAGCCTGCGGGAGATGCTGGATGAGGAGGAGGAGGGCAAGAAGAATGCCGACAAGCAGGTTCTCACTCTGCAAGCCCAGGTTGGTCCACAAAGGCCTCGTCTTCCAATAAAACTAGTGATGTACCGGTCTCGATCCGATACCATGCCCTGTATATAACTGTGTCCCCGTCACAGCTGTTAGTATAGAACTATTTTATCCTCTTAAAGGATAACTCAGTAACTTTTTCACCTCAATAAATGCTTTTTGGAATCCCTGCGGGGCTAAACAAAGTGTTTATGGAGCAATTCGATGCCCCCCCCCCCTCCAGCCGGTGTCTCTGGCCTGTGAGCAGCACTTGCAAGTCTGCCGGAGCAGACCCCACACAGAACTTGTGACAACAGAAACCGCTGTACGGCACTCAGGTCCCCTACTACCGAGCTGCTTCCAGCTCTGATTTGAACCAGACTACCAGCACTGATTTGAAGAAAACATTTCTTTAGCTCCCCACCACCTAAACACTCTTTGCTGGACCAGAGTGAAGAACTGATTCACGTAGCTGCGCTGCCTGGGAGCCGGGCGAAGCATCACTGCTTCAGGCTCAATAATCGGAGGAACGGGGAAGCGTTGACGGTGACCGGAGGAACGGGGAGGCGTTCCTCCGGTCGTTCTTGGAACAACGTTCCTGGTAGGAAGCACAACAACAGGCAGCCTCTCTGTTTCAAGCTCTGTTATCTGCATTCAAGAGTTTTTGCCTCTGAGATTACACCCAGGATTCAAAAACTGGAAGCGCCTGAACCTTCTATATCTATCTATATATATATCTATATATATATATATATATATATATATATATATATATATATATATATATATATATATATATATATATATATATATATATCTTGTTTGTTTTTAAATGTCTTATGTTCAAATAAAGAATAAAAAATAAATTATAAATTTATATATATATATATATATATATATATATATCTTGTTTGTTTTTAAATGTCTTATGTTCAAATAAAGAATAAAAAATAAATTATAAATTATATATATATATATATATATATATATATATATATATATATATATATATATATATATATATATATATATATATATATACATATCATTTCGGTGCATTTTTTCCATCGTGTAAATTAGGGAATTTACACAAGGTAAGAACAGCTTAAACAATTTGTCTTAAAGGGACTAGAGGCAGGAATTTAAAAACACCAAACATGCATGTGCATTTTTTTAATAGTAATGGGTGATGAAGCTCTAAATACCAAGAAGAACGTTTCCACCGACGTTTGGGTGTGTGCTGCAAAATGCGCTGCAATTCGGTGTCTGAATTTCCCGCGCTGCCCTGCGGACGTGACGTCAAATGACGCTACATCCGCAGTTTTGATGCAGGAAGAAGACGGTCGCGGTAAATTCAAACACTGTAAGCGATTGTTATGGATTCTTCTGCCATCAGCAAACGATCCAGATCATCTGAAAGACACTAAAAAGTGGAACTACAAAGAAAAAGGTTAGTAAACAACATTATAGCTTCAGTTTGTGCTCCCGTGACGGCTTGGCTCGTGGCTGCAGTTACCTGAAGCGCCAGTCGTGGCAGTTGCGAGTTTAGTTTCTTAATGTTGCCTCTAGTCCCCCTTAAATTCCCTACTTGTTTTTTTTTTTTTTTTTTACAGTATGGGAAAAATGACACATGCTGAGATTACAAAAAGATCTGTTTAAAGACAGATGGACACCGTTGATCAGGGTGACCACTGGGATTAAGCCCTGAGTGCCTGTATGTTTATCAGATGGATTTGTGAACAACCATGGCTTTGTTTATTTTGATGTTTTTTGTTATTGCTGCCGTTTTGTTCTGTAACAGACTTTGACTAACTTCACTAACCAAACCGATGCATCTTTTCCTAAACTGCCCAGTCATGTCATGACTTGTGACATGTTGCTACTGTATATGAAAGAGAATCACTTGTCAGAAAATGGTTCCTGTAGATGAAGAATGACCAAATAAAGTCTTTACAAAAATATAATTTAGTGAAATAAAATATTGCTTTTGAATTCTGGTTGGGAATAATTTAAAACAAACAAAACTGTCCCAGACACATTTGAGCAATCTTCCCATGAACATGGACCAACATACCTGTCAACAGGTGCAGACGTCTGATTGGACGTTTCAGAAACACCTGATTGCTGTGATTGTCTCCACAACATTTAAGCCTCTGAGCCCCATCATGCTTGTTTACTTGTTTTATTTACTTGTTTGTTTTTAATATTTCTCTTGAACCACAATTCAAAATCAATGTCATGATTTTCAAAGAATTTTTTTATTTATTACTTTTGTCAATTTCAACTAGCAGCCGATTTATTTATTTATTTATTTATTTATTTTTCCCCCTTGGAGGGTATGAGTAATTGTAAGGACGACTATAGATGTGTATGGAGGAGGATGTTTTCGTCTCTCCAGACCCTTGGCTGAGTACTCTGTTTTTCTGAGTAGCTGGCAGAGATGAAGAGGAAAGCGGAGCAGGAGGCCTTGTCCCTGGAGGGGGCAGAGGAAGGCCGTAAGAGGGTGCAGCGGGAGCTGGACGGCACTCTGCAGCAGCTGGAGGAGAAGACGGCAGCTTATGACAAACTGGACAAGACAAAAACCCGTCTGCAGCAGGAGCTGGACGACCTCCTGGTGGACCAGGACCACCTGAGGCAGATCGTCTCCAACTTGGAGAGGAAGCAGAAGAAGTTTGATCAGGTAACGTGTTAACTGCCACAATGGACTGAAATGTGACGGGCTTCATAGCCGTGGAGTTAACTTCATCATCATCATCATAGCTGAATCTAAGGAACATCCAGAAGACTTTTGTTGATCTCATTTCCCAAATTCTCATGGATTGGTGTTCCCTCACCAGATGTTGGCGGAGGAGAAGAGTGTCTCCTCGCAGTACGCTGAGGAGCGCGACAAAGCCGAGGCTGAAGCCAGGGAAAAGGAGACTCGCGCTCTCAACCTGGCCCGTGAGCTGGAGACCATGACGGACCAGAAAAATGAGCTGGACCGAGCCAACAAGCTGCTAAAAGCCCAGATGGAGGACCTGGTCTCCTCCAAGGACGACGTCGGCAAGAGTGTAAGCAATGTTGGAGACAGTTGATCCTCCGGCAGCCTCGGCAGCTCAGCGGGAGCTCTGGAGGCAGCGCACTGCTCCTGATGACAGCTGGAACGTGTCTGCAGGTTCATGAGCTGGAGAGGTCCAAGCATGCCATGGAGCAGCAGCTGGAGGAGATGAGGGTCCAGCTGGAGGAGCTGGAAGACGAGCTGCAGGCCACCGAGGACGCCAAGCTGCGCCTGGAGGTCAACATGCAGGCCATGAAGGCCCAGTTTGACCGAGACCTGCAGGCCAGAGATGAGCAGGGAGAGGAGAGGCGGAAGCAGCTGGTGAAGCAGGTACGATGGTTGTGCAGGTACGATGGGGAAGCAGGTACGATGGTGGTGCAGGTACGATGGGGAAGCAGGTACGATGGTGGTGCAGGTACGATGGGGAAGCAGGTACGATGGTGGTGCAGGTAGGAGGGTGAAGCAGGTACGATGGGGAAGCAGGTACGATGGTGGTGCAGGTAGGAGGGTGAAGCAGGTACGATGGTGGTGCAGGTACGATGGGGAAGCGGGTACGATGGTGGTGCAGGTACGATGGGGAAGCGGGTACGATGGTGGTGCAGGTACGATGGGGAAGCAGGTACGATGGTGGTGCAGGTAGGAGGGTGGGAAGCAGGTACGATGGTGGTGCAGGTAGGAGGGTGAAGCAGGTACGATGGTGGTGCAGGTAGGAGGGTGAAGCAGGTACGATGGTGGTGCAGGTACGATGGGGAAGCGGGTACGATGGTGGTGCAGGTACGAGGGGGAAGCAGGTACGATGGTGGTGCAGGTAGGAGGGTGAAGCAGGTACGATGGGGAAGCAGGTAGGAGGGTGAAGCAGGTACGATGGTGGTGCAGGTAGGAGGGTGAAGCAGGTACGATGGTGGTGCAGGTAGGAGGGTGAAGCAGGTACGATGGTGGTGCAGGTAAGAGGGTGAAGCGGGTACGATGGTGGTGCAGGTAGGAGGGTGAAGCAGGTACGATGGTGGTGCAGGTAGGAGGGTGAAGCAGGTACGATGGTGGTGCAGGTAGGAGGGTGAAGCAGGTACGATGGTGGTGCAGGTAGGAGGGTGAAGCAGGTACGATGGGGAAGCGGGTACGATGGTGGTGCAGGTAGGAGGGTGAAGCAGGTACGATGGTGGTGCAGGTAGGAGGGTGAAGCAGGTACGATGGTGGTGCAGGTAGGAGGGTGAAGCAGGTACGATGGTGGTGCAGGTAGGAGGGGAAGCAGGTACGATGGTGGTGCAGGTAGGAGGGGGGAAGCAGGTACGATGGTGGTGCAGGTAGGAGGGGGAAGCAGGTACGATGGTGGTGCAGGTAGGAGGGTGAAGCAGGTACGATGGTGGTGCAGGTACGATGGTGGTGCAGGTAACGGGGTGAAGCAGGTACGATGGTGGTGCAGGTACGATGGTGGTGCAGGTAAGGGGGTGAAGCAGGTACGATGGTGGTGCAGGTAGGAGGGGGAAGCAGGTACGATGGTGGTGCAGGTAGGAGGGGGAAGCAGGTACGATGGTGGTGCAGGTAGGAGGGTGAAGCAGGTACGATGGTGGTGCAGGTACGATGGGGAAGCAGGTACGATGGTGGAGCAGAAGCTGGTACGATGCTGAAGCAGGCACTTCTGCCCCGTTACTACTGGCTGTGCTTAATATTTTCCTCTTTCAGGTGCGAGAGATGGAGGTTGAGCTGGAGGAGGAGCGTAGACAGCGTTCTCAGGCCCTGTCCTCCAGGAAGAAGCTGGAGATGGACCTGGCTGAGCTGGAGGTCCAGATCGATCTGGCCAACAAAGGACGTGAGGATGCTTTGAAGCAGCTGAAGAAGCTCCAGGTGAAGTATTCCTCCACACAGGGACACACCTGCAGACCAACCCTGCAGACGGCCCCAGACACCTGCAGACCAACCGTGCAGACCGCCCCAGACACCTGCAGACCAACCGTGCAGACCGCCCCAGACACCTGCAGACCAACCGTGCAGACCGCCCCAGACACCTGCAGACCAACCGTGCAGACCGCCCCAGACACCTGCAGACCAACCGTGCAGACCGCCCCAGACACCTGCAGACCAACCCTGCAGACCAACCGTGCAGACCGCCCCAGACACCTGCAGACCAACCCTGCAGACCAACCCTGCAGACCGCCCCAGACACCTGCAGACCAACCCTGCAGACCAACCCTGCAGACCGCCCCAGACACCTGCAGACCAACCCTGCAGACCAACCCTGCAGACCGCCCCAGACACCTGCAGACCAACCCTGCAGACCGCCCCAGACACCTGCAGACCAACCCTGCAGACCGCCCCAGACACCTGCAGACCAACCCTGCAGACACCTGCAGACCAACCCTGCAGACCGCCCCAGACACCTGCAGACCAACCCTGCAGACCAACCCCGCAGACACCTGCAGACCAACCCCGCAGACACCTGCAGACCAACCCTGCAGACCGCCCCCGCAGACACCTGCAGACCGCCCCCGCAGACACCTGCAGACCGCCCCCGCAGACACCTGCAGACCAACCCCGCAGACACCTGCAGACCAACCCCGCAGACACCTGCGGACGTGCTACAAGCCTCCACATTTGAGTGGTCGACGCTGGAACTCGCTGCTGTTAATGTTATGTTCCTACTAAGGGTGCAACGACACAAAAATCCACGGTTCGGTTCGATACTTGAGTCACGATTCGATATTTTTTTAATACCAAAAAAAGTGATGCCTCTTTTTTTAGCTGTTGGGCTTTTGTCCACAATGACTTTCCTTTACGGTAACAGTGTACCGAACATGAGACCAAAAGCAGTTCCAAACGCCAGACCTGTATGTAGTTGAACTTGTAGTTAAAGGTTGAATATGGAACATTTTTATTAAAAGCTATATTTTTTCAAAAATAATACCTCCACGGGTCGTTTGGGGGTGTACAGAATGAAAGTACAACATTTCCTAGAAAAATTATATTTAGCCTAAAAATAATTATAAAATAAATTTTTACGGGTTCGATAATGGCATTTTATTTACGTCTATAAGCCAATACACGCCGCCATTGCAGGTTGCCAAATACGATCTCTGTGTGGAAACGATATTCCGGTCATAGTCAGGCTGTGCAGGGGAAAATCGTAGAGACGACCAGTGAAGCAGCTGCTTCAGAGCCCTGGAGATATTATCTGTTTCTGAGGAGGAGTGACCCGAGAAGAGCAAAACCTGGAGATAATTTAGGTGAAGACTTCACTAAATGGACCCACATAAACGTTTTCCACGGAGTAAAACACGGAAATGGTGACTTTCCTGCTGAATCGGTAAGCTAGCTTGTTTGCTAACATGGCTAATGTTAGCTGTCGGTTATAAACTCCTCTGTGTTACTTGTTGGAATGTAGACTGTTGGACATGCTGAGACTGTTGGACAGCTGAGATGTTGGACATGCTGAGACTGTTGGAAGCGAGATGGGACAGCGAGACTGTTGGCAGCCGAGACTGTTGGACATGCCGAGACTGTGGACATGCGAGACTGTTGGACATGCCGCAGACTGTTGGACATGCCGCAGACTGTTGGACATGCCGCAGACTGTTGGACATGCCGCAGACTGTTGGTCACTTGCGTATCGGCAGATTCTGCCATCCCAGCGGCTGGAGTTGTTTTTCTGCCGTTGCAACTACAACCTAGACACACGTGATGTCACTGTTCTGTCCGTATTCCAGATTCAACCTTTAAACACAGATCTAAACAGATTTTCAACACAGAGCTCATCTTCAGAAGGCAAGATGATAAAATAACTTTCGAAAATTCTTTATTGTTCGATAATCGATACATAGTTCTCACGGTTCGGTACACACCTGTATTGAACAGTTCAATACGAATACATATATTGTTGCACCCCTAGTTCCTACATCTGTTAATAAATCCAGATTAATTCTCCTCTTCAGTTTATGCACTCTGGGAAAACATAAAAAAAAAAAAAAAACATCCTCTCAAAACTATAAAATGTGAACCTCATGGAGATGACATCAACACCATGACTGAGTGTGTGACAGATTACATAAACTTCTGTGTGGACAACATCGTTCAACAAGAACAGTGAGGTGCTCCAATAACAAACCCTGGTCACAGGACCTGAAAAAGGCTGAACATAAAAGAAAGCTTTAGGGATGGAGACAGGGAGTACTGAAGACCACACAAAAACAACTGAAAACAAGACTAAGAAGTGAAGGAGGACTACAGGAAGAAGTTGGAGAGCAGCTCAGCAGAACAACGGAGGGATGTGTGGTCGGGAATGAAGAAGATCACTGGCTTCAAGTTAAAGGGGGACCAGACTGACGGAGGTCTGGACAGAGCTAACGAACTGAACATGTTCTTCAATAGGTTCAGTTCCCCCTGCCGACAACCCAACATTCCACACCCTCCATGAGCTCACAGCTTTCCTGTCCCACCTCCACTCTGTCACCCTGCACCTCAGTCATGGACCTGAACACAGCCTCCTCTCCCTCCACATCAGGGCATCCTGAGACCTCTTTGCCTCCACCTCCAGCCTGACTGTCTCCTGTGACCAGGTCAAGAAACAACTAGAAAAACTGAACCGGAACAAGGCTGCAGGTCCAGATGGTGTCAGTCCCAGAGTTCTCAAGACCTGCTCAGAACAACTATGTCCGGTTCTCCAGCACCTTTTAACACAGCCTGAGACAGAACAGAGTTCCTGTGCTGTGGAAGACATCCTGTCTTGTTCCAGTCCCTAAAAACCTCAACCAGTTGAACAAATGACTACAGACAGTTGCTCTGACATCTCACATCATGAAAGTCCTGGAGAGACTCTTACTGGCTCACTCAACAAGAAGTGAACACCTTTAGGCCCATTACAGTTCGATATGTAATGGGCTTGGGGTTGAAGACGCCATCATCTTTTGCTTCAGAGAGCCCACTCTCATCTGGACCAGTCAGGCAGCACTTGAGGGTCATGTTCTTTGATTTTTCAAGTGCCTTTAATACTATTCAGCTGCTTTGCTATGTCAGAAGCTCCATAACTTCCAGGTGGATCCCTCCACAACCACCTGGATTTACGACTACCTCACAAAAGACCACAGTTTGTGAGACTGAAAGGTTGTGTGTCTGAGATGGTGGTCAGCAGCACTGGAGCACCACAAGGGACTGTACTCTCACCATTCCTCTTTACACTGTACACCTCAGACTTCCAGTACAACTCTGAGTCCTGTCATCTGAGAAATATTCTGATGCCTGCTGTTGTGGGGTGTATTAGTGATGGACAAGAAGCGAATACAGGGAACTTGTTAATAGTTTGGAAATGGTGAGTAACAATCAGCTCATTTAAATACCAGCAAGACTAAAGAGATGATTGTGCTTAGGAGGAGCAAGAATAAGAGCATAGTCCTGTCTACATCCTGGAAGAGGAGGTGGAGGTGGTAGAGAACTACAAATCTTGGAGTAGCTGGACAACAGACTGATTGGAAATGCAACTGTGACTACATCTACAAGAAAGGTCTGAGCAGACTCTATTAAGGAAGCTACAATCATTTAATGTCTGAAAAAGATGTTGAGATTATAAGTTGTGGTAGAAAGTGAATTAGTTTGAGCTGTGGGGAGCAGCATAGAACAGAGACTTGAAGAAACTAAACAAGCTGATCAAGAAAGCTGGTTTGTGCTGGGGATAACCTGGAGCCGCTGGAGCTGATCGTTCAAAAGAATGCTTCACAAGCTGATGAAGATGATGGAGGACACTCCCATCCTCTCCCAACACGGTGAAGAATAAAGAGTGTGTTAGTGGGAGGCTGCGTAAGTTCGCTGTAGGACGGAGAGATACAGGAATTCATTCCTGCCAGCAACCATCACCCTAAAGAACAAGCTACTGCTTTTTGTTTATTTAAAAAAAAAAAAAAAAAAAAAGTGGCTTTTCATCTGAATTTCCCTTCGGGGATGAATAAAGTATTTTTCATTTCATTTTCATTTCATAAATACGTGGCTGCATGTTGCTAGTGGACAGTTATGTTGCAAGTAGCTCTGCCTGGATCCATTCACATCCATTCACCATCCTAAGAACACTGGATCAACTCATTTAAATCAGTGACAAAAAAGAAAATCTAATTTTTCATGTTGCTCAGAGTTGAAAACTGTGCATTGAACTAAATGATCATGAGTTTCAGCCACTAAATCCCTGCTGTGTGTGACTGACGTGGATGTGTACGCTCCAGGCTCAGATGAAAGATCAGAGCAGGGAGCTGGAGGAGCTGCGCACGTCCAGGGATGAAGCCGTCAATGGGACCAGGGAGGCCGAGAAGAAGCTGAAGGCCCTGGAGGCAGACAACCTGCACATCCAGGAGGTAGGGGCAGCCCAGCAACCTGCCATCTGATTGGCTCACACTGTTTGCACCTGATGTTGGAAAACACTCCTGTAGTGTAAGTAAGAGGCTTATGTGTGGCTTCCTTCAGGATCTGGCCACGGCGGAGAGGGTGAAGAGGCAGGCTCAGACTGAGAGGGACGAGCTCCAGGACGAGATGAACAGCAGCAACAGCAAGAAGTACGGAGAGAAATTTCGCCTTTCTGGTGATGTTCCTCCATGTTGATGCTCATCTACAGCTGTTACCTCAGAGCTCTAACATGCTGCCAGAATCTCATCTCAATCTCAGCAAAGATTGAGATGAGAGATGTGCAAAGACCTGGAGCTGGACCAGTTGCAGGTCTCTGCACATCTTGGTTTGTTTCACTTCAGCCATTTTATTCCCCCAGTTCGCTGCTGGCAGATGAGAAGAGGAGGCTGGAGGCACGCATCACCCAGCTGGAGGAGGAGCTGGATGAAGAGCAGCTGAACACGGAGATGGTCAACGATCGTCTGAAGAGGGCAACGCTGCAGGTGAGGAGTAACAGCAGGGCTGTAAATGAACACCTGCCAACCACTGAATGCGGGTTAAACGTGAGGTTTGAAAAATTGGTGCCACCAGGTGGGGGGAGGCTAGAGTCCTAAAGTTTTCAGTGTCCAAAAATGATAAAGTGCATTTTCGGTTTTCAGCCAAAAGACAAATCACCGAAACAGCACGGCCAAAACTTGCAATGACGCGGCAAACTGCACATCCAGCACGCGACTTATTATGTGAGAACATAATCTTTTAGCAGCCAGTCAGTGATAAGCCTGGATATTAGTATTTGTTGTAGTAGTACTATAGAGAAAAATGTAAAAGGCATTACGTAATGTACACATGGGTGGGGTCAAACTAAATATTTTATTTTGAATTGTAATTTATATCGTGCGTTGCTGTAAGGTCAGTGGTGAACAAATGTTTACACCTTGAATTATTGCAGTGTCTTGATTTTAGTGAGGTTAGTACACATCGTAGCCAAAAATGCTATGGTGTAATATGATGTAATAATTTCTTTTGGTGTTTCGGTTTTCGGTCTTGGTTTGCTCATTTTTTTGTTTTCGGTTTTGGTCAAGAATTTTCATTTCGGTGCATCCCTAATATTGACCTTATGAAGCCTTGGCTGGATCCTGTCTCCAGAGGGTTCAACCCATTGAAAGTACATTAAAAGTACAATTATGATCAGTTAATGCAAATGTGACGAATAATACTGCTATTTTTAACCTCTATTTTAATATGTTGAATTAGATTTTCATATTTTTTGTAAAATGAATTAAAAAAAATTATGAAATATTAACAGAGGTACTTACCTCAGGTACCTCATAGCTAGTTACGGCCTTGAGCAGATGGACAGCTTACCACACCCATCGTGACCGTTCACGATGGGTGTGGCAACACTCCCTCCACCTGGTGGCGCTAATTTGTCAGAGTTCAACAAACAAGCAGAAGAAGACACTCGGCTAGCCCAGCAAAGGTGGTGGCTTCTCCACCACTTTTGCTGGGAAATATTGGAAGCTGAGTTCTGGATGAGCTGCAGTGTGATGGAAATGAAGCAGGAACTGGCTTTAACGGTGACCCTGTCTCTGTGACCTCAGTCTGAGCAGCTGACCACTGAACTCGGCGCGGAGCGCAGCAACTCCCAGCGACTGGAGGGCACTCGCTCCCAGCTGGATCGCCAGAACAAGGAGCTGAAGCTGAAGCTGCAGGAGCTGGAGGGAACCATCAAGTCCAAGTACAAGTCCTCCATCACCACCCTGGAGGCCAAGATCGCTCAGCTGGAGGAGCAGCTGGACATCGAGTCAAAGTGAGCAGCGTAGAGACGCACGTTGCGATGTTTTATTTCAGCTCTAATCTGCTTCTGTTGCTGGTGTCAGGGAGCGTCAGCAGGCCTCCAGGCTCACCAGGCGCACGGAGAAGAAGCTGAAGGAGGCGCTGCTGCAGATCGAGGACGAGCGGCGCTACACAGAGCAGTACAAGGATCAGGTAGGTCTCCTTATCTGCTGCTGTCCATCTCTCTGAGGGAGGAGATGAGTTCACGACAATCAGTTTCACACAAAACTCCTCTGCAGGCAGAGAAAACCAATAGCCGAATGCGGCAGCTGAAGCGGCAGTTGGAGGAGACGGAGGAGGAGCTGACCAGGGCCAACGTGTACCGCAGGAAGCTGCAGCGGGAGCTGGATGATGCCACGGAGTCGGCCGACGCCATGAACCGAGAAGTCAGCACTCTGAAGAGCAAGCTGAGGTAGAAATAAGGTCCAGGTTGGAAAAAAGTTACCCTTGTAAGATTTGGGTGCATGATCACTGATTACGTATACGGTTTTACAACATCCATCAATGTGTTGCATATAAAAAAAATGTATCTAATGTTTTAAGGTTGCAAAGTTATGTAATGCACCTTTATTGGGACGTTGGTCTTCATGACTTCAGAGGGTATCCATTTTTAATACTGCCATACTAAAACTTGTGCTTTCCCATTCTGCTGTCGACGGAGGCGGACGCTTCTCTTCTGCCCCCCCCTCCCTCGTTTTCCCTGCTTCTCCTGTCCGGTCGACTCTCTGAGCCTCTGTCTGCATAACTTTCTGAATCTGAAACAACAACGATGATGGATTTGGTCAACTGGTCTCTCAATGCAATTGATCAAATTTTTTCCACCCGGAGAGCGGGACGGGGTGGAAACCATCGGGGTGCTCCGATGGTACGCACCCGGCGGGATATGTGATCGACTCCTGGAAGATCATGTGTCTGTCGGTGCTGTCCATCGAGGACATTGAAGATCTCTGCCTATTTGGATTTATGATAGCCGGGTTCCTGCTGATTGGTGTGGGCATTTTCCTGGTGTATCGCAAAGTTGGAGGGCTGCTGGCAGCTACTGGCACGCTGCCTGACATTTGTGTGGGGATGAGTCGTGCTATCAACACTCAGACTGGCGTTGCATGAGCTTCATCGCAAGCTAGATGCCATTCAGGCCCAGCTCGGCACGCTGGCTGCGGTTCCGAATCTCATCCGCGAGGTGGGTACATCTGTGGAGAAGTTGGCACGGCTCCTGGAAAATTGACCCCTGATTTGGCTGATTGATGTTGCCATGGATACCTGTTAAGGACTCAAGGCAGACACCACGTCTGACCTGTTTCAAAACCTCTTCTATCTGCTCTGCGACCTTGAGGGGAGGCCTGTGTTTGGGTTAACATGGGCTGTCTCTGCAAACTCCCCGAGAAAGTTATGTGAATGGACTCTCAGCATCCCTCCCTGTTCCCTCCCCCGCACATCTCTCACGGGAAGTGGACCACCTGGCCAGCACCCCCAAGGCCACCATAGCATCTGTGGACAGAGACTGAGTGTGAACGCAGGCAGGTTCACAGCCTGACAGACACACGCATCCACGGACACACAAGATCCCTTACACAATTTCCCCTAACCCTGTGTTCACACCGGACGCGAATAAAATTATTTGTGCAAATGAATTACATGTTAAGTCAATGTTCAGGCGCGAATATACGCGCGTTTGCTTGGCGCGGCGCGTTTGACGCGAATTCGCGGCGCGATGAGCCCCAAACGCGCGTCTAACTCGCACGAATGAGGCGTTTTACTCGCGCGAATGAGGCGTCTTATTCGCGCGAATAGAGCGTATTTCACCTATTCGCTCGAGTTGAAAAAATTGAACTCGAGTGTTTTTGACGCGCGAACAAACGAGCCCCGTCATTGAAAATGAATGAGACCTGATGTGAACGGACCGGCGCTCTGCAGCTCGCTGCTCTCTTCAATAGTAAAGAAGGGAAAAGCGCTTTTCACAGATAAAATCACAAAGTGCTGCACACAAAAGCAGTGGAATACCATAAATTTAGGTCTGAAAACCCGGTCAAACAAAACCTCATTAACCAAAAGCTGCAGATCTCCCGGATCCAAAAGCTGCAGATCGCCGGAGGAATATGCAGCTCTGTCCTCGCTACATAAATAAATTGAGGTTGTTTGTTATAAAACGTCAATATAATTCAATATGAATTTGTGGTCAGACTGGTGCAGTATTCAGTTTGGTCAGAAGATGACGCTGCAGTACCAGGAGTTCAGCCGCAGCAGATGTAAAGAAACATGCTGTGTGTGTTGTGGTTGTGAACCGGTTGAAAGCAGCAGGAAAGCGGGCAGTTACGAGTTGCATTTAATCAGCGGGTTAAATGTTGAGGTGGAGGCGAGGAGACGGCAGAGACTCGTTAAACTGAGCAACAACAGCTAGCGACAACACGTTATTTTGCTGGAAGTTGTTGGACATTTTGGTGCAAGCGCTAGCTAGCTGCGGCTAGCTTACTCACCGAAGGCAGGTGGACCAATGCTCTGCAGCCGGAATGCAGCGCCTGTAGTTTGTGTCCTGGAAGGATATGCAGCACCCATCCTCCCTGACAGAAGCCCATCAAACTGGGCTGGGAAATCCCCCTGGACGCGGCCGTCATCAAGACGTAACTCCTGGATCAGCTGATGAAATTCGGTGAGCTCCGAGTGCCTCTGGAGAAACTGGTGGGTCCAAACACGGCGTCTTCTCTTTTCCATCTTCCAGAGCAGCTAGAATGCTGCAACTCGCTCAAAATAACCGGAGTCTGCCATGTTCATCTGACTGAACTGAATGACTACGTGACAAACCACTGTTTTCTCTAGAAAGTTCAACTTGACACGCAAATGAAGCGTTTTATTCGCGCGTACAATACGCTCCATTCGCGCGTACAATACGCTTCATTCACGCGTACAATACGCTTCATTCACGCGTACAATACGCTCCATTCGCGCGTACAATACGCTTCATTCACGTGAAAAAAGCGCCTGAATGAAGCGAGTAAACTTCCAGCATTCGCGCGTTGAAATCTAGGCGCGTACGCGAATGGAGGCGTCCGGTGTGAACACGGGGTAAGACTCTACGCTTCCGCCGTACCTCCTCTTTTCCCGCCTTTCTGGACAGACTGGGCTTGGAGGGTGCCTGAGCGTCCCCGCTCGGCTGTCTGGAGGGGACACACCTCCTTTCTGTCCACAGTGCATCTTTCATGTTGTGATTGCCTGAGTTCGTGCTTCTCTGTATTCGCAGGTCTTTTTTTTTTTTTGTCTCCAAGGTCTCCACCTGTGTACGTGGAGAGTTTGGAGACCTCTTTTTTAACCACCTACCCATCTTTCCTCATGTCACCGTTTTCTTTCTGCAAAGGTGCGCCCTGCGAGGGGCTGCTTGACCACGGTCTGCCTGATCCTGTCTTGTTATGTTTTTGTCTGTCTTGGACGGGTTGTACTGAAACATGAATTTCCCCTCGGGGATCAATAAAGTATCTTTGATTTGATTAAATTCAGTAGTTTGGCAAATGCTTGACTTATTCAGAGTCTGATTTTAAGAAACTGACAAATGAATAAATGAAGTTATTCCCCAGACCCCAGCATTTGTTAGTTAAGATACCTTTTTATCTTTTTTTCTTCCCTATTAAATAAAAAAAAAGCATCTGATATTTTAGAGTTCTGATTAAGACTGAATTGTTTAACGTATGTAGCAGAAAAGAGTTAATCTGTTCTTAGCATGTTTACTCGAGAGCCATGAATTAAATTGATGCTGAGGATGAAAAACATTATTCTTACCTGCCATTTTTTTAAACTCCTAACTACATGAATTAATGTTTGTGCATTTGTGCGTTTGACACAGTTCTACTTCTTGTTTTTAAAGACGCGGTGATTTGCCATTCAACATGCGGCGTGTGGTGAATCGCAGCGGCCTGGACAGCGACGAGGACGCAGACCTGGCAGCTGAGACGTCCGAGCCTGCAGCTGAGTAAACGGAGAAGATGGCGCGCCAACACCAATCATTGATGACTGCATATGATGTGCAGTCATCTTCAGAATACTGTCCAGACAGGCAGGATTTAGCCTTATATCCCCGTTTCATTTAATTCAGTTACATTTGGCCAAATTCTTAGTTATCTCATTAAATGTAAGCATTTTCTTTTCCTAAGCCTTTGCAGATACTTCTACTGTCTATTTTTCTACTTGGTAGGTATATTATTATATGGTAAAACGCTGTACTTGTAACAAGCTACTGCAGTTTTCTTCAGTGCTGATGCTTTTGGGCAGAGAGAAAACTGGTTGTTTTTGCTTGTTTTCAGGGAGTTTTGATGTGGATACACGCTGTAGTTCCAGTATACATGTCTGTATTACTGCTGTATGTTTCTCTCACCGTGTTTCACCTGATTTTCCAATGACACATTGTTGGAAATAGTCACTCTGCGGTGTGGCTGAAGTATGGCAGCGATGACTCTTGGTTGCCATTTCTTCTCTTGCTGGTTTGACATTATTAGTTATTGGTGATGGATCATCTATAGTAACTTACTGTTCTATTCTTTCAACGACAGAGGGGGTTCTGTCAGCACGTTAGTCTCTGAAAGCTGGATGCGGCATGTTTTAGTATTATACCCTACTCCCTGCTATTGTCAAACAAATGACCTGTCAGAGATGCCAAGGTTGTAAGGCTACATTTTATGAAATTCCTTAAAGCAATAAAGTGACAAAATAGTGAATATTGCATCCATTTGGTCCTTTTTTGTCTGTTTTAAAGCTTAAGCAGCAGCCTTTAGACTCTGGTATGCACTTAAAAACGTAATGGGGTCATTCTACAGAAACGTCCGCTTTTTGGATGGCAAAATGTTAAAAAAATAAAGTAAGTTCACAAACTTGAACTACATGTGTCGTTATTTACTTTATGATGACACATGAATGAAAGCTTAGTGATTTTGTACGTTTTTGTACATTTATCTAAAGAGCTTCTTTTTGTCTCCGGTGTTGCCTCACTTTTTTTTTTGTTGCATAAATTAAGGCTTTTATGAAATATTTTGTCTGTCTTTTCAACACAGTCAGAGAAGAATTATAATAATGCAAAGCAAAACATGCTTATTTATTACTGATTTACTGATTCTCATTGGTGTTTCCATAAAGAAGATAACATCAGTAGCTGCGTTTACATGGACCCAAATAGACCGATTGCTTTCGGTTTAAAAGCTCTTTCGGAATGAAAATGATCCATGTAAACACCTCTTTCCGAATGAAAAGTGCTGAACCGAATGAATTTTCATTCGGTTTCACGAGGGTAGAATATTCCTTTCCCCAAACCGAATGAGGTATCATGTAAAGGCTGAATCGGAAAGTTGTGAGGTTGCGCTCTTACAGCGCATGCTTCGACAAGACGTCAACGTGAAACAAGTGACGTTTCCTCTATTTGACAGATGACTGTGAACAACATAATTCCCTGGACAGCAAAAAAAGTTTGTTTTTTACTCAAACGCTGTCTACGCCTTTTTCTCTTGGATGTCTGCAGTAGGAGCTCATGAGTATCAGCTGCTGGATTAAAGTCCTGCTGCAGAAACCACACCTGTGACCGTTTTTATACCTCCGTCTTTATTAAATAACGTGATTTACATCATTCTGCGCATGTCAGACAGGATTTTTCTGAATAAATATTGGCGCATGTACACGCCAGATCAGAATGAATTGGTTCCCATGTAAACGGCTGCTCTGAAATCCTCAATCAGAATGATTTTATTCCGAAAGGGAAAAAAAGTCTCCATGTAAACGTGCCCACTGATGGCAACACCGGTGACTGTTTTCACAAAAAATGCATTTTACAGAACGGCTGCTGCAGAGCATGACTACACGTTAGTCATGATCTGTTCACCACATTATTTGATACATTTGAATTCAATCTGCATTTCCCTGCAGATAAAGTAGGAAACAGCAGAGACATCAACTAAAAGCTTCACATAAAATCCTGAAATAAATGGATTTGTGTAATTGCACAGTTTAAAATGCTAGTTATTTTACATTTTATTAAAAAAAATAAGTACTCAAAGTTTTTTCGCTTGCACATTGCATAGTTTTGTATCTCACTTAATACAAATCTTGGTTACGGTCCCGACTGTGGGGACGAGCACTTCTGTGGTGGTTGGGGTTCCAAAAAACTGAATAAAAAGCAAATATTACCAAACTGGTGGCTCTAAAAAAGTTATTTGAACTATCATGCCGTTTAAAGGAGCTATAAGCGATTTTTTTCACCGCTAGGTGGGCTGGTGAGCACTGTGCTGAGACCAAAACAAAGTGTGCCATGATTGACAGTCTCTTACGCCCGCCCCCTCCTCCCTCACCCTCACTCTTTCCTAATCAGCAAAGGAATGTCTGCCGAAACAGGAACATTATCACAACAAAACGCCGGATGTTTTGGAAGATGACGAGTGACGAAGTGAGTAACTGCTAACTTTATAATGCTGAAAGCGATATTATTTTATTTTGGCAAGTTATAGGTTATAGTTAAGTCCGTAAGTAATTATCACGGCGTTGATTTCGCCTCTTAATTAGCATCAAACGATGCTAATAGTGTTGGCAAGCAGTACACAGTAACAAATGTACAATATAACGACTGTATGTAACTTTTATGGAAATAAAACCCAAGTCATTTGAAAAGTAATGTTGTGGATAGTGCAACTATCCGATTAAAAATGAGAGTTACGTCTGTACACCCACTCAGTGTCTAATTTTAGTCTATTCATAACTAATAATCACTCACAGCGTTTGCTAACGCTACTCTGTAAACACGAGCAAAGACATGAGCTACGTGGGTTCTGCAGTTATGTGGACTCAGCCGAGAACTGGTTTTGTTTTTATCAAAACCACGTTCATCTGGCGCTAGATGACATCTTATTCTTATCTGATTACTAAGACAGGCACCAGCGTCCTGTCTGCTGAGACTGGCATCGCGAGTGGAAGAGGGAAAGTCTGGAGGTTTAGCCTGGACCGAGGGTGGAGGGGAAGCTGGAGCAGCAGAGTCTGGATGTCCTGCTGCTGCCAGGAAACAGAGGTATGAACTGTGCCTCAATGTAGGACGTCTTCTTTGTAACGGTCTGGGTTAAATTTTACAAATGTCAACATGTTGTGGCTAAAACATGATTTATAGAATATTTTTATACATATTTTGCAGAGGCAGCTTCAGCAGTTGTCCCTGGATGAGAGGAGAGTTTGGGTCAGGGACTCTGAGGGACAGCCTGGACTGGTTTTTGATGCTGTGATGGTGCATCAGGGTCGTCATCGTGCTCCAGCATCTGCAGGGGTTCAAGGAGCACCGTGAAACTGCAGGGAAACGCCCACAGACGTGCAGGACGTGCTGTGGTCAGGAGCAGCAAACCAGCATCTTTGTCCCTTTCCTGCTCTGGTTGCTGCAACTCATGCCGGCATCATCTGGTCATGAAGAAATTCAGGCTCAGTCTTGCACAACTGAGACATTTTAAATATGTAAAAGCTTCACATTCAAGTGTTCTTTTTTGTAAATAAATAGATTAACATGATTGTGTGGATCATTTTCATTCAAGTGAAATTATAAAAACCTTCTTCCTTTTATAAGCCGTTAGACAAAAGGTTTCCATGCAGAGCACAGTAAAGAGCTAAACTATATAATATAGTGGGAATAATTACACAGATTTTTTTTTTGGAAACTTACAAAGCCAACAGGAGTTTGAGAAAAATCTTTATAATCTGATTTTCAGCATTTACACTACTCACAAAAAAGTAGGGATATTCAATTTTAGTTTTTTTTGAGAACAGAATGATGCAGAATAAATATTTGACCATTGAACAATGTACATGTGCAATGAAAAGTTTAGAGAAAGTTTAATTCAGTTCACCTGGAAAGGTTGTAGTGGATTTTAGATTAATTCTGACATCATACAAAAAGCCAAATTTTCTTAACTTTTTGTGAGTAGTGTAGTTTTGTCATCTTCGTGATGAATTATTTGCTCCAAGATTTTTAAAATTTGAATTAGAGGTAAGTGATAAGTAAAACTACAATACAGTGATTTTACATCATTTTTATTTTTGTGACATTTTCATCTGACAGGTGATGAAGGTCCAGGCAGCAGTTTCTGTCTTCAAACAGCATCTGTGCAGTGAGACAATGAAATTAGTCAGAGGCATTAAAATAAATGGATTTGCAACTAACTCCAGAAATATAATCACCTCTTCTGAGATGCTGCTTCTCCAGTTCAGCCGTGGTGGAATGGGTGGAAGTGGGCCGGGTCTTCTGGGGTCAAGGTGCTGTGTTCTTCTAACCAGCTCCTCTCACCTGAAGCCGGTCTCTTCTCCACAGTCTTGGTCTGCAGTTCCCAGATAGATCCAGAAGTTTTGGGAGTTTAGTGCATACATCACTGCCTGGCATGTGCTTTGTAGAGCCTCTTGTATCTGGGCAAAAAACAACTGTTATTTCAAAAATAAATTTGAGGTTCAGTTAGTTATAAACAACATTATGGCTGCAATGTTTCTGTTCTTTAGTATACAAAATAAAAAATTATACAATGAACTATAAATGCCATAGTGAGAAAGCACCACTCACATCTTTCTCTCCAACTTTTGATCGGTGATGGTCTCTGGAGATGAAAGTTATGATCCAAAGCAGCAAGAAGTCTGGCCTCAAACCAGAGGTGAAGAACTGCAGCGCTGCTGGCATGTATGAGAATGTGGCTCTGCTCACCTCCAGGTCAGGTGATCTGTAAGGGATACATAGGGTTAGATATGATGTTTGTCATTTATAATAAAACATGATCATAAATCATATTACACACGATCATATATAATATCTAACATAGACCATATATAATATGATCTATGTAAGATTATATATGATCATGTATAATATGAGCATATCATATATACTGTATGATCAGTGATGGAGCAGGTTTGCTGGTAACAAGCTTCATGAAGTTAGATGCTGGGAACTTATGAAATGACAAAATCTTTTGTAATTCACATCAAGACAGTTTTATGAAGAACTGGTGCAGCTTCCAGTCAGCACTTTCCTCCGTTCAGCCTCCCAGTAAACCCAGTGTAATATTTAGAGTAATCAGATCTGAGCACTTGAAGTTGCTATCAAAATCAAATTTCACATTTTCATTTTAAAAACACCGGAACAAAAAGGCGAAAAAGGTCTGAATAGCCGAGGATCTAGTAGCTGGTCGCAGCTGACTCTGCTGGAGGTGCTAACGGATCCAGGTTGAAACCTCACGATCTACTAGCATGCTAGCGTTAGCTGGACTGCCTGCTACTCACATTACAACAGTAAAGAGTGACCGACTGCGGTTCAAACTCCGACAGTTACCCACGCCAGGACTGTAACACTACACTGTATTGAATAAACATTGCAACATGTGCCTAACATTACTGTAACACGAACAAAAACAAACGTCTGACATCATGTTGTTACCTACCTGTTCAGGAGAAGAGCAGCTCTGAGTCAAACTGAAGTCCTGTTCTGTCGCAGTGCTCTCCGCCTTGGAAATATAATCCCCGTTTTGTCTCTTTCCTTGTCCGACGACTTTTGGGGGGCAAAGACGGTTGTTTCTGTGGAGGTATTATTTCTGTGGAGGTAATATTGTTTCTGTGGAGGTAATATTGTTTCTGTGGAGGTAATATCGGCTCCTGCTCGTCTCCAGCTGAACGCTTCTAACGGCTGGGTTCAGTCTCCGCCAATTTGCTTGTTCAATCCGCGTCATTGCGCCGCCCTGGTGGTGGCTGTTTATAAGGAAGGAGGTGCGTGTGCGCGTCCACGTACATGGACGTACATGCATGCGCGGCCGGACCGGCAATGTAAACACTGAGCTGGAGATCAACACAGGGAGGCGCTGTGTGACGTCATGCTATATTCCAGATGAAAATACATGTCTAGTTCTGTACATAAAGATTTTTTAATTTCTTAAATGTGAAAATAATGACTTTTCACTCATTGCTCCTTTAAAGTAAAAAACCAAAAACGTAAAAAAAAAATTGAGTAAAGGCGAGGGGCAGAAAAATGGGTGTTTCTGTAGGATGAACCAATAACTTCACCTTACTTTAAAAACCTCAGTTCCCCAGTAAAAAGGTTTCCTTTTAAGCTGTTAAAGCTGAAAATAACTGTTTATATGACTACTAAAATGGCTGTAAACCAGAGTATAGTTGGCATTTTGTAGTCAACATCAGTCTGATTCCATGGATAGTCCTCTTCGTTTGGACCAGTCTGAACATCAACCGTACTCTGGTGTACCAAAGAAGCGGACTCTGGTCCGCCTGAAAGCCGGGGGTCTCAGTTCACTTAAAGGGACTTGAGGCAGGAATTTTAAAAAAAACAAAGATGAATGTCCCTTTTTTTTCATACAAATGGATGATGAAGCACTAAATACCAAAAAGAACGTTTCCACCACGTTTCTCTCTGTTGCCTTGAACAGGCTGTGTGCTGCATAATGCTGCAATTCGGTGTTCGAATTTCCCGCGCTGCCCTGCGGACGTGACGTCATTAACGCTGCATCCGCAGTTTTGATACAGGAAGAAGACGGTCGCGGTAAATTCAAACACTGTAAGTGATTGTTATTGATTCTTCTGCCGTCAGCAAACGATCCAGATCAACTGAAAGACACTAAAAAGTGGAATTACGGAGAAAAAGGTGAGTAAACAACATTATAGCTTCAGTTTGTGCACGCTCCCTTGACGGCTTAGCAAACAGATTACCACAACAAAATGGAGAAGAGAATCTGGAAGATGATATGTGCATCTTCTTCTTTTCTGTATAATGGCAGTTGGCACACAAGGAGTTGGTGATTTCCACCACCCCAGTTGGGTTAAACGATCTTGTAGTTTGGAATCCCGTGAAGGAGACAGTCGTTAAATGTGTGATCCACGATCGTGGATTATTCAATGGAAGCTAGTCTCTTAGTCTCTTAGTCTCCCAGTCTTTTCAAAATCGGCAACAGCTGTGTAGTGTGCCGGTAACCTTAGAGCATGTGTGGAATGTACCATGTTGAAGGGGGTGTTTCCTAGGGAGGTAACTAGTAGTTTAGGAAGACATATTATTGGAATCATTGTGAATATTGTATTGTCCTGACTACTTTTATTAGTCAATTTAGGTACACATTCATGTTTGGAGCTGGGAATGGTAGGAGTATGAAGTGATTGATAAAGTGACTGTCAATTAACAATGGTTTGTCTTGTAGGAGGGGCATCCGGTATAAAGCTGGAGTGGAAGCTCCAGACGCGGGAGGGTTTTTGGATTGCAGTTTGAGGCCTGGATGGGCAACAAGAACTAGAGCCCTATAGCTAAGGGACTAGTTTAGCATTTTGTAGTTCTTCTTTGTTTTAACCTTTTTTTTCCACAATTTTTGCACTTATGCACTTTTGCATGCTGCACTTTACTGGTGAAGAATAAAGAAATACCAGGATGAAGAGCTGAGCTTCCATATGTTCTTTCCTTAACCCAGCTCAAACCTTACAGCAGGCCTGTTTGGTGCAACAAGGCTGGACACAGCTGCTGCAGGGCTCCATCTGTACTCACTTCTACCAAGAACTGAGGGGGTCAGGCACCTGTGCATGCAAGTGATGTCACTGTTGCCGCTTTGCAACAGGAAAACTAGAGCCCTCTGGTGTGGGAGCCAGACATCAGTAACCAGAAAAACATCTGAGTTGATAGGTGAGTGCCCTTAGTTGGAATCCGTATGGGAGGTTTTACAGTCCCATGTCTACTGGAGACCGGTTCTATGGTCTCCACTATTACGGAGGACTTTTTCCAGCATTTCCAGTCACAAGGTGAGGATGTGTAGAGGGGAAATGGGTGAGGGAAAGGAGCTAAAATCTTTACTAAAACCCAACAAGTGGGGAACGTCATCCCATTGGGCTGTATGCACACTTCCACTACTTCTGAACCTAGTCGTACTCCTGTTTCCTGTCTTTATTGTTGGTTATCCTGGATCAACTAATCCGTGATCTGGTTGCACCAAAGTGGGATAGAGACAAGTGGTATAAGTGTACATTACCATGGAGATTGATTCTGTGGAGCTAGCCTGGTCTGGAGCAGGCTAAGTCCCAGGATTTATTTAATCTCATCCTCCATCACAGTCAGAAGTTACTACAAATGGAAACATATTGGTTCTTCTGTCTGCTACACATGATCACATTCCCCTGGACCCATTGGTGGAATTTAAACACTGTTTAAATTCCCATACACAACACATACACTAGGGCTGGACAATTAATCGAATTATAATCGTGATTTCAATTTTGCCTTTTCACAATCATAAAAACACTGTAATCGAAGAAAAATGATTAATCCTGAAGTGAACAGACTGGTGGAGTTACAGGAAGCAAACTGCAGGGGGTATAGAACAGGAATGTATGTAGACTGAACATTGTTTTTTATTGCCATTATTATTTTACATAATATTCTTATTTTACTCCTTTACTTGTTTCCAATTTATTACCGGTTATGTATTTTTTTAAATTTATATTTGAAATTGAGTTTTGGTGGTTCAATAAACACTTTTTATAAAATCAATGAATAATCGTGTTTATTAATCGTGATTTCAATATTAGTCAAAATATTCGTGATTATAATTTTTTCCATTATCGTCCAGCCCTAACATACACATCCAATAAAGACAGAACATGTTCTTTTATGAAATAAATAGATCAAAAGCCATCAAACATGAGCTGTCTTCAAAACTGAACAGTGTGCTACAAGATAAAAAAAAAAAAAGAACAGAAACAAAAGCAGATAATACAACACAAGAATGGATCAACATTCAAAGGTCTGTTAGACCCCCCTCATCCCTGCATGCAGAAATAAATGCAGGACAGATCCATATACAACTAGAAAAGCCATCTTTTAGCACAGACCTCCTTCAAGCAGCTCATGCCCCCTCATATTGTGATTCACACCTAAACTTTTGCTACGTGTCTTTTATTAAATTTTGTTTCTGTTTATAAAGTTTAAACTGGAAAGTTCACAGTTCATAATGTACCTGCTTGTCACAAGCAGTCGTGACCTCACTGTAAGTTCGTGACAGCAGAGACAGTAATTGATTGATGTAGGCTGTATGTAAAATGACACCACAAGTTTAAGTTAGTTGATTTATTTGTTTATTGGTTTAGGTATGTGTTTGTGTGTAGCTGCAGTGGCTGCGGCCCAAAGTCTTTAAGGTTCCTGTGGGATGAAGAGAAATTGGGTGGTCAAGGCAGCTGGGAAATGGTTCTGATGTGTGGTAAAAGTTGGGTTTGTACTCACCTCTTGTCTCTGTTCCAGGAGTGGTGCATGGACAAAAGAGGTCCCCAGGGAACCATGCGCCTTTTATAGGTTCTGGGGGGAGGGAACTAAAAGGTTGGGATTAAGGGGGAGTCTGTGTAAAGCAACTTCTCTATGTTTTTGATTAATTATTGGTTGGGTTATTTTAGGGTGAATAATTGAGCAGTTTAAAGGTTCTGTAAATATATGTTTAGTTTTGTAAAACTTTTATTGTAAATATTTTCACTTTTTCCCGCATATAGCTGGCTGTGGAACCCTGGGGGGAATGGTATGGTCCTATTAAGCTGGTCTATTTAAGCGGGTGGTTTTAATCATTCTGGTTAGCTGGTGTAGGGTGTTATGATGCATCAAATGTGTTAATAAAGTGACTGAGACGTCAATCATTGGTTTCCCGTGCATTTTCTCCGTGCTGGCCTCCAAGACTGCGGGCCAAGCCTCACACTGCTACATTATAGAGCTTATTGAGGTCTTTTCTTGTAATTTTTTTTTACCAAACACTTGGGCCATTTGTATGAAGTTTTGTATGCAAAAATTCCAAAACTTGGCCGATCTTGCAATGATAAAGAATCCTTCAGAACATTCCTGGATCCAGAAGGTGATCCGGATCACCACTAAAATTTAATGGGATCGTCCTTGGTCTGAGGCACACGGCTGGTGGACATTTCAGGTCAATCCGTCCAGAACTTTTTCCATAAAGTTGCTGACAGACAAACAAACCAAAACTACCAAAAATATTATTTTGTTGGCGGAGGTAACTAATTAACTGAATAAATGGATGCAGCAGTTTCCAGGCCTGCACACGCATAACAGGCTAAATTAGTTTAAATGCACACAAGTTCCTCTGCCAGTGCAGGCAATGTGTAATTTCAGAAAATTCAGTTGGGAACTTAAAGGGGAAACTCAGTAACTTTTTTACCTCAATAAATGCTTTTCGGAATCCCCGTGGGGCTAAACAAAGTGTTTACGGAGCGATTCAATGTGCCCCCCCCTCCCGCCAGTGCCTCTGGCCTGCGAGCAGCTAAAAACAACTTTGCCTGCATCGACCCGAGCAGAACTTGCGACAACAGAAACCGCTGTACGGTACTCAGGTCCCCTATCTACCGAGCTGCTTCCAGCTCTGATTTGAACCAGACTACCAGCGCTAATTCAAAGAAAACATTTCTTTATCTTCCACCACCTAAACACGGCTCCTGGCTCTCATAACCAACTCTTTGCTGGACCAGAGTGATTCACGTAGCTGCGCTGCCTGGGCGCCGGGTGAAGCATCACTGCTTCAGGCTCAATAATCACTTGTCACGTCCGCAAAAAGTAAATAATCGTATTCTTACCTGCTACCCGCCAACACCAGTGAAAAATATAATCCACGGCATATTTACCCGCAAATCGCGGGGAAAACGTCCCGTTTCAGAAAATACAGGACTTTGCTTTGAGCAGAGGGAGACGAGGTGCTGCTACCAACGCAGCAACGTAGCATCAACAAGCTAGTAAACGCTTAGAAATATATCCTGCGATCAAAATAGAGGAAAGAAGGTAGAGAAGCCGTCTGTGTGCTGTGGGGGGTGTAAGGGGGGGTTGAACACGACAGTGAAAGGACGCCACTAGGGGGAGCCTCGAGCTGAAGTTACTGAGTTCTGCTTTAATACAGTGGCTACCAAGCCAGGACATTTAAGAGAGAGAAATTCCTTCTATTATGACAGAATTCAAAGGTAGCCTAATGGTTGATATGAAGGATAGTTACGAGTGACGGCCAGTGCCTTTCCTTTGACTCTCCATTCAACTGCCCAGTCGATGGATGGGGGGGGGCATCGAGACTAATTTAAATAACCTACACACAAAAAAGAAAAATATCTATCATACAGTACTTACCATACTTACACTCACAAATATCTATCAATCTACACTGCTCACTAAAACTTAGGGATATACGGCTTATAGCAGTGGTGGCTCAGGGATGTGTGTGTGTGTGTGTGTGTGTGTGTGTGTGTGTGTGTGTGGGGGGGGGGGGCATATTTTTTAAAGTACTAATGAACAAATGATGACAACTCAACAAAATGCATTGGGGGGTGGGGGGTCTGACATTGTAATTGCCAATGAAAAGGGGGCCCTGCAGAAAAAGTTCGGGAGCCCCTGGCTTATACGTATGATGTCAGAGCGGACTTCTATCAATAAATTGTTTGAGATGAAGGCATTACCACATCATAATTCTACTTAAATGTTAAACATTCATGATATAAAATTAGTGATGGAAGATCTTTTTTTCATTTCCCTTAAAGGCCTTCTTCTACTAAAAACCTGTTTAACTTGCTCCTTCTGAAATACGGAGGGTTTCCCCTTGTTTACTTACACATGCTGACTTGCTAGCGTTGCGTTCCCTCCAGTCGGCTGTGCTTTCTCATCAGAGAAACAATACGAAGAAAAGAGCGAATCGGGAACAGCCTCGCACTTCTACGTCACATTGCAAATAGCGTATCCCACGTGGGGTTTCTATCTGTCCATTGGAAGGCAGGTAACCCTCCACTACACACTAGAAGTAAAGACGGCACGACTGTAGCTTTGGAGTTGAGAAGCTAATTAGCTAACTGTTTGTTAGCATGGCGGAACAAACTTGTTTGTCGGCTCTATTTCCTGTCTGTAACGAAATAAGAGCGGAGGGCGGAGCTTCCTTCATACACTGATGGGAGGCAGCCAATCAGACGGAAATTCATGAGAAGGACCCGGAAAAGCTGCCGTTGGACCACAAGCCTCTCTTCTAGTATACAAATACAGCTGGATACAAAGATACCAGAAGGTTTTTTTAAACAGAAACGATGCAGAATGCATCAATGATAATGGAGAACACAGAAATATTAATGAAATCACCATGGAAGTACAACTTTAAATTGTAACCAAAAGTTGAATACCCAACTTTTTTTTTTATACATATATACAGGGGTTAGACAATGAAACTGAAACAGCTGTCATTTTAGTGTGGGAGGTTTCATGGCTAAATTGGACCAGCCTGGTGGCAAATATTCATTAATTGCACATTGCACCAGTAAGAGCAGAGTGTGAAGGTTCAATTAGCAGGTAAAAAGCACAGTTTTGCTCAAAACATTGCAATGCATACAACATTGTATCAGAGTTCAAAAGAGGACAAATTGTTGGTGCATGTCTTGCTGGCGCATCTGTGACCAAGACAAGTCTTTGTGATGTATCAAGAGCCACAGTATCCAGGGTAATGTCAGCATACCACCAAGAAGGACGAACCACATCCAACAGGATTAACTGTGGACGCAAGAGGAAGCTGTCTGAACGTGATGTTCGGGTGCTAACCCGGATTGTATCCAAAAAACGTAAAACCACAGCGGCCCAAATCACGGCATTCGCTTGGCCCAGGACTTGTGCTAGATGGGCCAAGGACGACTGAACCATTCTGGAGGACCATGTGCATCCAAAGGTTCAAACATTGTATCCTGAAGACGGTGCAGTGTATCAGGATGACAATGCACAAATACACACAGCAAGACTGATGAAAGATTGGTTTGATGAACATGAAAGTGAAGTTGAACATCTCCCATGGCCTGCAAAGTCACCAGATCTAAATATTATTGAGCCACTTTGGGGAGTTTTGGAGGAGCGAGTCAGGAAACGTTTTCCTCCACCAGCATCACGTAGTGACCTGGTCACTATCCTGCAAGAAGTATGGCTTAAAATCCCTCTGACCACTGTTCAGGACTTGTAGATGTCATTTCCAAGACGAATTGTCGCTGTATTGGCCGCAAAAGGAGGCCCCCCCCATACTAATAAATGATTGTGGTCTAAAACCAAGTGCTTCAGTTTCATTGTCTAACCCCTGTATATGTGTATATATATATATATACATACATACATACATACATACATACACACACACACACACACACACACACACACACACACACACACACACACGAATATATTCATACAGTAGACCCACATACAGTAGATAGGTCTATATACATACACACACAAACTTCCGTAGCTACATATGATGATGGCACAAAGTAGCAAACGTGGGGAAACAGTTTCACATGCAGTTTCAACAATTTCATTCCTAATCAGCAGCAACTACTGTATATTTTCGGTGTTAAATATGTGGATTGTGATTGTAATTGTTGGTTTCAGCAGAGTAAGTGTGCATTTGCGCACCATGCTTACGCATTCAGGCGGTCTGCGATACTTTGCTGCTTTTTCTCCTTGTTTTATGACAGCGGCGGTGTTTCCTTCCTTTTTTTATTTCATCCTTCACCGCCTCGTAGACTTCCAGGAGGATTTCCTGCTCCGTCAGAGAGAAATCAGCTGACCTGGAATAATCCATAACTATCGCTTACAGTGTTTTTATTTAACGCGACCGTCTTTTTCCTGCATCAAAACTGCGGATGTAGGTCATTTGACGTCACGTCCGCAGGGCAGCGCGGGAAATTCCGACACCGAATTGCAGCTTTATGCAGCACACAGCCTGTTCAAGGCAACGGAGAGAAACATGGGTGGAAACGTTGTTTTTGGTATTTAGCGCTTCATCACCCATTAGTATGAAAAACAGGGACATGCATGTTTGGTTTTTTTCAAATTCCTGCCTCAAGTCCCTTTAAGGCTCAAAGTGGGTTAAGCTACATCCCCGGATTCAAATCTGCACATCCCAGAATGGGCAACCTACCAGAACCCAGAAATGCAGGTCTCAGGTTCCAGCAATCTCCTGGCTTGACTCGTCAAAATGCCATGGGTAAAATTAATTACTCGAGATGGCTCTTGTTTTATTAGTCACAGAGAGAATACATGAGACGCTTTCGGGGGGCAGACCCCATCTCACTTCAGTGACGCTCCTTTATACTACAGGATGACGTCAAGATCTAGCTTACCCCTGTATCATGTTAATGTCATTACAAATACTAATAATTAAAGGGACTTGAGACAAGATTAAGAAACGAAACTCGCGACTGCAGTGACTGGCGCTTCAGGTAACTGCAGCCACGAGCCAAGCCGTCACGGGAGCACAAACTGAAGCTATGATGTTGTTTACTCACCTTTTTCTTTGTAGTTCCACTTTTTAGTGTCTTTCAGTTGATCTGGATCGTTTGCTGACGGCAGAATAATCCATAACTATTGTTTACAGTGTTTGAATTTACCGCGACCGTCTTTTTCCTGGATCAAAACTACGGATGTAGCGTCATTTGACGTCACATCCGCAGGGCAGCGCGGGAAATTCCGACACCAAATTGCAGCATTTTGCAGCACACAGCCTGTTCAAGGCAACAGAGAGAAACGTGGGTGGAAACGTTATTTTTGGTATTTAGCGCTTCATCACCCATTAGTATGAAAAAATGGACATGCATGTTTGGTTTTTTTTTTAATTCCTGCCTCTAGTCTCTTTAAGTAGAATATTGGGGTACTCGAGTATTTTTTTCAATGTGTGTAATTTTACTCACAGTTGAGTACAATTTACACCATGTAAGCTACTTAGCTACTTTTAAATCATAAATCGCTCTTGAGTACGCCCATAATTTGCACCTCCCAGCCACCGTGCTTTCATCCACATCTTTGTAGCCATAAAAGTCCACTCTGCTGCAGAGAGAGAGAGAGAGAGAGAGCTGCAGCAGCAGTTACGGGTTTCTGGAAAGCGGAGCAGCAAAGAAGTGGAGCAAGGAAGCCAGAGCCAGAAGACACGTTAGCAGTGATGATGATGATGATAATGGAGAAAGATGGAGGACGAGTCCATTCATGTAGAGGGGAAAAGGAGACAGTGTCCAGATGCAGAGCAAACTGACAGCCACCATCATAACAGCTTATAAAACTTCAGCATGGCTGATTGTTTTACAACAATGTGTTGTTTTTTTGGGGGGGTTTTTCATGTGTTTTTTTTGTTTGTTTTTTTTTTAAAGAAGCATTTCTGATGTGGACATCAGAGCTTGGGAATGTGATGTAATCATTTTGCAGACACTCCTGCTTTATTATAGCTAATAATGATCACAACGGGTTTGTTGTGAACTTTGCATATTTCAACTAAGGTGAAAACTGGTGTTTTAAACTACCACAGTTGTCTTCACAACTGACGTGGCACGCAACATGATTTTCTTTTCTTTTCCTTTTTTAAACGAATTTTCCAACTCCACATCTAAGTAGCCTATTTACATATTACATGTAAAATATGAATTATTTCAATCATTGTGGACCGTGGGTTTGACATTAGAAACAGAGCTGGAAGCTGTGTGCTAAAGTCCAAACACCTGCTTTCAGATGCTGTCAGCCTGATGACAGCGTGGAGCTCATGTTGAGAGAGGATGGTTGGAGGTGGGCGCACCTTGAGTTTTTTTACTTGAGTATTTTTTGAACACCAGTACTTTTACTTGTAATTGAGTACAGTTTAAGCAATGTAACACCACTTGTACTTGAGTACGAATTTTCAGTACTCTTTGCACCTCTGAATATAATCCAGCGCTGCTATAGTGAATTCTCTGTTCAACTTGGCCCAGAACTTTTTGAGTCTCCCTTGTTAAAATCAGCTACAGTAGGCTGGAGTCAGAGTGTCATTCCATCAAGTCACTCAAGGGACGGGGGGTATCTGGGAAAAGTTAGGGTCAAAGATCGGCCTATTCATGTTCCAGCAGGGTCCATAAAAGTTGTCTGCCCAAGTTAATCCACGACCTTTCCCTCTGGTTCTGCTGGAGCCTCCAGAGGATGAAAGCTCTCTGGGGGCATACTAATTTCTATGGCTTTGTTGACAGCGGGTCAGGTGGAGATACCTGTTGGCCCACGGGTTGAATGGCTTAAAACCAAATGCCTTTCTTGGCACACTACATGTGGTACAAACAAAATCACCTCGTGTGCAGTAACTTTGGAAGAGGATGGGGGCAGGTGGCAGTAGTGCAGCAGTAGGTGTTGGTAGTGGTGCAACTTTTGATCTTTCAACCATTTCATGGTCAAACCTTTCACCTAAACAAGAACGGCAAGCGAAGGCATTACTGGGAAAACAAACAAACAAACATACATACATACACACACACACACACACACAGACAGACATTCAATCAATCAATCAATGTTTATTTGTATAGCACTTTCCAATAAGAGAATTTACTTCACCAAAGTGCTTCACATAAAAAGACAAAAGTCAAATCTAATAATAAAATACAGTAATAAAAATACACCCTACAAAAACAGAAATGTAATTAAAACAAGATTTCTAGTGGTAGTGAGTTCCACAGTTTCGGACCTGCCACCGAGAAAGCACGATCATCGTACTTAACATGCTTGGTGCATGAAACCTCCAGAAGATTTTGACCTGCAGAGCGCAAAGCTTTACCTGGCTGATGAGGCCTGAGCAACTCACATAAATAGGAGGGTGCAAGGCCATTACGGGCTTTAAATACAAACAAAAGTATTTTAAAATCAATTCTAAACCTGACGGGGAGCCAGTGCAGGGAGAACAAAACTGGTGTGATGTGGTTGCACTTAGCTCACAGCTGCATTTTGAACCTCCTGGAGACTGACAGACATTTTTGAGGAAGACCGACATACAGTGCGTTGCAATCGTCCAATCTAGACCTGATAAAGGCATGGACAGCCTTTTCCAGATCACTACAGTTAAAGAATGGCTTAACCTTGGCCAGCAAACGGAGCTGAAAAAAGCTGGCTTGGACAATGGAAGTAACCTGTTTGTCCATTTTCAAGCAGCTGTCCAGTTTCATCCCCAGGTTCTTAACCACTTGCTGGAGGTGGGGGGCGGCTGAACCAAGATTGGACCAAGGAGTATAACAGGAGGGCCTGTTAAATGGATCAAAAAGGGAGCCGAAGTCATGCCCCTCTACTTCCGCACCATGGGACCTAAGAGATGAAAAATATGAATAGAAGTCAATGAGGAGAAAATAATTATCTTCTGGTCCCAGTCGTTCTCTGTCCTGGATTCCAGATATTTTGGTTATGGATTTAAATGAAAAATTTTTAAGCAAAGAAAAAATAAAATACTGCGAAGATTTGAGATCATTTCAGGATTAACTTAAGGCCTCTGTGTGGACGGACGGACGCCTAACAACGAGAGGAGCCTTGGAGCGCTCGCTGTATGGGTGTTTGGTAAGGCGCTGCTGATGTTTTGTGGCCACCAGCCCAACATCACTCAGAGGCAACTGAACATTAGAAAACTGGTCACGTTGGGTCCACATTTCTCGAGCGGACAGACTGCATGAGTGGATACGTGAGTTCAAAGTTGCAGTGGCAACAGACAAGGCCACGGGGGGAAACAGCTCCACCAAGTGGGTTGAGTCGCAGCAGCTCTACAGACAGGTCCCGGATAGCCTTCTCTGCAACAGGATTCTTGTTGGGATTTTTTGTGTGGCCCAGCTCCAATGCAATCCTATGCTGTCGTAAGAAAGGGTTGTTGACAAGTGCCTTGAAACCATGGGCAGGGTGCATATGGATAATGGCAGGGGGGCCATCCATGGGACGCATTTGGATGCAGAGCTGCACCAATATGTCCCGCAGTGTTTCATGCCTCCACCAGGAGGCCGTCGACGCCAATAGTGGCCACGTTGAGGTATCTTTTGACGTCCCGTATGTTTGTCAGTTTTTTGAGGACCTGGTGCCCTGAGTGAGATGAGCATGGGTGCGCCGTAGATCCAGGCACTCTGACTGCATGGCCAACCAAGCCGTGCGGCTCGGAAAGGGCAGGCGCGCAGAGCCATCCAGGATATCTTGAACGGACGTCTGCCTGATGACAGTCAGCTGTGTGCATGATGAAGGAGCACACTTGACAACTCTCATCCACACATGGAGGGGCATTGCGACTGGCAAAATCTGATGGGAGGATAGCAGAGCCAGAGACATGCTGGACAGACACTTGGTACCGACTGATGACAGACAGAAAGGTGGACACTCGGGGGCTCGCACAGGGCTTGCTATCAGTCAGGATACATGTACTCACCCCAGACTGGATGATGTAGGAGCTGAAATGTTTCGTAGCTGCAGCGATGGACAGGGCCTCCACCTCACAGGGCAGCCATGTGTTCTGAGAGCCCCGTAGCTTTGCACTGAAAAAGCCCGCCAGATGCAGCGTGCCTCCTCTGGACACAGTAGCACCCAGACCTGGTTGTCGGACTGCTCCGTCTGTCACAATCCATAGCTGCTCTGATGATCTGGGCAGGGTGATGGCGCAAGCAGATGAGAGTGCCCGTTGAGCTGCAAGAAACAACTCCTGCAACTCATCAGTCCATCCAATCTTCTCTGAGGATTGTCGTCCAGCTGTGGCTGCATCAAACGGGGCGAGGTACGAAGAGCACCTCGGGATCACACAGGAGAGCACCTTGTACGCACCTACAAAAGTCCTCATACGGCCCACGGTGTCCGGTGGAGGGCACGAGGTCAGTGTGTTGAGGTGGTGTGGGCTAGCTGTGAGGGTACCGGCATGCCAGATCCAGCCCAGTATGGTCTTGGTCCTAGGGTTGACGATGGTCTTAGATGGGGATAGGCGTGGGTCACACCTGTATAAGGCCTGGAGGATGAGCTTCCAATTGTGATCAGCGAGGTTGGCAACGATCCCCTCCTGGAGAAGGGAGCCGAGGACACGGCACATGAGCTCGTCAAGGGCTGTCTCAGAGCAAGGCATGCCCATAGCAGACCACGTGTAAACTCGTACACCCTTGAAGGGGGTCGCAACTCCACAGTATTTCATGGACTCGCGGGACAGGGGTATCTGGTAGAAAGCACTGGTCAGGTTGGTGACGATGACGTGCTTCCAGCGTGCGATGAGGCGTAGTGTTAAGTCAACATCAGGAAGTAGCGAAGGTTGGGGTTTACTGTAGTGTCCTACATCAGTCACTAAATGTGACCCCCTGTTTTGCTTTTTCACAAGGAAGGAAAGATTGAGGTACTCCACCACCATCACAATGTCATCAGGGTGTTTGAACACCCCGAGCTCCTCTTGTTGGTACAGCACCATACTCCTTGTGCAATGTCCAAAATCTCACGGCGACATCCTGAGTGAGAAGGCCATCAGGGTCCACTTGCACGGCCGAGGAGTGTGTGCTTGTGTGTGTGTGTGTGTGTGGGTGTGGGTGTGTGTGTGGACGCGTAATTGCAACATTGTGGGGACTGTGTTCTGGATTTTTACCATCACTGTGGGGACGTCTTGCCCTCGTGGGGACATTTTCCCGGTCCCCATGGGGATGAACCCCGTTTTGAGGGTCAAGATTAGGTTTTAGAGATTAAGTTCCAATTAGGTTTAGGTTAGGATTAGGACAAGGGTTAGGTTTAGGCAATCAGTTATGGGTGTTAGGTTTAGGGTAAGGGGCTAGGGTATGCATTATGTCAATGGAAAGACCCCATGAGGAATGAAAACTGTGTGTGTGTGTGTGTTGGGGGGGGGGGGGGGGGGGGGGGGTAGGGGTTAGGGTTGGCCTGGCAAAAGTGTTCGTGGTGCCTCAGAGCATGGGGGGTTGCTGACAGATTGGGGATGCGGATCTTACCCGCAACACTAGTAATAACATCCGGTCGTAGCCACATCTGGGAGTGTTTGACCCGGCGGGCTGTGGTAGTGTCGGTGCGGGGCTCAATGGCATACTCGGCATCTGGTTGCACATCCTTAGGGAGGTCAAGCTTAATGAAGTCCCCGGGCCAGACAACGTCTGTGTGAGAGGGGGCCCAGAGAACGCACGCAGGCCGTGCTGTTGCACCAGGCTCATCTGACACAGAGGAGCCATACACGTAGGAAGCAAGCGCCATCCCCGAAGGATATTTCTCTCTTGGCGGGATGGACAGCAATGTTGTGTGCCTCCATAAAGGGGGTGCCGGTGAGCACATCGACATCGAGGTTAGCCACCACTAGGCCCTTGAACTGGCACTCTCTGCAGCCCCGGGAGAAGGTGATTCATGTTTCACCAACCACCTGGAGTGGCGAGGACCCGTCCGCCTGATGGACAGATTGGGCGCTGGGCACGATTCAGGCACCAAGGCGCTCAGCTGTGGACAGACGAATCATGTTTCCTGTTGCGCCACTATCAACGGTGATACGGACAGTTTGATGGCTGTGGAACACATCGAAGTATGGGGACTGGCGGGTCTGGTAATGGTAGGCTACCGTGCCTGGGGTGGACGTGTTACTGTCAGAGTCTTGGGCGGGAGAACTGTCCCCGTGTCCTTCTAGCCTGGTACACCAGCCTGACTAACGCCATGTATGAGATACACGGCAGGTCAGTTTGGATTCCCTCCGTTGGAGACTGATTTCCAATACGAGGAGAGAGGTGGGACTAACAGGAGGAAAGTAAACCAGAGAGAACCAATCAGAAGTGACTGTAGCTGGCGTAGCTTGGCACTCTGTTGCTACGTTGCTATGGCGACGCCGGAAGTCAGCGATTACACGTTGTTTTTCTCTCTATTTAATGTAGTTTTCTTGCGTATATTAACATAGAATGGTCGGTTTTATTATTTTAAATACTCTGTTACATGTCAGCATTGTTTATTGCTGAACTACTAATATGAGGAAGCGTTTGTGTCACACGTCATGTGACTATGACCCGGAAGCTGTTAGTTACACACCAAAACAGAGCAAAAACAGCGGTGGAGACGTCGGAGGAGTTTAACATTCATCTGTTAATAATTCTACTGCTGCGCTGTGATTAGTCCGGTCAATTTTTTACCGGAGTGGAATCATTCTCCAATGGAGGGAATCCAGACTGACCTGCCGTGTATCTCATACATGGCGCTAGTCAGCCTGGTGTACCAGGCTAGTGTCCTTCCTCCTCAGAGTCAAACATGCTGTCCATGATGTTGAGAATTTGTCGTGCTTTGACAATGTAGCGACGGTTGCTATCTGGGAGGAAGGTGCACTCACTCAGGAAATAGAGGGTGTCCTGGCAGCCAGCTTGCTGACAGAGGGGGCAAACCTTGATCTGGTGAGGCCTCCTGGGGGGTGTTCTGAGTGCAGGCGTGGGGCTGGGTGCTAAGTGGCATGGGGCAGCAGTAACACCAGTGCGGAAACTCTTAACGTCGTCAGAGGCTCAGATCTCGTCCAGAAGCGACTTCAACGCCCAGTGTTGTATAGTAACTAAGTAAAAATACTTCGTTACTTTACTTAAGTAGTATTTTTTTTATATTTGTACTTTACTTTACTACTTCTGTTTCTGATTACTTTTACTTTTACTTCACTACATTTTGCGAGAAAAATCAATACTTTTACTCCATTACATTTACCTGAGCATCTTAGTTACTAGTTACAAAATACATAACGTAAATAAGGAACTTAATAGCCAACGGACAATCTTTGTTTTGTTGTAGTGGGACTAGCAGCCACTAGTAGCAGCCTTGTGCAGCCGTCTCTGAAGCTAAACACAGCTTTACCTGCCTCAGCAGCAGGTGAAAGACTGTTCAGCTGGTCTGGTCTTCTGCCCAAGAGCGAGATTGAGTTCTCACCATTTTGAGAAACAACTTCTTTTGAGGTTGAACAAAAAGTTTTTCAGGGTTCAGTCATGATTGGATGGACAGTTAAAGTGCTGTCACACTGCAGTCATGTTAAAGTTCAACCAATCAAGTTCTTTGTTTGTTTGCATCACCTCCGAGCACCAAGAGTTTATTAGGAATGATTTAATATTGAATGAACGTGGGTATGAATGTTGGTATGCACACAGGACTGTAAGGATGTTTGTGTGTATAGTATTTTTCTATATGGTTGGGTTTATGTACGGAGGTATTGAAACTCCTTTAAACTTTGCAAATTACTATTGCAAACTTAAAAACTAAATTAAACAGAAATAATGAAAATGTTAAACTCAAATTTCTGATTGCGTTTTATTAACAGTACTTTTTACTTTTGATACTTAAGTACAGTAAATACTAGCTACTTTTTTACTTTTACTTAAGTAATATTCTAGCAGGCAACTTTCACTTTTGTCATTTTCCAGTAAGGTACTTTTACTTTTACTCAAGTATGGCTTTTGGGTACTTTATACAACACTGTCAACGCCTGAGATCTCTGGCTTAATTGAGTGTGTGATCTCAGCTCTGTGCCGTATCTTTGTTTGACCAGTTTGGGTAGGCTGGGATGGATAAGTCTCAACCATGTGAGGACCACCATGTTTTCCAGTGTGGGGGAAAGCTCCTCGTCTTCAGTTATAACCTCCCCATGGTGGGTGAGAGTGTTAGGGCGCAGTAATGAGTCCTCTACAAAGGCGGTTAGACGCTGATACAGGTCCTCTGGGCGCTCATCGCCTTCGAGGTGAATATCTGAAAAGTCAATAAACTGGGTTCCTGTCACTTGAAATCCAAAGTGTTGTCTTACTGTTTGCCAAATAAATTCTAGGGAAGTAGAATTCTTTACCAGTGTGTTTCTAGAAACGATAGGACAGTAGTTGGCAATCTGCCCGAGCATGAGTTCGAGTGAGCTGACTTTATTTGCGGCAGTGCACCGCCTGGCGGAAGGACCATTTTCGCCATCATCCAGAAATCCTCTTAACAGCTGGTTTTTAGTCTTTTTCTGCCACACAACGCCATCGGCGAGAAACTGAGTAAAGTTTTCATCAAGAGACAGGGTATAAAGTAGGTTCTGTCTCCAATTCTCAAAACTGCTAATTGTTTCACATTTAGATAAGCACCATTGTTTCGGTGCGCGGTGAGAAGCGGCCATGTTGTCTACACTTGACGGAGAATGTGCAAGAAAAAACAGCTCAGTCGGCTGAATCCGGTCCACTTAAATCCTTACTTGGAATTGAAGTCCAGCAGGGAGCAAAACACAGGGTTGGGTAAGCTTTAACTGCCGCTGCCACCACGTCAGTAAGGCTCGATATTAATAACTGGACTGATACACGGACTCTCAATGCAGGCCAGACATTTAATGAACGAAAACAACCGTCCGGAGCCGGAAACAGTAACACAGGGTGAGCGATAACAGGAGACCGCAAGAGGGCAGTGTAAAATAACATAAACTAACCATGTATTCACACAGGCGTTGACTCCTTTGGAAGATATTACGCTGAGTTGCACTTCGGTGTTCCTCCAGTAAAATGGGAGAAACGGGGCAGCCACTTTATGAGACATTATCTGCAGTAAAACTCCTTCATTTCACCAATACTTTAAGTAGAATGAACAAACAAACGAGTACTATTGTCCTGTGAGTTCAGACATAACTTTCCGTTAGTTATCAGGGTGTTCTACACACTTTTCGGGGCCGTGCGTTCACGATGCGCGCTTCCGTAGTACAATTGAGAAGAGCAGCTGCTACCCAGACAACAACAAAAACACAATTTGTGAAACTGAACTCACAGGACAATAGTACTCATTCGTTTGTTCATTCTACTTAAAGTATTGATGAAAGGAAGGAGTTGTACTGCAGATAATGTCTTATATAGTGGCTGCCCCGTCTTCACCATGATACTGGACGTTCAACGAACGATGACTCATCGTAATACTACGAAAGACTCAAAGTGATGCAGAAACTTTACCAGTGAGTAAATGCTCAAACAAACTCCTAAAAAGGTCCAGATTGAAAAAAAAAGAAACCTATTGTTTGCCTTTGAAGTTAAACATTGCCCTGGTAGTACAAGTGTGGATGCAGATGCATTGTACCGACAGCCCACTTGTATTTCAATTTCTTTGTTGGCTCCCGTGTTGAAGTACCCGATGTAATTCACCACCTTATGAGTGTTGCAGTATTTCAACAATTCAAGCTTTTCCAATTCGGAAAAGGTAGATTTACAAGCAGTTCTGGAGGCAGACCTAGTGATTGAGGATATAAATCCTACTGGCAGTGTGCACAACCCCCTTCAAAGCAAGAACTGCTACAGGTATCTACAGAGCCTCGTTCAACAGTGGGGCAGGATTCGTATGAGAAAAAGGAGGCTTATATCGTCAGATTAGAGCGCCAAATTCTGGTGAAAAGGTTTGTCAGCTCCAGCTACCTGGGTGCCATAAGGGAGAGGTGCTGAAAGGCCTTCATGATGACCATGGTCACCAGGAGTTGAACGGACCACACATTTGGTGAGGGAAAGATGCTTTTGGCCCAGTATGTGCCAAAAGCACATCAGTGTGTAGAACACCCTGATATCTAACGGAAACACATTGGTGCAGGTGTCTGGTGGCAGAAGCCCGAGATCAGAACATTCCCTGGTGCTGTGACGGCATCTCGGACTATTGAGGTTTTGGCTTATTGATTTCACTGTTCTGGAAAGATCTAGCGACGTTCGAGAAAATGTCTTTACTGATGTCTTCTCCAAGTTTACCCAGGCGCATCACGCGGGAAGGTGTTTTAACTAGGGGGGCTGCCAAATGAATGAATGAATGATGTCATTTTTTTCCCATGGGCATCGCCACGTCTACAATACGTGAATGAAAATAGTAATAATATTGATAATAAAAACTACATCTCCACTAAGCGTTAATGTTATACAGGACGTTTAACTCTGTCTTATCTGCATCTGTTGTTTAAGAGGGTTTAAGGGTTGATTGTTCATTTGCACTGAGCATGCGCCACATCACGGCCAGACGCACGTGAATGACATTTGCATGTAAACGGAAGTTCATTTCTGGGACTAGCGAAGTGATGCTGGCCAGAGAAAACAGATTTTTTTCTTCATTTAGACTGACAATGAGGTGACGTTGTTGCCATGAGCAAACAATGACTATAAAACTTTTATGGCTGAGCAAATTTTCGACTGGGAGTCCAGTTGTTAAGACTACTTTCCTGTAGCGCACTTTGCAAATTGCTAACAGTCTGCAGCGGGTTATGTTGTCCTCACTTTTTCATTAAACGGTGAAGTTACTAACCTGCTGACCCATTGGCTTGGGATTAACATGTCCTCCCTAACTGGCTAAAGAAATACGTGAATAAAAGGCCCTTAAACGCCGGATAAATGTTGACAATAGCAGGGATCATGCTCGTTTAAGCACTTACACAGGCTAGTATAGACGTAACCGGCTAGCAGCCATAGCAGGCTAATAACTAGCCATAAGATCGGACTACACACAAATAAAACATTAAATTCTTAACGATTCAAATCTTCTGACATTTTTTCTCCGTAAGGAGAGCCAACCACCATATCACAAGAGCAGACTCGATATTACTTTAACAGTAGCAGCCTAAAAGCTTCATTTTCAGCGCTGCCCAAGATGCAAAAACAATTAGCCCAGCTAACAGAGGAACGTTCTCCGAATGTCCCCTAAAGGTTATATGATGTAACTCTTAGAGGATGTCTAGGCAACGTTCGCGGAACATTTCTTAGAGGTCACAGGAGTTTAGGGAACATTCCGGGAACATTGCCGGACGGTCGCTGTTTGCTAGGAGGTGGGTGGGTGGTCTACTTCACAGCTTACCTCTGTCAGGACAGGTCGTAAAGATCAAAAAAACATCAGCAGATGGACAAAAACAGCAAACGGAGAGCAGATGAACATGTTACAGTAACGTCCATAAACCAGAGATACACTGTACGGTGGGTAGCTGATTTTCATGAGGTCTGTTGGCCACAGACGCCTTAACACTGTTCTGATCAGCACTCTGCTCGAGCTCACTGGAGGAGTTCTCCCCCCCCCCCCCCCCCCCCACACACACACACCCAGTCTCCTAAACAAATGATTTAGTTTTTTTTGTTTGTTTGTTTTTTTAAAGTTTTTCCACACATCTCCAGCAACTCTGTTTAAGGCTCTTCTACACACATTAACTATATACAGTATATATTTATTATTTTTAAGTAGGCCTCCTTACAATTAGGCTTGAGAATGTGACGTTTCACTACGTAACTGCTCCTCGAGTCCCGCCCATGGCCGCCATTATTGCGGGCTGAGCTAGAGGAGGCGCGGAAAGTACGAAGTTGTTTATCAGAGAAGCTTCTAAAGTGTATTTATTACTTCATTTTATGATGCCAGGGCGAACGTGTGCAGTAAAAGGCTGTTACAGTCGATCGACCCGGCAACCAATAAGCCAGGAGGGCGCAGCACTGCGTTTTTTCCGTATTCCAAAATGGAAACAAACAGAGAGTTCACTGGTTTCTGATGTAACCAGGCGGCGCAGAATGGCTTGGGTGGCTGCACTGAGAAGAAAGGAGATTACTTTACACTCGACGCGCCAGTATTTAGTTTGTTCGCTTCATTTCCATTCAGGTACGTTCCTTGAATTTGTTTGTAAACAATCAAAACAAAGCTTTTGGTGATGGTACGTTCACTGTGAAGTCCTAGTGTTATGGTCCATTTCACAGTAAAATTATAACCTCATCCTTGTTTTAAAAGATTTACAATTCATATACGATGTTCACAGTACCCTAACATTAACAGCCATTCACAGTTCAAGGTTATTGTAGCCTTCAATTGATTCTTGTGAGGTAAAACTAGTAACTTGGCCACTGTGAAATCACAGTCAAACAGAGACTTCACACCATGTTTTTCCAGGTTTAGGCTGTGTGTCAGCACTGCATCAGTGCCTACTGTTATAAATGATCAATGTTATGGATATGTAGACAATAATAATAATAATAATAATAATTATTATTATTATTATTATTGTTGTAATGTAGACAACTTCTCATTCTACTGCTAGGTAGCTGCAATTTGTGAAAGCTCTCCCTTAACTTTTGTGTTTTTTACAAATATAGTTGTCTTTTTTATCGACATTATTCGTCAGATTAGGTTTTTCTTGGAGGATTTTTTATGCTGGTTTGAACGGTGTGCAATTCGGGAGATTTTTCCTCGTATATTGGCTTTTTCACTGCTTGTTATGATGTGTTAACCTGATTTACATCATCTGGGTGCGTTCAACAAGTACACGCGGGGGCGTTCCTTTCCTCACGCACTCCATCTGAGTAAGGCGACAGTTATAGGTGATTTCGTCTGGTTAGAGAATAATAGGAGCCAATCACTAATCGCGGGTGGGACTTTTGAAGGATGGGCGGCGTTTTGGCCGGATGTGATGTAGAAGCACAGGCGACAGCAGTGTAGTCAGTCAGTTATTTCAGTGTTTTCTTTGCACATTCGACAAAAGTCGTTCACAGACTGTACACCGCTCGTACTAGCTGTCGCCGCCGCCGCCATGTTGTTTGACTGAAGCTTTTTGAGCTTGATAACATGTTTTGATAACTCGATCCTCTATGCGTGGTGGCTCTGGTGTCGCTCTGAGTTGCGTCACGGGTTGCGTCATTCGGTTCAACGTGAGTGGCTGAAGTAGCGTGTCAGTCAAGATGACGGACAGATCTTCTATCCAATCACATGCAAGAGTTTTAGAAAAAAAAGACTAATTTGAAATGACATCGGGTTAACTCCCTCCCCAGATGGTATTGCAAATACCAGGTGGCGGGAGTCAGGTTAATGATGTGTATCCATAGCAACGGAAAAATTGTTTACCACCGTGATCAACTGTTAAAACTCTCCCAAATCAAGATTTTCAGCGAAATAACACGTCAAATCCCAATGGAGTTAAAGAGAAAGACAAGAGGATGCAGGGCAGGGGTAAGGCAGAGAGAAAAACGGTGGAGATTTAAACCGTTTCTTCCAACTGTTGTGATGGGTAACGTGAGATCGCTAGCTAACAAGATGGACGAGCTTGAAGTGCTAACAAGGTCTCAGAAAGAGTACAGAGAATGCAGTATCATGTGTTTCACTGAGACATGGCTGCATGAACACATCCCGGACTGTAATGCGTCTGTACACGGCTTCAAGACGGTCCGTGCAGACCGAAATAAACAGCTCAGCGGGAAGCTAAAGGGAGGCGGAATTGCAGTGCTGGTCAATCAGCGTTGGTGCCATCCAGGACACATCACTGTCAAGGAGAAGATCTGCACAAGAGACATTGAACTGTTAGCTGTGAGTTTCCGTCCATATTATTTACCCAGAGAGTTTGCCTGTGTTATTCTGGTAGCGGTTTATATAATACCAGGAACCGCACCAGAGACAGCCTGTGATGTCATTAGCTCCGTCGTGGCTAAACTACAAACACATCATCCAAACTCATTCATGGCGATCTCTGGAGACTTCAACAACGTCTCCCTCTCTGCTACGTTGCCAACTTTCCAGCAGTTTGTCAGCTGCTCCACCAGAGAAAATAAGATGTTGGACTTATTTTATGCAAACAGTATGAATGCATACAGCTCCTCTGCCCTGCCTCCTTTAGGAAGATCAGATCATAATCTGGTTCTTCTCACCTCCACCTACAAGCCCATCGTTCAGCAGCAACCAGTCATTAGGAGGACGATTAAAACCTGGTCTACTGAGGCTGATGATGCTCTGAGAGGGTGCTTTGAGGCCACAGACTGGAATGTCCTCTGTGAACCTCATGGAGATGACATCAACACCATGACTGAGTGTGTGACAGATTACATAAACTTCTGTGTGGACAACATCGTTCCAACAAGAACAGTGAGGTGCTTCCCCAATAACAAACCCTGGATCACCAGTGACCTGAAAAAGCTGCTGAACATCATAAAGAAAGCTTTCAGGGATGGAGACAGGGAGTTACTGAAGACCACACAAAAACAACTGAAAACACAGACTAAGAAGTGAAGGAGGACGACAGGAAGAAGTTGGAGAGCAGCTCCAGCAGAACAACGTGAGGGATGTGTGGTCGGGAATGAAGAAGATCACTGGCTTCAAGTTAAAGGGGGACCAGACTGATGGAGGTCTGGACAGAGCTAATGAACTGAACATGTTCTTCAATAGGTTCAGTTCCCCCCCTGCCGACAACCCAACATTCCACACACCCTCCATGAGCCCACAGCTTTCCTGTCCTACCTCCACTCTGTCACCCTGCACCTCAGTCATGGACCTGAACACAGCCTCCTCTCCCTCCACATCAGGACATCCTGAGACCTCTTTTGCCTCCACCTCCAGCCTGACTGTCTCCTGCTTCCAGGTCAAGAAACAACTAGAGAAACTGAACCGGAACAAGGCTGCAGGTCCAGATGGTGTCAGTCCCAGAGTTCTCAAGACCTGCTCAGAACAACTATGTCCGGTTCTCCAGCACCTTTTTAACACCAGCCTGAGACAGAACAGAGTTCCTGTGCTGTGGAAAACATCCTGTCTTGTTCCAGTCCCTAAAAAACCACAACCAGCTGAACCAAATGACTACAGACCAGTTGCTTTGACATCTCACATCATGAAAGTCCTGGAGAGACTCTTACTGGCTCACCTCAACAAGCAAGTGAACACCTTTCAGGACCCATTACAGTTCGCATATCGTAATGGGCTTGGGGTTGAAGACGCCATCATCTTCCTGCTTCAGAGAGCCCACTCTCATCTGGACCAGTCAGGCAGCACTTTGAGGGTCATGTTCTTTGATTTTTCAAGTGCATTTAATACTATTCAGCTGCTTTGCTATGTCAGAAGCTCCATAACTTCCAGGTGGATCCTCCACAACCACTTGGATTTACGACTACCTCACAAACAGACCACAGTTTGTGAGACTGAAAGGTTGTGTGTCTGAGATGGTGGTCAGCAGCACTGGAGCACAACAAGGGACTGTACTCTCACCATTCCTCTTTACACTGTACACCTCAGACTTCCAGTACAACTCTGATCCTGTCATCTGCAGAAATACTCTGATGACTCTGCTGTTGTGGGGTGTATTAGTGATGGACAAGAAGCCGAGTACAGGGAACTTGTCAATCAGTTTGTGAAATGGTGCAGTAACAATCAGCTCATCTTAAATACCAGCAAGACTAAAGAGATGATTGTTGACTTCAGGAGGAGCAAGAATAAGCAGCATAGTCCTGTCTACATCCTGGAAGAGGAGGTGGAGGTGGTAGAGAACTACAAATACCTGGAGTTCAGCTGGACAACAGACTCGATTGGAAATGCAACAGTGACTACATCTACAAGAAAGGTCTGAGCAGACTCTACTTCTTAAGGAAGCTGAAATCATTTAACGTCTGCACCAAGATGTTGCAGATCTTCTACAAGTCTGTTGTGGAAAGTGCAATCAGCTTTGCAGCATCTGCTGGGGAAGCAGCATCAGAACCAGAGACTTGAAGAAACTAAACAAGCTGATCAAGAAAGCTGGTTCTGTGCTGGGGAGAACTCTGGAGCCGCTGGAGATGATCGTTCAAAAAAGAATGCTTCACAAGCTGATGAAGATGATGGAGGATTCTTCCTCCTCTCCACAACACGGTGAAGAATCAACAGTGTGTTCAGTGGGAGGCTGCGTCAAGTTCGCTGTAGGACGGAGAGATACAGAAATTCATTCCTGCCAGCAGCATCACCCTGAAGAACAAGACTGACTGACTTTTTGTTTATTTAAAAAAAAAAAAAAAAAAAAAAAAAAAGTGAGCTTTTACAATACTGAATTTCCCTTCGGGGATGAATAAAGTATTTTTCATTTCATTTCATTTCATTTCAGAGCAGCAGCTACCACCTCCACCACAGGACCAGGACCTGCAACCACATCCATCTGCAGAGCAGCAGTTACCACCTCCACCACAGGACCAGGACCCACAACCACATCCATCTGCAGAGCAGCTACCACCTCCACCACAGGACCAGGACCTGCAACCATATCCATCTGCAGAGCAGCAGCTACCACCTCCACCACAGGACCAGGACCTACAACCACATCCATCTGCAGAGCAGCAGTTATCACCTCCACCACAGGACCAGGACCTGCAACCACATCCATCTGCAGAGCAGCAGCTACCACCTCCACCACAGGACCAGGACCTGCAACCACATCCATCTGCAGAGCAGCTACCACCTCCACCACAGGACCAGGACCTGCAACCACATCCATCTGCAGAGCAGCAGCTACCACCTCCACCACAGGACCAGGACCTGCAACCACATCCATCTGCAGAGCAGCTACCACCTCCACCACAGGACCAGGACCTGCAACCACATCCATCTGCAGAGAGCAGCTACCACCTCCACCACAGGACCAGGACCTGCAACGACATCCATCTGCAGAGCAGCAGCTACCACCTCCACCACAGGACCAGGACCTGCAACCACATCCATCTGCAGAGCAGCAGCTACCACCTCCACCACAGGACCAGGACCTGCAACCACATCCATCTGCAGAGCAGCTACCACCTCCACCACAGGACCAGGACCTGCAACCACATCCATCTGCAGAGCAGCAGTTACCACCTCCACCACAGGACCAGGACCTGCAACCACATCCATCTGCAGAGCAGCAGTTACCACCTCCACCACAGGACCAGGACCTGCAACCACATCCATCTGCAGAGCAGCAGCTACCACCTCCACCACAGGACCAGGACCTGCAACCACATCCATCTGCAGAGCAGCAGTTACCACCTCCACCACAGGACCAGGACCTGCAACCACATCCATCTGCAGAGCAGCAGTTACCACCTCCACCACAGGACCAGGACCTGCAACCACATCCATCTGCAGAGCAGCAGCTACCACCTCCACCACAGGACCAGGACCTGCAACCACATCCATCTGCAGAGCAGCAGTTACCACCTCCACCACAGGACCAGGACCTGCAACCACATCCATCTGCAGAGCAGCAGCTACCACCTCCACCACAGGACCAGGACCTGCAACCACATCCATCTGCAGAGCAGCAGTTACCACCTCCACCACAGGACCAGGACCTGCAACCACATCCATCTGCAGAGCAGCTACCACCTCCACCACAGGACCAGGACCTGCAACCACATCCATCTGCAGAGCAGCAGCTACCACCTCCACCACAGGACCAGGACCTGCAACCACATCCATCTGCAGAGCAGCAGTTACCACCTCCAACACAGGACCAGGACCTGCAACCACATCCATCTGCAGAGCAGCAGCTACCACCTCCACCACAGGACCAGGACCTGCAACCACATCCATCTGCAGAGCAGCTACCACCTCCACCACAGGACCAGGACCTGCAACCACATCCATCTGCAGAGCAGCAGCTACCACCTCCACCACAGGACCAGGACCTGCAACCACATCCATCTGCAGAGCAGCAGCTACCACCTCCACCACAGGACCAGGACCTGCAACCACATCCATCTGCAGAGCAGCTACCACCTCCACCACAGGACCAGGACCTGCAACCACATCCATCTGCAGAGCAGCTACCACCTCCACCACAGGACCAGGACCTGCAACCACATCCATCTGCAGAGCAGCAGCTACCACCTCCACCACAGGACCAGGACCTGCAACCACATCCATCTGCAGAGCAGCAGTTACCACCTCCACCACAGGACCAGGACCTGCAACCACATCCATCTGCAGAGCAGCAGTTACCACCTCCACCACAGGACCAGGACCTGCAACCACATCCATCTGCAGAGCAGCTACCACCTCCACCACAGGACCAGGACCTGCAACCACATCCATCTGCAGAGCAGCAGTTACCACCTCCACCACAGGACCAGGACCTGCAACCACATCCATCTGCAGAGCAGCAGCTACCACCTCCACCACAGGACCAGGACCTGCAACCACATCCATCTGCAGAGCAGCTACCACCTCCACCACAGGACCAGGACCTGCAACCACATCCATCTGCAGAGCAGCAGCTACCACCTCCACCACAGGACCAGGACCTGCAACCACATCCATCTGCAGAGCAGCAGTTACCACCTCCACCACAGGACCAGGACCTGCAACCACATCCATCTGCAGAGCAGCAGCTACCACCTCCACCACAGGACCAGGACCTGCAACCACATCCATCTGCAGAGCAGCTACCACCTCCACCACAGGACCAGGACCTGCAACCACATCCATCTGCAGAGCAGCAGTTACCACCTCCACCACAGGACCAGGACCTGCAACCACATCCATCTGCAGAGCAGCAGTTACCACCTCCACCACAGGACCAGGACCTGCAACCACATCCATCTGCAGAGCAGCTACCACCTCCACCACAGGACCAGGACCTGCAACCACATCCATCTGCAGAGCAGCAGCTACCACCTCCACCACAGGACCAGGACCTACAACCACATCCATCCGCAGAGCAGCAGTTATCACCTCCACCACAGGACCAGGACCTGCAACCACATCCATCTGCAGAGCAGCAGTTACCACCTCCACCACAGGACCAGGACCTGCAACCACATCCATCTGCAGAGCAGCAGCTACCACCTCCACCACAGGACCAGGACCTGCAACCACATCCATCTGCAGAGCAGCAGCTACCACCTCCACCACAGGACCAGGACCTGCAACCACATCCATCTGCAGAGCAGCTACCACCTCCACCACAGGACCAGGACCTGCAACCACATCCATCTGCAGAGCAGCAGCTACCACCTCCACCACAGGACCAGGACCTGCAACCACATCCATCTGCAGAGCAGCTACCACCTCCACCACAGGACCAGGACCTGCAACCACATCCATCTGCAGAGCAGCTACCACCTCCACCACAGGACCAGGACCTGCAACCACATCCATCTGCAGAGCAGCAGCTACCACCTCCACCACAGGACCAGGACCTGCAACCACATCCATCTGCAGAGCAGCAGCTACCACCTCCACCACAGGACCAGGACCTGCAACCACATCCATCTGCAGAGCAGCTACCACCTCCACCACAGGACCAGGACCTGCAACCACATCCATCTGCAGAGCAGCAGTTACCACCTCCACCACAGGACCAGGACCTGCAACCACATCCATCTGCAGAGCAGCAGCTACCACCTCCACCACAGGACCAGGACCTGCAACCACATCCATCTGCAGAGCAGCAGTTACCACCTCCACCACAGGACCAGGACCTGCAACCACATCCATCTGCAGAGCAGCAGTTAACACCTCCACCACAGGACCAGGACCTGCAACCACATCCATCTGCAGAGCAGCAGCTACCACCTCCACCACAGGACCAGGACCTGCAACCACATCCATCTGCAGAGCAGCAGTTACCACCTCCACCACAGGACCAGGACCTGCAACCACATCCATCTGCAGAGCAGCAGCTACCACCTCCACCACAGGACCAGGACCTGCAACCACATCCATCTGCAGAGCAGCAGCTACCACCTCCACCACAGGACCAGGACCTGCAACCACATCCATCTGCAGAGCAGCTACCACCTCCACCACAGGACCAGGACCTGCAACCACATCCATCTGCAGAGCAGCTACCACCTCCACCACAGGACCAGGACCTGCAACCACATCCATCTGCAGAGCAGCAGCTACCACCTCCACCACAGGACCAGGACCTGCAACCACATCCATCTGCAGAGCAGCAGTTACCACCTCCACCACAGGACCAGGACCTGCAACCACATCCATCTGCAGAGCAGCAGTTACCACCTCCAACACAGGACCAGGACCTGCAACCACATCCATCTGCAGAGCAGCAGCTACCACCTCCACCACAGGACCAGGACCTGCAACCACATCCATCTGCAGAGCAGCAGCTACCACCTCCACCACAGGACCAGGACCTGCAACCACATCCATCTGCAGAGCAGCAGCTACCACCTCCACCACAGGACCAGGACCTGCAACCACATCCATCTGCAGAGCAGCAGTTAACACCTCCACCACAGGACCAGGACCTGCAACCACATCCATCTGCAGAGCAGCAGCTACCACCTCCACCACAGGACCAGGACCTGCAACCACATCCATCTGCAGAGCAGCAGTTACCACCTCCACCACAGGACCAGGACCTGCAACCACATCCATCTGCAGAGCAGCAGCTACCACCTCCACCACAGGACCAGGACCTGCAACCACATCCATCTGCAGAGCAGCAGTTACCACCTCCACCACAGGACCAGGACCTGCAACCACATCCATCTGCAGAGCAGCAGCTACCACCTCCACCACAGGACCAGGACCTGCAACCACATCCATCTGCAGAGCAGCAGCTACCACCTCCACCACAGGACCAGGACCTGCAACCACATCCATCTGCAGAGCAGCAGTTACCACCTCCACCACAGGACCAGGACCTGCAACCACATCCATCTGCAGAGCAGCAGTTAACACCTCCACCACAGGACCAGGACCTGCAACCACATCCATCTGCAGAGCAGCAGCTACCACCTCCACCACAGGACCAGGACCTGCAACCACATCCATCTGCAGAGCAGCAGTTACCACCTCCACCACAGGACCAGGACCTGCAACCACATCCATCTGCAGAGCAGCAGCTACCACCTCCACCACAGGACCAGGACCTGCAACCACATCCATCTGCAGAGCAGCAGTTACCACCTCCACCACAGGACCAGGACCTGCAACCACATCCATCTGCAGAGCAGCAGCTACCACCTAAAAAGAAAAAAAAAAAAAAAAAAAAAAGTGCACCAGTGATAAACAGATAACAGAGGAATGTGGATTTCTTGAAAAGTTGTTGCCAGGAGACATTGTGTTGGCAGATAGAGGTTTCAACATCAGGGACAGTGTGGGTATGATGTGTGCAGAGGTTAAGATTCCCACATACACAAGAGGTCGTGCACAGCTTGATGCAAAATATGTGGAAGAGCCCAGAGCCATCGCACACCTTAGGATTCATGTGGAGAGGGTGATTGGTGTGGTGCGAAACAAGTATCATATTTTAAACTCTGTAATACCAATCAGCATGCTTCTTCCCTGTGAGGGTGAGGATGTCACAGCCCTGGATAAAGTTGTAGCCATTTGCTGTGCTGTTACAAATATGTGCCCAGGCGTTGTGTGAAATGTTTGAATAAACGGCTGGAAATGCATATGGTTTGTTTGGTTTTATTAAGGGCAATATAATGTATTGCTTTGTAAACAACCAGAAACAGCAAAAAAAAAAAAAATTGGGTTCAGAAAACAATTCTCCAATAAGAATAGCAGTAACTATTTTGGTTAACTTAAATAATAAATAAATAATCTGTGCAATATTACTGCGAATAAAATAGTGAAATATTAAACATATGCACACCTGTGAAGCTAAACAAAGCAAAAATTAAATAATGTGTGAATAAATTGTCACAATGTACAAACTGGGCATGAGGTAGTTATGAGAGCTGAGTTACTGACAGCTATTAAGTCTGACAATAGCATAGTGTTTCTGTGTTTGCATGTGCAAAGGCAAAAATGGGGAACAACACACACACAACTTAAAAGATATACTTTGAACAAATTAAGGCACAAATTGACAAGGTGCTATAAAAGTGCCATTTAAAGTGATGTTTGTGCCAGTCATTTTTTTTGTGCACGTGGAGCAAAGCCATGGATGGTCAGCAGGTGGCGTGTCAACCAAGCCCACACATTGGAAGTGGAACCACTGAACCAGACACTTGTCATTATCACAGGCCACCATCTGACCGTACTCTGGTCCAGAGCAGAGGCACCACCTTTCCTTCAAGCGCTTAGGTGCTCTGTTTTCTTTGCCAGACTTTCGCTTCTGCTGCCTGCCATTATCATCCTGTGGTTGTTGTGAAGGCATTGTGTGTCTGAGCACATTACAGTTTGTAAAGTACTGGCCAACTAGTTCTGGTAGACACACCTTCATGAAGAACTCTTGCGCCTTCTTAAGGCGTGGCTGCCAAAACACAGAGTCACGGGGTATTCGTAGGATTACGAAGTCCTGCAAAGTCCAAACAATGAAGTCACAGTAGGTAACGTCAGTGACGAACATCTGCGTCTGAATTTGCGTGTAGTAAGAGTGTGTTTCTTTTAAACGCACTTGTCCCTCAATCAAGTGCAGGCAGAAGCTGCTGTCACTGGCTGCACATGCCTCAAGAATCGTGTTATGTCTGTACTTATATGGGCACTTGACTTCTACACACCCTTTTCCACAGCAAGTACAGTTTACGATTGCATCTGGTGATGTACCAATCTGCGGGAAGGCTGGGTTAATGAAGAATCCACAGTCTTCTATATGGCGCTCACTATGCTGTCCTTCAGTTCCAGCAATGTAGGCCTTTTTACCACAGGATTCGTGCACAATGACCCACTTTGTGGCCACTGTTTTGAGGTCACGCCCAGGGTAACAGACCCTCTTCACAGTGGTTATTGCTGGTGATTGAATGGCTGTTGCAAAAACACTGTCCATTGCTGAAGCTGTAATGCGACCCACACGTGCAGCAAACCACACATCCTTTGTGTGTTGCCCCCTTGTTCTTCTCTCCAGCTGGAGAGCTGTCTCTGCAGAAACGTCTTCAATGCCACTGAAAAATCTGTACGGTCAAATCCTGCTGCAGCTGGTTGGTTACTTAGAAGAGATTTCAGGCTCCTGATGGGTATTATTGGGTCCTTGAATTTGTGGCAGTATGGAGGAACCACACGGAGAACTGCAGATTTGGTGCCAGTTTCAAAAAGCTCTTTGTAGAACTTGTCCATGCACTGCTCTGTTGGTGGTGGAGGTGCTTTGGTGATGGGAGCACGGGTTCTCAGTGTTGACTGGTTTTGGGAGTTGGCATTAATTGCACTGTTCGGTGACTTCAGCTTGGAGGCAGCCGATGTATAATCAATCCGATGACCAACCTGTTGGCTGACCTTGCTGACGTTACCAGGCAGTTTCCAGTATGCAGCCTTGCCAGTCACTGTAGCTTTTTCTTTCAGCCGGACAGAAGCCTTCATTTTGAAGAGTAAAGCCCCCACATGAGAACAGGACTCGGCTATCCTCGGAGAAAGAGACGAGGAGAGGAGATGAGATGAGAGGGCTGGCTGTTTGTGTTTCTCAAAAAAAAAAAAAAAAAGAAAAAAAAAAGACAATAACAACAAAACACATTGTTAAAGTAGTTACATGGGAGCGTGTGACAAAACTGGCTGTTGCACAATCTTTGACTCTTTCTCAGTAATGCTTACTGTAAAAGGTGGTAAAAAGGCATGATAAACTACCTTGGCGAGTACAACGGTGTTGTTGCTGTGTTGTTCTCGGAAGATGTGCAGATCTTGCACCCACCCACAGCAAAATTGCTCGTAGCTCTCCAGGGACTTGTGGCTCCTAAACTGCTGCATTGTGTAGTAGCTGACGCCAAACACCAAATAACTTGTTACATCCATGAAGGTGCACGGCGGGAGTACTTCTAAGTCTTTGCTCCATCTTGCCTGGGGCAGCTCATAGGGATCAATATCACCTATGTCCTTTAATTTACGCATGTATCTCTCCTTGGCATTTGCAAACAGCTTGTCCCTATACTTTACACGCTCTTTCACTTTGCTTCGTTCCATATCGGTCTCCACCGAGTGACGTAACATGTGTTGCTTAACCAGCAGTAACCAGCGCTTGACGCCATTTCAGGCGTAAAACTGTCAGTGGTCAAACCGGCGTGGAAATGAGCGCACGTCTGATCATAAAAATGATCTTATGAGTGAATCCATGTGTGATTTATAAAATGTTTGTGTCTGACCAAACAACAGAATATTGGTCAGAAATGCACCGTCATCCAGCTGTTTCTCCTGAAGCAGCAGCAGCGCTCACAGGTGGGGGCTGGTCGGATCTGAGCCTGACCCGGACATGAACATAAGAAACGATAACTTTCATTAGTTAAACTAAGAAACAGTCTACCGAATGAACACTTGTACAACGTTCATGTATAGATTAATTTATAGAAACGGATCTCCTCCACTCAACTCCGTGTCTCCTGGGAGCTGCAGTTACCAGCGCGTCTGCCCTTCTGGCTGCCATAATGTTTATAAACTAGTATTTCTGTTATTTAACTTGTCAATAAAGTCTTGACAAGTTACAGCATCGTACAGATCCACACAGGTCAGGGTTGTGTTGCAAACTTTCTCTGAGTCTAAAGCAGCGTTTCCCGCTGGTCCGATGCACCTGCGCCTTTCTGCAGCCCGACTGTCCGTCTGCTTACAAGCAGCCGAGCTTTCTTTTCTTTATTCAGACATCAACAGTGAAATAATAAAGTCTGATTTATCTTGAAATTGTTGGCGATCAGTTGTCGCCTTCATCTGAAGTTATAACACTCTGCTGTTAAGATCATCTGGCTGGTTTGACACCTTTAGCTCCTGGAGACAGAAGACAGGAGGCGATCCGTCGTTTCTATTAAATAATCTGAACCCTAAAGTTATCGTCTATAAGTGCTCAGTCAGCAGACTGTTTCTTAGCTTAGCTAATGAAAGTTATTTTTTCTTCTGTCTCTGTGCGGGTCAGACTCAGATCCCACAGTCCGGGTCAGACTCAGATCCGACAGTCCGGGTCAGGTTCAGATCCCACAGTCCGGGTCAGGCTCAGATCCGACAGTCCGGGTTAGACTCAGATCCGACAGTCCGGGTCAGACTCAGATCCCACAGTCCGGGTCAGGCTCGGATCCCACAGTCCGGGTCAGGCTCGGATCCCACAGTCCGGGTCAGGCTCGGATCCCACAGTCCGGGTCAGGCTCAGATCCCACAGTCCGGGTCAGGCTCAGATCCCACAGTCCGGGTCAGGCTCAGATCCCACAGTCCGGGTCAGGCTCAGATCCCACAGTCCGGGTCAGACTCAGATCCCACAGTCCGGGTCAGGCTCGGATCCCGCAGTCCGGGTCAGGCTCAGATCCCACAGTCCGGGTCAGGCTCAGATCCCACAGTCCGGGTCAGACTCAGATCCCACAGTCCGGGTCAGGCTCAGATCCCACAGTCCGGGTCAGGCTCAGATCCCACAGTCCGGGTCAGGCTCAGATCCCACAGACCGGGTCAGGCTCAGATCCGACAGTCCGGGTCAGGCTTGGACCAGCCTCCGTCTGTCTGCGCTGCTGCTTCAGGGTAGCAGCAGCTGGATGAGGAGGGATTTCTGACGTAGATTCTGTTGTTTGGTCAGACAGGAACATTTATGAATCACACGTGGATACAATAATAAGATCATTTATATGATCAGATGTGCGCTCATTTCCACGCTTGTTTGATAAACGGGACCGCTGACTTTTATACGCCTGAAATGGCGTCTTAGCAACAAAAGTCACGTGTCTGGCAGAGACTGATTAAAGAAAGAATCCGCTGCAGTTCGCCTTGTTTGTGTGAGAAGGGTCTATCTGCGGCTCGCAAGACAGGGGCGTGTCGTAGAGTGGGCGTGTCATAGAGTGGGCGTGTCGTAGTGTGACGTTACTCGACGACACGCCCACCAGGCCAATGAGAGCACGGTAAAATCTAGCCCTACCCCTGACCCTTCCCCTAAACCTAACCAGACCCACCCACAATGCGACACGCCCACCATATGACACGCCCACTGGGTTGCAAGCCGCAGATAGATACACTTGGGCTGTGTCCCAATCCGCGCACTTGAGCACTTCAAACACTGTTTTTGAGTGTGTAGTGCACACATGGTGTCATTTAAGCGACAATTTCAGTGCACCGAAAGTACCAGGATGTTCCCTAATCACGGCCAAAAATGCAGCAGAATGAAGCACACTACTCGCACTAAATGGACGCCATCTTGTGAACGTGGAGGAAGAGGCGGGACTTTCAAACTGCTGTCAGAGCTGAATAATGGCGATGAATGACGTGATGGCGACCCCTGCTGCATCGGAGGCGGTATTGTACTTGATTTAAGTAACGTTTATGAAATGATTTAGACATAATCACTTATGTATATTGTGGCATGCTACCAAGCTGTTCACTCCCTGATGACAGTTATGATCTGGTCGTGTGTTTGAGGCTGCGGTTATACCAGCTCAGTAGAGTTAGCTCACATTAGCGGGTAATGCTAGTCCGTCACTTCCAAGTGCAGTGCTGTGTTTGGGTCAGCATTTAGTGACAATAGTGTGCACTACAAACAAAGTACACAGTGCACACTAGGCCCTGAATTCCAGTGCACTCAGGAAAGTGCGTGGATTGAGACACAGCCTTGGTTTGTGTCAAGTGTATCTATCTGCGGCTTGCAACCCAGTGGGCGTGTCCTATAGTGGGCGTGTCCTATAGTGGGCGTGTCGCATTGTGGGTGGGTCTGGTTAGGTTTAGGGGAAGGGTCAGGGGTAGGGCTAGATTTTACCGTGCTCTCATTGGCCTGGTGGGCGTGTCGTCGAGTAACGTCACACTACGACACGCCCACTCTGCGACACACCCCTGTCTTGCGAGCCGCAGATAGACCCTTCTCGTTTGTGTGGCTCCATGCCCAGTACTATGGTGGACGGTCACGGAAAAGTGACGCGATGTACCACGTGATTCATGTCGCGATGACGTCTTTGCACGAGCCTAATGCTTGCAGGGGCTGTAAGGGCTGCAGCCGCCACCAGGGGGGGGTGCAGCCCCCACAGCTCCCCCCTTCCCGCGTCATTGCCCAGGCGTTTCCAGCTTCAGATCAGAGAGTAGTCTAAGGGGCCGTTCACAAGAGGACGATTGCGGGTAAAAACGGCAAACTATTAAATCAGAAGTGCCTGTCGTTCACACGGCAACGGCGTTATTCTGGGTTGAAGACGCAAAAATCTGAAGACTCGTTCCATAGTGGAATTCCTGAGGACGCAACGTTGTTGCGCCGTCGTCTGCACGGTCCAAAACGCAGAAATGATGGTGGACCCACAGAACTACTTGTGGCAGTTGACGGTCCTGTCACTATGCCTCCGACTGATCATGCGCCCTGGCTACTTGGCCACAGGGATGTCCCTTTGGCTGAATGGTCAGCGCTCATGACTCTCACCCGGGAGTCTGGGGTTCCAAGCCCGCCTGGGCCCTCAGTTGCGTACCTTGCCACATACTGGCGCCGTGCTCACGTGGCATGACGTCACACAAAACATGAAAAAACAACATCGGTCTACCTAAGCCCAGCGGATCTCCACGTAGCGAGCTTGTAACTGAGTGTCGTTTGGAGAAGTCATTCTACCTCCTCATCTATCCTCACAGTTCCTCCTTGCAGCCGCCATAGTTGTTTTGATTTTGAAGCGAAGAGAGACGAACGATTGTACGCATGCGCGGACATGGCGGACACACTTGCGTCCTCGTATGCACGCAGATTTCTCCACGACGATGCTTGTGTGAACGCGGATAAAAAGATGAAAACGAGACGCCACTTTTGCGTCTTCTTTTCTGATCATCGCCGTGTGAACGTGGCCAGAGTGGTGCTGAACAGAGTCGTTCTACCCCGGCTGATATCAGGCGAGAGGCAGGGTATCCCTGGACAGGTCACCGGTCTGTCGCAGGGTTCTGCTGCCATCAGAATAAAAATGAGCATACATGTTTTCATGAAATGGTAAAATTTCTATTGTAACATCTGATACAGTATGTTATGTTCTACTGGGAGTAAAATTCAGGTTGATAATATGAAAATCACTACATTCTGTTTTTATTTGCATTTTTTAAAGGCATCCCAACTTTTTAATTCATTAGAAGTGGGATTGTAAACCGTACTGTATGCAGTTAAAATCTTCCACTTTCTTGGAAATCTGTGGAAAAAAAAAAAAAAACATGACACAAATATATTTTTCTATGAGTTTTTATTTGATTTTTAAGTGTTTTACTTTTTTTCTCCAAAAAAAATCCTGAGGTATTCACAATATAATGGCATTTATTCTGTTTTGAAATGAGACTAGGGAGAGAGGATTAAACCACAGCCAAAAAACGGAACAAAAATAAACTTTTTAAAGAAATTGTCTGTAAAGCTGTGTCAGCTGATAAAACTGCCAAGACATATCAATGGTGCACCAGACATAAAAGCAGGCTCTTACAGTGCTGAATGAAGCCACCCCCGCCATTAACCCCTCCAAACCAGCAGTCGTGCAAGCCAGACAACTGCAGCTAACCTCAATCATCATTTAAAGGGAGTGCAAGTTATTAACAAGCCAGTCAGTCCTCTATCATTGCAGCTATCGTCAGCTGCAACATCTACTTATAAAAGGAGAAAAAAAAAAGTTTCATTCAGTACTTGCTGGTTAAAAACCATCAAGTTTCAAACAATGCAAGCTTTAATTCTGGGATATAACCAAATACACCACGCTCTGCTGCTTTAAACCACCACCAGTGGCTTTCTGAGGGTAAACAGTAAAATCATAGAGATCTGACAGAGTAAAGCCAAAAAAAGGACACTTCACTGTATCACTGGTTTCTACATTTACCTGTTTGTCTACTAAACTGGATTTATATCAGTGTGATGGCTGAATACAATATTTTTTTTTACTGTACACAAAAACTTAAAATGCCAATGAGAATCTACTCTTCTCCCAAATTCTGTTTGCCCTCCATAAGCAAAGGCAAAAAGCAGTATGCATAAAAACAAATAAAAAACAAACATACAAATGACCAATAAATAAATATCAGTGAAAAAAATACACTGTTGAATCATTTTCTTGCCGTGTCACAGATTTATGATTGATAAAATAACTGCTGTGACTTTAAGAAAAAAATAGGAAAACATCAAAAAAATTCTCCCAAAATAAAGTAAAACCCATCACAAGAGCAACATCAGTCACAACAGTCTCAGCATTACAACAAACAAACAAACAAACAAACAAAAAAAACAGCTTCAGCATCAGACCAACACTACAGAATAAAAATAAATCAGGAAATAAAACAATCAAATAAATGGGGATGAAGGGGAGAAAAACAAGAATAAAATGAGCACACCATATGTGACCCCTGATGGAGCAACAAGACAGACTGATCATGACAGATTATCAAAGGAAAATAATAACAGGAACAAAAACAAACAAGAAACACGATGAGACTTTCGCTTCAGAGGTTTTCCTTTATGTGGCAGCTTGAAAGAGAAAGACATGACCTGCAGTAAAGAAACCTACAGAGACGAGTCTGCCTGGGATCTGTTCGTTTTCAATTTGGTGTCATCGCCCTGAAGAGTAACAATTACAACAACACAAGTAAAATAACTGTAATCATACTGATAAAAGCTAATAATAATAATAATAATAATAACGATAATCACTGTCAAAGACTTTTGGTAGACACCACGCACACTTCTGTGCTCTCACATGGAATATAATTAAAAGGACAAAACAACACATGGACGTATTTCCTAACGAAACTGGTCAGCTAATAAAAACGCAGCTCCACCTCCACGCGTGGCGGGTCCGGAGAGAACCGGACATGGCAGAAAAGAAAATAAATAAAAAAACATGACAAAGAGGGGAAAAACACATGCGTCTTTTCCCTAAGTACACAAACATTAGACAGTTTCTGAAACAAAAATACATTGTATACGTGTAAAAATCATAAATAAAGTCTGTGCATCCAGGACCCGGACAGCCGCCGTCCCGGGAGAGGAGAGAAAACACCGGTGGTTACCGCGGTGATGATATCATGCAACTGATATACTGACAGCACTGATCTGCACCCCCCCGTCCAAATACAATCCTTAAACATATGTCAGCTCATTAAAGAGCCGTCTGAACCCCCGTCCCAGTTCCAGCTCACCTGTCCACCTGCGTCTGCCCCCCCCCAAAGCCAGCTGCATGGCTCCATGACTGCATAGTGAAATGATATTTGGTTTATTACAGATGTGAGGAGGCTCGGCCTCGCTGGACCGGCTCATTTACACCAGCACGGCGGATCGGGGTGGGGGGGTAGATTACCCTCCCCACCCCGATCCAGCTCTGGACAGAGGCTGGGTTTGTTTCTGATGGACTTCAGGAGACCGGGTCCAGCTGGGTTTGTTTCTGATGGACCGCTTCCACGGATAGTCCGCTTTAACCGGACCTGGTCCGCTTCAAACGGACCGTGGTCCGCTTCAACAGATAGTCCGCTTCAAACGGACCGTGGTCCGCTTCCGCAGATAGTCTGCTTCAACCGGACCCCGGTCCGCTTCAACAAACCCCGGTCCGCTTCAAACGGACCGTGGTCCGCTTCAAACGGACCGTGGTCTGCTTCAAACGGACCGTGGTCCGCTTCAACAGATAGTCCGCTTCAAACGGACCGTGGTCCGCTTCCGCAGATAGTCCGCTTCAACCGGACCCCGGTCCGCTTCAACAAACCCCGGTCCGCTTCAAACGGACCGTGGTCTGCTTCAAACGGACCGTGGTCTGCTTCAAACGGACCGTGGTCCGCTTCAACAAACCCCGGTCTGCTTCAAACGGACCGTGGTCCGCTTCCGCAGATAGTCCGCTTCAAACGGACCGTGGTCCGCTTCCGCAGATAGTCCGCTTCAACCGGACCCGGTCCGCTTCAACAAACCCCGGTCTGCTTCAAACGGACCGTGGTCCGCTTCCGCAGATAGTCCGCTTCAAACGGACCGTGGTCCGCTTCCGCAGATAGTCCGCTTCAAACGGACCGTGGTCCGCTTCCGCAGATAGTCCGCTTCAACCGGAACCCGGTCCGCTTCAACCGGACCGTGGTCCGCTTCCGCAGATAGTCCGCTTCAACCGGACCCCGGTCCGCTTCAACAAACCCCGGTCTGCTTCAAACGGACCGTGGTCCGCTTCCGCAGATAGTCCGCTTCAAACGGACCGTGGTCCGCTTCCGCAGATAGTCCGCTTCAACCGGACCCCGGTCCGCTTCAACCGGACCGTGGTCCGCTTCCGCAGATAGTCCGCTTCAACCGGACCCCGGTCCGCTTCAACAAACCCCGGTCTGCTTCAAACGGACCGTGGTCCGCTTCCGCAGATAGTCCGCCTCAAACGGACCGTGGTCCGTTTCCGCAGATAGTCCGCTTCAACCGGACCCCGGTCCGCTTCAACAAACCCCGGTCTGCTTCAAACGGACCGTGGTCCGCTTCCGCAGATAGTCCGCTTCAACCGGACCGTGGTCCGCTTCCGCAGATAGTCCGCTTCAACCGGACCCCGGTCCGCTTCAACAAACCCCGGTCCGCTTCAAACGGACCGTGGTCCGCTTCCGCAGATAGTCCGCTTCAAACGGACCGTGGTCCGCTTCCGCAGATAGTCCGCTTCAAACGGACCGTGGTCCGCTTCCGCAGATAGTCCGCTTCAACCGGACCCCGGTCCGCTTCAACAAACCCCGGTCCGCTTCAAACGGACCGTGGTCCGCTTCCGCAGATAGTCCGCAGATAGACGGAGGGATGGATGGACAGACGGACGGCCCTGTGCTTCCATCTACAGCATGTTAGTGCGGTGCGTCTGGGCCGTGACCCCTCCCTTGCCCGGTCTCGGCTGCTCTCCTCAGACCTGCTTGTCTGTATTTGGTAACGTTGCATTGTTCTAGTCATTTGGCTCAGAAAGAAAAGAAGAAGAAAACGTTTGTTGGTCGTTTGGGAACGACGTGGCAGCAGCGTGTAAAGCAGTAAAACCAGCAGAATGGTTAGAAACAACACCACACTAGCTCACAGCTCCGGTCAGAACCAGCCCCTCCCTCACCGCTGACGCTCGTCTCCGACTTGTCTTTGTCCTGCTGTCCCACCTCCCTCACACCGTCTCCCCCCCATCTTGCCTGCCCTCGACACAACTTTCTTGTCCCTCTGTCTTGCTCCCGGACCTTCTACATCCTCTGGCGCTCTGCTGCCATGGTTTGCTTTTGTGTGTGTATGTGTGTGTGTGTTCCTGTACTTGCTACACTGTGAGGACCATTTTGTGCTTTTAACTGTTGAGGACATTTTTGCAAAGTGAGGACATTTTGGCTGGTCCTCACTGAAAAAGTCAAAGAAAAACACACTTTTCAGGGTCAAGATTTGGTTTTCGAGTTTAGGTTACATTTAGGTTTTGGTTAGTGTTAGGGCAAGGGTTAGGTTTAGGCAATCAGTTGTGGGTGTTAGGTTTAGGGTAAGGGGCTAGGGATTGCATTATGTCAATGAATGTCCTCAGTAAGATAGAAGTACAAGGACGTTTGTGTGTGCGTGTGTGAGGCTGCATCTACATCCAGCAGGCTTCGGCTGTGGCCTGCAGTGAGGGAAGCAGCAGCTCTAAGCAGCCTGGAAACATGTCTCAGTTGAGGCTGAGAATGTACGAGCTTCTGAACCACCTTCGTGTTCCACCTCCATCACACAACGCTTCGCTTACTGGCTTCACTTACTGGCTTCGCTCAGGGTGTCAATAAAAGGCTTAAGCACCAGCAGTGGGATGGTAGATGGTACCAACTAGGGATGGGCGATACGAATGGAAAAACGTATCACGATAATTTCTGGTTTTTAACAAAGTAATGATAAGTGACGATAAAAATATTAGCCTAATTGTTTATATTTTAAATCTATACCTATATTCTGTACCAGTGGTTCTTAACCATGGCCCAAGCTCGGGCCTCCAGCGCCACCTAGAGGGCCGCGAGGTCTGTATATCTACACTGTTATTTATGACTGGATGAGTTGCAATGTAGCCTCCCCCCACCTGGTGGCGATAATTTGTCAGAGTACAACAAACAAGCAGAAGAAGACACTCAGCTGTAGTCAACGTTGTAAAGAAGGATTAAAACTAAATTATGTAGACAAAAATGGTCCCAAACCGCCCCTAAAGAGGCAAAAATCCACTCTAATTTAATAAATACAGATTAGTGAGTGGAGATAAAGCAGAGCTGAGAAGTCTGGATGGAGCACCAGCTAACTAACGTTAATGCTAACGCTATGGCTAACAGAAGCCTTGAAGCATCTGCAGCTACATTAAGAAACAAACATCTAACACTTGTGGAAAGAAATAATTTTTAGGAAAAGAGAAACTAAATCAGCTGTTGATGCAGAAAATGTTTGTTATGTTTGGAAATTCTTAAAAAATTGTAATAAAAGTTTAAATAAATAAATTTTTCAATAAAATTTTGTGCTTCAATGGCCTAAATTTTGTGCTTCAATGGCCTAAATTTTGTGCTTCAATGGCCTGTCTATCCAGGTTTTTACAGATTATTTAAATTGCACCTTTTTATTTTCAGTGTGATCTATTACTGCACCACTTAATCTCTTTTGTTAAATCAGTTTCTATCAGTTTTTTCTGTTCTTGTAGGAGTCTGATTTTATTCCATGAATTAAACGTGTGATATAAATGTGTTTGTGACAATCTCATCATATATTTTTATATGAAGTTATTCATGTTTATCACGCCACATTTTACTAGGTTCAGTCTTTTAAAGGCAGGTGGATTTGCTTTAGTTATTAAATAAATTAACCTAAAACGAGATCAATTACACTAATACAGTGTTAAAATGTGAATGGACCCTGGACCAGTTTGGACTGAAAACTTGGGCCCCATCATGAAAAAAGGTAGAGAACCCCTGCTGTAAATAATACCACTAAACTACATCGATGAAGTTCCAGTACTACACCTGTACTGCAAACCTGTAGTGACATCAATCAGACAAGTCTGAAATATGACAACATATTCCACATCTACTCAAACAGTGCAGACAGCAAAAGTAAGTTGGCTTTTAAAAAATCACAATGTAGTGCAACTGCAAACAAAACTGATAAACTGAATTGATCATTTTTATTGTACAATGACAAATTATTATTGTGAGGAAATTCTTTGGCGATATTCGCACATGATAACATGTCGACCGTCCCTAGTACCAACCTGTTTCATCGGTGCCAACTCTCCTCCCAGACCTCTGCTCCACGTGGCCCCAGCAAGGCTGTCAGGCCATTACAAAATTTATCTGATTAATAGCATTTTATTCTCATATCTGCTAAAGCAGTCGTGGGGAACAATGGTCCTGAAGGGCCTTTAAGTTTTCCATGCAACCCTGCATGGAAAGCACAGCCTATGAAGCTCTGGACAGTGAATCACGGACACGTTATCTTCTTCTTCTGGTGTTTGTTGGCGGTTGGCAAATGGCTTTAGGTGCATTACTGCCTGCCACTGCCTGGGTCATTCAGTGGGCCAAATCTAAAATGCTTGTGCATTGAACTGGCACTGATTATTTTCTCTGATGCAATACTTTACAGTGTAATTAATCTAACTAATGCAATAAACTGACAGCCCTAGAAAACACATATATATATATATTCCAGCTGGCCAATCCACAGCGTTCACTTCCAGTAATGTGCACAAACAAAGCTTCAAACAGACGTAAATACACACCTCAGCCACAATTATCACGCATGCATGCGTATTTAAAAGCAAGTCTATGTTCAGCCTAAGCCTAGAGGTCTGGAGGTGTGAAACTGGAACTACCGGGAAACCAAAAAAACTCCATGGTTATTGAAAATATGCTTTGCAAAATATAAAAGATGAATGAATACATGTCAGAAAGAAAGTTCATGCAGGTGACGCCTGTGTTTACCTACAAAATCTGGTTTCAAGGCTGGAACCAAACTTCTGAGCTTTAACATAAAAACATATTTCATAAGAATTACTGCCATCTAGTGTTGAAGATGGTCCACAAACAGCAAGCATGTTATTTGGGGGCCGTGGCTCAACACGTTTGGAAAGCTCTGCTCAAGCAGGTATTAAACCAAGCTGGTTCTGCAGTTTTAAAGCTCTCGGGTCAAACAGCAGTTTGTCCACTGTATTAGAAATGGCAGCGGCCATGTGTGAAGACCTGCAGCAGGGAAACAGTAACAGCTCATTCCACCAGAAGAAAAACAGAATTATTTCAGTTAAATGACTGGATGCCAATAGAAAGAGCCTTTACTGATGTTAAAGTTTCTCTAATTTAGGTCCTGGATTTTTATATCCTGCACCTTTCATGCAATAAGTTTCAGAGCTGTGCTTCTGGAGGCATCAGCATATTATGTACATTTCTGCAGCGTCCTGAGGCTGGGAAACTGCTCTTCACATCCGTTTTCTTTCTGTCTTGAAATAAAATGATAATATTCATCAATGTTCACCTTCAGTGGTCCTCTAACGGACTTCTTTAGGAGAAAGTCAAGGTAAAAACTTGGAGGTGGTGGGTTCTTCTGAGCTCAAGGCAGACAGTTTGACCCTTCTCGCTCTAGAACACCTATGTAACGGTAACCTGCTGGCTAGAAGTGCCGCATGTGATCCTGCCTGCTGCAACATCTAACGTGCAGCGTGGAGCTTTACAAGAGCTGAGGCAGACAGAACGGTGGACAGACAGGAGGAGGTAGAGTGAAGTACAGAGATCTACCTGGTCCTCCCATTTCTACCTCCAACTTTCCTTATGCTGCAGATAATCCAGCCTTCTCCCCAACCCCCCGGGCACGGACGCAGGGTTCAGGGATCCACGTAGAGAAAGACTTCACGAAGCACTCGGGTTCACCGTGCCTCTCCAAAACAACCACAACTACCATTACGTATACAAATATGGACAGAACATCGCGCCCTGGCATCTATTATGTCTGCAGGTAGTTATTATCTGAAGCTTCAACTTTACACCCCCCCCCCCCCCCAAATACAGTGTTGCTGAGAAATGAAAGAGGAGGAAAAATGACATGTATATTGATTTTTCTAAACGGTTATGATTTATCATCCGTGTACCCGTTCACACATGTAGACGCTGACACCCCCACTGCCTTCCAGTGTGCAATAACTGTCCCCCCATCAAACATTTAACTAGTTCAGCCGTCCATCCATTCCTCTGTCCATCCCTTTGTCTGTCCACCCCTCCATCTGTCCATCCCTTTGTCTGTCCACCCCTCCATCTGTCCATCTCTTCATCCGTCCATCCCTCCATCCGTCCACCCCTCCATCTGTCCACCTCTCCATCCATCCATCCCTTCATCCGTCCATCCCTTCATCCGTCCATTCCTCCATCCATCCACCCCTCCATCTGTCCATCCCTTTGTCTGTCCACCCCTCCATCTGTCCATCCCTTTGTCTGTCCACCCCTCCGTCTGTCCATCCCTTTGTCTGTCCATCCCTCCATCCGTCCACCCCTCCATCTGTCCACCCCTCCATCTGTCCACCTCTCCATCCATCCATCCATTCATCCGTCCACCCCTCCATCTGTCCATCCCTTCATCCGTCCATCCCTTCATCCGTCCACCCCTCCATCTGTCCATCCCTCCATCCGTCCACCCCTCCATCTGTCCACCCCTCCATCTGTCCATCCCTTTGTCTGTCCACCCCTCCATCTGTCCATCCCTCCATCCGTCCACCCCTCCATCTGTCCATCCCTTTGTCTGTCCATCCCTCCATCTGTCCACCCCTCCATCTGTCCATCCTTTTGTCTGTCCATCCCTCCATCCGTCCACCCTTCCATCTGTCCATCCCTTTGTCTGTCCATCCCTCCATCCGTCCACCCCTCCATCTGTCCACCTCTCCATCTGTCCATCCCTTCATACGTTCACCCCTCCATCTGTCCATCCCTTCATCCGTCCACCCCTCCATCCTTCCACCCCTCCATCTGTCCATCCCTTCATCCGTCCGCCCCTACATCTGTCTATGCCTTCATCCGTCCACCCCTCCATCTGTAAATCCCTTAATCCATCCACCCCTCCATCTGTCCATCCCTCTGTCCCAGTCCCAGTGTCCCCATCCTTCATGGGCTCTGCAGGTTCTGCGGTGGACAGGTATGATGGAGCTGGGCGTAGCTGCTAATGGCTAGACTAGAGCAGACAGTCCGGAGAAGGAAATGCTAAAGCTATGCTAGCCTAGCGTGTGGCTAAGCTAGCAGCAGGTTGGCTGCGGCTAGGCTACCTACTGAAGAGTGAATGGAGCATGTGCTGATGGCTGTAACACTGGCTGCTGCGGGGCGACTCGGTGCGGTCCATCACCGCCTGAAACCAGCCCGCCACGTCCACCTCCAGCACCTCGTAGCGTCGGATGAAGCTGTGCTCCTGAAATGAGGAGGACATGTGATGAAGACCGGTTTATTCCGGATCATTCCTAAACTCACTGGCGGCGAGTCCGTCACTTACCAGCAGCTGGTGGTATTTTGGCCTTTTTCTGTGATCCTTTGTGAGGCTGTAGAGACAAACATATAAAGCAGATGTTTCAATGGTCTTTCCTAATGTGGACACATCTTAATCAGGATGTCCCGTCCAATCACGGATAAGAAATCCAGCCCCATCACATGATTTTCAGGTGATTGATTCATGACCATGCCCACGTTTAAATCCATCCTGTGCTACAAGGAGATTGTCAGACAAAACAACTTCCGCATTATCATTATCATTATCATCATCATGACCGTTGCACAGACAGAAACACCGTAACGTTGCATCGTTAACAGCGGGGAGCTGGTGGCTGGCAGGCTAAGGGGCCGTTCACACGGGGACGATTGCGGGTAAAAATGGCAAAATATTTAATCACAAGTGCCTTTCGTTCACACGGCAACAGCGTGATTCTGGGTTGAAGACGCAAAAATCTGAAGACTCGTTCCAAAGTGGAATTCCTGAAGAGGCGACGCTGTTGCGTTCTTGTCTACACGGTTCAAAACGCAAAAATGATGCGGGACCTGCTCACGCCATGCTCATGTCACATGCGCGTTGACGTCACACACACACAAGGAAAACGATGTACGTAATGTACGTAAACCAGCGGATCCAAGGTAGATTCTCCGCATACGCGTGGACATGGTGGAGTTCCATCACAGCACCACCTGTCTGCCTGCTGTGCATGTCCAATCCAGTTCCACACACTCGCGTCCTCGTATGCCCGCAGATATCTTCATGACGACGCTCGTGTAAACGTGGATAAAAGATGAAGATGAGACGTCACTTTATTGTCTTCTCTCCTGATCGTTGCCGTGTGAACGTAGCCTAAAACATGTCACCTCAGGACAGTGGAGAGTGGAGTGCAGTTCTCCTGGACAGTAAAGGCAGCACGACGGCCACCTGCAATTCGCAGATCGGCCATTTCATCTGGTGGATTCAACACTACCAACTCGATGCGCCATCTGAAAACCCCCTGCCCAGTAGGGCTGGGCACCGTACAGTCTTCTGCCACTTATCCGATGTCGGGTCGCAGGGGCAGCTGCCTGGGGAGGGAAGCCCAGACTTCCCTCACCCCGGCCACAGCCACCAGCTCATCCGGGGGATCATAGACCTTCCCGCGTGTCCTGGTTCTCCCAGTGTCTCATCCTGGATGAGACATAGTTCTTCCCGCGTGTCCTGGGTCTCCCAGTGTCTCATCCAGGATGAGACAGTTCTTCCAGCGTGTCCTGGGTCTCCCAGTGTCTCATCCAGGATGAGACATAGTTCTTCCCGCGTGTCCTGGGTCTCCCAGTGTCTCATCCAGGATGAGACATAGTTCTTCCAGCGTGTCCTGGGTCTCCCAGTGTCTCATCCAGGATGAGACATAGTTCTTCCCGCGTGTCCTGGGTCTCCCAGTGTCTCATCCAGGATGAGACATAGTTCTTCCCGCGTGTCCTGGGTCTCCCAGTGTCTCATCCAGGATGAGACATAGTTCTTCCCGCGTGTCCTGGGTCTCCCAGTGTCTCATCCAGGATGAGACATAGTTCTTCCAGCGTGTCCTGGTTCTCCCAGTGTCTCATCCTGGATGAGACATAGTTCTTCCCGCGTGTCCTGGGTCTCCCAGTGTCTCATCCAGGATGAGACAGTTCTTCCAGCGTGTCCTGGGTCTCCCAGTGTCTCATCCAGGATGAGACATAGTTCTTCCCGCGTGTCCTGGGTCTCCCAGTGTCTCATCCAGGATGAGACATAGTTCTTCCAGCGTGTCCTGGGTCTCCCAGTGTCTCATCCAGGATGAGACATAGTTCTTCCCGCGTGTCCTGGGTCTCCCAGTGTCTCATCCAGGATGAGACATAGTTCTTCCCGCGTGTCCTGGTTCTCCCAGTGTCTCATCCTGGATGAGACATAGTTCTTCCCGCGTGTCCTGGGTCTCCCAGTGTCTCATCCAGGATGAGACAGTTCTTCCAGCGTGTCCTGGGTCTCCCAGTGTCTCATCCAGGATGAGACATAGTTCTTCCCGCGTGTCCTGGGTCTCCCAGTGTCTCATCCAGGATGAGACATAGTTCTTCCAGCGTGTCCTGGGTCTCCCTGGGTCTGGTCTCGGTGGGACGTGCCTGGATCACCAGGGAGGCATCCTGACCAGATGCCCGAGCCTCCTCATCTGGCTCCTCTCTATACGGAGGAGCAGCGGCTCTACTTTGAGTCCCGCCCGGATGACCGAGCTCCTCCCCCCATCTCTAAGGGAGAGCCCGGCCCCCCTGCGGAGGAAACTCATTTCGGCCGCTTGTACCCGCGATCTCGTTCTTTTGGTCATGACCCACAGCTCATGGCCATAGGTGAGGGGGGGGGGCGTAGATGGACGGTAAATCCAGAGCTTCTCCTTCTTCAGCTCCTTCTTCACCACGACGGACCAATGCAGCGTCCGCATCACTGCAGACGCCGCACCGATCCGTCTGTCTATCTCATGCTCCATTTTCTCTCACTCGTGAACAAGACCAGAGATACTTGAACTCCACCTGGGGCAGAACCTCACCCCCACCAGCAGAGGACACTCCACCCTTTTCCGGGTGAGGACCATGGTCTCGGATTTGGAGGTGCTGATTCTCATCCCGGCCGCGTCACACTCGGCTGCAAATCGCCCCAGCGAGAGCCGGAGATCACGGCCCGATGACGCCAACAGAACCACGTCATCTGCGAATAGCAGAGACCCGATCCTGAGACCACCAAACCGGATCCCCTCAACACCTCGGCTGGACTAGAAATCCTGTCCATAAAGGTTCTGAACAGGATCAGTGACAAAGGGCAGCCTTGGCGGAGTCCAACTCTCACCAGGAATGGCTCTGACCTACGACCTGAAATGCGGACCAAGCTCTGGCACCGGTCGTACAGGGACCGGACAGCTTGAAATAGGGGGTCCGGCGCCCCGTACTCCCGTAGCACCCCCCACAGGAATCCCCAGGGTGTGTGTGCTTCCTTTCACGAAAGCCTTGCATTTTGTAACACGAGCAGTAAAGCCCATCCGCTCTTCAAATGGCCTTGTCTGGAGTTATCGTTATCGTCTCGTTATGGACTTATCGCGTCCCGGCGCTTTCATACATCAGGAAATGTTGTGGATAAGTCAGCACAGTCACGCTCTCCCTTCAGCTCAGTCTGGAAAATTTTCTTGTGCGTTCAGCCAAAATGACGTGCCACAACATTTCCGCTCTTGTGGCATAGAGACCAGCCGGTACATGTCCGCTACATCTCCGAGGTAAAAGACCGGAACGCATGTCTGAATGCAAACGTTATAAAGGACAGAGTTTGCAATATTACCGCTTTCCAGCGCAAGTCTGAAAGGGGCTTTACAGTCGTCCTGAAATTAGTCATACCCTCCAATTAAAGAAAAGGCTAAAGTAATAGTAACTCAAATAAGAAAACAATAATTAGAAAACGAACAAACAAAACTGTCCCAGACACATTAGAGCATCTTTCCCATGAACATGGACCAACATACCTGTCAACAGGTGCAGACGTCTGATTGGACGTTACAGAAACACCTGATTGCAGTGATTGTCTCAAAGTGATGCTCAACAACATTTTAGCTTTGGAGCCCCATCATGCTTGCTTACTTGTTTTATTTTTTGTGCATCTGATTTTAATATTTCTTTTAAAACACAATTCAAAATCAATGTCATTATTTTTATAGAGTTTTTATTTATTACTTTTGTCAATTGCATTTTATTTCACTGACAGCTTATTTTTTTTTTCCTTCTTTCATTTGAGGGTATGAATAATTATGAGGACGAGTATATCTTAAAGTCAATATTGCTGCTCTTCTATTATGAAAAAATTTGCAACAAATACTTCCAGTAAGTTATAAGAACTAAAAACAAAACAATACTGAAACAATTGCCAGTCAACAGCAGTTATGGGAAAAACGGCGTTAGAAATAAACGGCGTTACTAACGGCACTACTTTTTCAGTAAGGGGTTACTCTAACTAATTACTAAGTCTATCATCACAACGGCGTTACCGTTACTGGCCTTCACTGACAGCGCGTTACTATCGTTATGTGAGATTCATTTTTGTTCAGAAGTGAACAGAAGTTTCACATTTGTTGGGACTATATTGTGCTGGTCCTCTCGTGGAGAGGAGGCGGAGTGATACGCAAATACCTGGACCTGCGGTCTCCAGGGCTGCAGACACGCGCCTCTCCACACACTCATGTTTGAGTAAAAAGGTTGCTGCAAGACCTGCGGACCTGTACAGGGCGTACGGCGTCACCAACCCGACAGACGCAGCGATTACGTCCAGTTTAAGAAAAAAACAGCATCATAGTTCAAGTTACACGTTTCCCTGAATTATTTCTGTCACCCATGACCCGAATTCAGTTCATAGTTAATACTAAAGATATATTACACGCGTTCTGCACATTGGATCTGTCTTCATCTGACCGGAGCGGTACAGAAACAGTGATGATGATGATGATGATGATGAAGAACTGTCATTGCAAACCCCAGTCAATCTGTGCAGCCGAACGCACGTGCGCACAACGGGGAGAATTATAAACTGGAATCATTACAAACATCAGTTTCCTTCAGAGATAAAAAACATGAACATGATGAGAAACGTTGATTAGGTCGTTTTTCTTCGTGGTGTTTGGCGTCATAATCACATGAAGCTCCTGAGGAGGAGACGGAGCCACAACATCCATCAGTCTGAATGTCCATGACTTTTCTGTTAGTCATTTATTCTGTAGAGTTTCCATTGATTTCATTCATTAGTCAGATCTGATATTCACTTTTATATTAATTCAACATAAAGATTGATTTAATAGATTAATTGAAATGAATTTAAAATTAAATCTAAAGGAACATTAAAAAGTAACGAAAAAATTACTTTTCCAAGTAATTAGTTATTTTTATAAAGCTGTAACTCAGTTCCTAACGCCATTACTTTTTTGGAGAAGTAATTAGTAACTATAATTAATTACTTTTTTAAAGTAATGTTCCCAACACTGGTCAACAGTAAGCGAAAGGCTCAAGAGTGATTTTGTATGAGGTCGTATCACCCAGCCCTTGAGTGGAATAATCAATCAATTGCATCAATCAAAACTGAAGTCAAAGGTTCAGTTAATCATGATTTTTGCCATAATCGCCCAGCCCTACTGCCCAGTACTCCCAGTTCATGGTTATTTTGTGCTGTGACTCATCTATGCACACCACTGATGAGCTACCAGGAGATTTCATCTTGTTTACTTGTTCAAAACAACGTTTCACCAACAGCTTGTAATGAAAGAGCTGAGCCATGTAAAAGCATGTTGGATATTGTCATGTTATCAATAAAAACTTTTAAAGCAGTTATTCTTAATCATGGTGCCGAGTCCCGAGCTCGGGCCTCCTAGAGGGCCATGAAAAAACTTTCCTTTTCCACATGTGGGCAGCGAGGACCGTATATTTACACTGTTATTTATGACTGGATGAGTTGCAATGTAGCCTCCCCCCACCTGGTGGCGCTAATTTGTTAAAGTTCAACAAACAAGCAGAAGAAGACACTCAGCTAGCCGCTAGCCTGTAGCTAACGTTGTAAAGAATTATCAAAACTAAATAATGAAGATAAAAATGGTCCCAAACCGCCCCTAAAGAGGCAAAAATCCACTCCAATTTATTAAATACAGATTAGTGAGTGGAGATAACAAAGCAGAGCGGAGAAGTCTGGATGGAGCACCAGCTAACTAACGTTAATGCTAACGCTATGGCTAACAGAAGCCCTGAAGCATCTGCAAGCTTCATTAAGAAACAAACATCTAACACTCGTTGGAGAGAAAAGATTTTTAAGAAAAAAAGAGACAAAATCAGCTGTTGATGCAGAAAATAAAATACAAGTTTTTACAGATTATTTAAATTGAGCCTTTTTATTTTCAATGTGATCTATTACTGCACCATTTGATCTCTTTTTTTAAATCAGTTTCCATCAGTTTTTTGTAGTAAAATGTTGTAGATTTTGTGTTTATAGTCTAATTCTGATTTGTTCTTGTAGGAGTCTGATTTTATTCCATGAATTATACGTGTGATATAAATGCGTTTGTGACCATCTATATATAACATAATATATTTTTATATTATGTTATTCATATTTATCACACCAAATTTTACTAAGTTCAGTCTGTTAAAGGCAGGTGGATTTGGTTTAGTTATTAAATAAATAAACCCAAAATGAGATCATTACACTGACACAGTGTTAAATATGGATGGACCCTGGACCAGTTTGGACTGAAAAATTGGGCCCTGTCATGAAAAAGGTTGAGAACCCCTGCCTTAAAGGACAACTTGGATGTTTTCTCCCTTTTCCCTTCTCCTTCCTCTAATCAATGTGTTGTATAAATATCGGATTGGGACTCTATCAGCAGATAATCAAAATCAAATGAGTCCGATTCAAAAGCAAAAAAACTGATAGGGACACGAACTCAGCAGCAGATACTCCACACGACAAAAACACCTGCAGCAGACCTGGATCTTCCTCATAAGCAGGAAGATGAGCTGCACCTGACCACAGAAAAACTGGCCAGCATACTTACCAGTCTTTGACGAAGGACTGGAAGTCCAGGGAGAAACCCATGCTGAGAGGCAAGAGAGGAGGGTCTTCCTGCAGCACTTTGGTCAGGACCTCAAAGTCTGTCTTGCAGTTCTTGTAGGGAAACTGTCCTGTAGCCAGCTCCACCTGAAGCACATCAGAAACCAGTTTAGACCCCATCGCGAACAAAGACCTGACGAGTTGGCAGGAGGAAGGGCCGTGTCTCAAACAGCGCACTTGAGCACTTAAACACTATCTTTGAGTGTGTAGTGTGCTAATACTGCCATTTAAGCTTAAATTCAGTGCTCTGAAAATACTTGGATGCTGCCCTGATAACGTTTAAATATGCAGAGCAGAATGAAGCACACTTCTTGCACTAAACAAGGAGTTTAGTAGTGGAAGAGGCAGCAAGCAGTTAACGAAACATTCTTTCATGTCGTTCTCAAAAGTCTCCAATAAGACCAGAACATGTCAATTGACTTGTCACTATTAAAAGAAAGTTATTAGAGGGTCTTAAAACACGCTAAACATTATCAATAAAGTCGCCGAGTTGTGCGACTTTATTGTAGACGAACCTGATTCGTCAGATCATGTCATTTGTCGACGATAGTCGAATCATGTTTTGTTCCCCCTATTGATCAATAATCTCATTAGCATCTTTTCCTGCTCAGAGAAAGAGCTCTAACACCTCATTTAATTTTTCACTTGGCACAAGATAACAATGGGACAGACATAATCGAGTGTACCAGAAACTCGGTACTAACAAACGTTCCATTTTTCGGCGGATTCTATGGTGTTAGGCGGGCTGGGCATCAAAAATAGGAATCGAAATTTAAACATTTGAAAGATTCCGGGAGAATCAGAGAGGTAGTCCCTGTTCCCATCGATGCTCGAGTCTCAATGCCCAACCCTAGAGATGGCCAGGGCGGGATCGGCCAGGGCGGGATCGGCCAGGGCGGGATCGGCCAGGGTGGGATCGGCCAGGGTGGGATCTGCCAGGGCGGGATCTGCCAGGGCGGGATCTGCCAGGGCGGGATCGGCCAGGGTGGGATCTGCCAGAGCGGGATCGGCCAGGGCGGGATCGGCCAGGGTGGGATCTGCCAGGGCGGGATCAGCCAGGGTGGGATCGGCCAGGGCGGGATCGGCCAGAGCGGGATCGGCCAGGGTGGGATCGGCCAGGGCGGGATCGGCCAGGGTGGGATCGGCCAGGGCGGGATCGGCCAGGGCGGGATCGGCCAGGGCGGGATCTGCCAGGGTGGGATCTGCCAGAGTGGGATCGGCCAGGGCCGGATCGGCCAGGGCGGGATCTCTCAGGATGGGATTGGCCAGGGTAGGTATCTGATAGGGTGGGATCGGCCTGGTGGGATGTGATAGGGTGGGATCAGCCAGGGTGGGATCAGCCAGGGTGGGATCTGCCAGGTCTGAGATCGGCCAGGGTGGGATCGGCCAGGGCGGGATCGGCCAGGGTGGGATACTGCCAGGGCGGGATCAGCCAGGGTGGGATCATGCCGGGCTAGTGTCTGATAAGCCAGGGCGGGATCTGCCAGGGCTGGGATCGGCCAGAGCGTGATCGCCAGGGTGGGATCTGCTAGGGCGGGATCTGCCAGGGTGGGATATATGGTAGTATCTAATGCCTGCTAGTATCTGATATATGGTAGTATCTAATACCTGCTAGTATGTGATATATGGTAGTATCTAATACCTGCTAGTATCTGATATATGGTAGTATCTAATACCTGCTAGTATGTGATATATGGTAGTATCTAATACCTGCTGTATCTGATATTTGGTAGTATCTAATACCTGCTAGTATGTGATATATGGTAGTATCTAATACCTGCTAGTATGTGATATATGGTAGTATCTAATACCTGCTAGTATGTGATATATGGTAGTATCTAATACCTGCTAGTATGTGATATATGGTAGTATCTAATACCTGCTAGTATCTGATATATGGTAGTATCTAATACCTGCTAGTATGTGATATATGGTAGTATCTAATACCTGCTAGTATCTGATATATGGTAGTATCTAATACCTGCTAGTATGTGATATATGGTAGTATCTAATACCTGCTAGTATCTGATATATGGTAGTATCTAATACCTGCTAGTATGTGATATATGGTAGTATCTAATACCTGCTAGTATGTGATATATGGTAGTATCTAATACCTGCTAGTATGTGATATATGGTAGTATCTAATACCTGCTAGTATGTGATATATGGTAGTATCTAATACCTGCTAGTATGTGATATATGGTAGTATCTAATACCTGCTAGGGGTGTCCTGAATAAGAATTTTAAGTCGAACCTGTTCGTAGGCTATTGTCATTCGTCGACGATAGTGAATCGTGTTTTGTTCCCCCCTATTGATCGATAACTAAGCATCTTTTCCTGCTCCAGAGAAAGAGCTCTAACACCTCATTTAATAAATTTAATTTTTCACTTGGCATAAGAAAACAAAGGACAGTCTCCGTGAACTTTCATTTTTATATATCACTGATTAGGCTGTAAAACATGTCTGCTTGTTTATAACCATTAAAATATTTAACAAAAAGAAAATTTGAAGGTATGTTGGTGTAAAACAGTTCATTAATTAGATTTTTATCTTTCAGTTAACACTGAGGCATAAACCTAATATGTTTTAATTTGTTTCTTTTCTTTGCTTAACAATTTAAAGTCGGGAAAGGGAATTGAAACGGCATAACAGCCGTTTTGCGCGGCACACGGTCCAAATGTCAAACATATTAAGCGGAATTCAAAAGAAAACCTTCACTGAATAAATAAATTACACAATAACAAAAATAGGCTCATCACGACATGCAAAGTTATGTCCATGAAAAACGGAAAGTAAAAGTTAGAAAGTGTGCAGTAAAACGGCGATGAACAGGAGGTGCGCTCCTCCCCTCGTTAACAATAAACTAAAGGAGAATCTCCTGGATGGAGGAGTGGAGGTGGGGGGGGGGTGTGCTGAACATCACAGTCATGATTATTCCACAACTTGCTGGATGGTTCAGCATCTTCTCCTGGTCTCGGCTCCACATGTGCGCTAACAGCTGACGGCGAGGACGATCTAGTTCAGGACAAAAGATAAAAGCGCTGCCATAGGGAGTCTGATATCAGCCGCAGGCTTCATGATTCAGGACATTATGGTTCTTAAAAATGCGCTCTGTCCTGATACAATCTGAATAATCCTCCAGCAGCACCAGCGCATCCATCTGGATCTTTACGCATTACGCACAGGAGTAGATGCGATGTTCATGTCTGTCAGACTGTTTCCACCTTCACAGACTGATGCTATAAATCAGTGGAAGAAACTACAACGATGATGTGACAGGTGAGTGTCCTTCATCATGTCTCTGGCTACTTGGTCATGGAGACATCTCTGGCTGAATGGTCAGCGCGCGCGACTCACCAGCAGACTGCGGTTTAAACCCGCCTGCCCGGCGCATCTTGCTTTATGCCACACTTATAATAACAGAATTATTCCGCTGCTAACAGACCTATGACATGAATTACTAAAAGACCAAATGAATATTCTATAAAAATCAAACGTTCAGCCTCCTCCTACTGCAGAATGGTCTGATCTTTGCTTGGTAACCACATGTTGAGAAGGGAAGGTTGGGGACTAGTATCTGATATATGGTAGTATCTAATTCCTGCAAGTATCTGATATATGGTAGTATCTAATACCTGCAAGTATCTGATATATGGTAGTATCTAATACCTGCAAGTATCTGATATATGGTAGTATCTAATACCTGCTAGTATCTGATATATGGTAGTATCTAATACCTGCTAGTATCTGATATATGGTAGTATCTAATACCTGCTAGTATCTGATATATGGTAGTATCTAATACCTGCTAGTATCTGATATATGGTAGTATCTAATACCTGCTAGTATCTGATATATGGTAGTATCTAATACCTGCTAGTATCTGATATATGGTAGTATCTAATACCTGCTAGTATCTGATATATGGTAGTATCTAATACCTGCTAGTATCTGATATATGGTAGTATCTAATACCTGCTAGTATCTGATATATGGTAGTATCTAATACCTGCTAGTATCTGATATATGGTAGTATCTAATACCTGCTAGTATCTGATATATGGTAGTATCTAATACCTGCTAGTATCTGATATATGGTAGTATCTAATACCTGCTAGTATCTGATATATGGTAGTATCTAATACCTGCTAGTATCTGATATATGGTAGTATCTAATACCTGCTAGTATCTGATATATGGTAGTATCTAATACCTGCAAGTATCTGATATATGGTAGTATCTAATACCTGCTAGTATCTGATATATGGTAGTATCTAATACCTGCTAGTATCTGATATATGGTAGTATCTAATACCTGCTAGTATCTGATATATGGTAGTATCTAATACCTGCTAGTATCTGATATATGGTAGTATCTAATACCTGCTAGTATCTGATATATGGTAGTATCTAATACCTGCAAGTATCTGATATATGGTAGTATCTAATACCTGCAAGTATCTGATATATGGTAGTATCTAATACCTGCAAGTATCTGATATATGGTAGTATCTAATACCTGCTAGTATCTGATATATGGTAGTATCTAATACCTGCTAGTATCTGATATATGGTAGTATCTAATACGTGCTAGTATCTGATATGTGGTAGTATCTAATACGTGCTAGTACCTGATATATGGTAGTATCTAATACCTGCTAGTATCTGATATATGGTAGTATCTAATACCTGCAAGTATCTGATATATGGTAGTATCTAATACCTGCAAGTATCTGATATATGGTAGTATCTAATACCTGCTAGTATCTGATATATGGTAGTATCTAATACCTGCTAGTATCTGATATATGGTAGTATCTAATACCTGCTAGTATCTGATATATGGTAGTATCTAATACCTGCTAGTATCTGATATATGGTAGTATCTAATACCTGCTAGTATCTGATATATGGTAGTATCTAATACCTGCTAGTATCTGATATATGGTAGCATCTAATACCTGCTAGTACCTGATATATGGTAGTATTTAATACCTGCTAGTATCTGATATATGGTAGCATCTAATACCTGCTAGTATCTGATATATGGTAGCATCTAATACCTGCTAGTACCTGATATATGGTACTATCCAATACCTGCTAGTATCTGATATACAGTAGTATGTAATACCTGCTAGTATCTGATATATGGTAGTATCTAATACCTGCTAGTATCTGATATATGGTGGTATCTAATACCTGCTAGTATCTGATATATGGTAGTATCTGCCAGGCGGGATCTGCTAGAGTGGGATAGGCCAGGGTAGGTATGTGATATTTGGTAGGATCTAATACCTGCTAGTACCTGATATATGGTAGCATCTAATACCTGCTAGTATCTGATATATGGTAGCATCTAATACCTGCTAGTATCTGATATATGGTAGCATCTAATACCTGCTAGTATCTGATATATGGTAGTATCTAATACCTGCTAGTATCTGATATATGGTAGTATCTAATACCTGCTAGTATCTGATATATGGTAGTATCTAATACCTGCTAGTATCTGATATATGGTAGTATCTAATACCTGCTAGTATCTGATATATGGTAGTATCTAATACCTGCTAGTATTGATATATGTTAATACCTGCTAGTATCTGATATATGGTAGCATCTAATACCTGCTAGTATCTGATATATGGTAGTATCTAATACCTGCTAGTATCTGATATATGGTAGTATCTAATACCTGCTAGTATCTGATATATGGTAGTATCTAATACCTGCTAGTATCTGATATATGGTAGTATCTAATACCTGCTAGTATCTGATATATGGTAGTATCTAATACCTGCTAGTATCTGATATATGGTAGTATCTAATACCTGCTAGTATCTGATATATGGTAGTATCTAATACCTGCTAGTATCTGATATATGGTAGCATCTAATACCTGCTAGTATCTGATATATGGTAGTATCTAATACCTGCTAGTATCTGATATATGGTAGCATCTAATACCTGCTAGTATCTGATATATGGTAGCATCTAATACCTGCTAGTATCTGATATATGGTAGTATCTAATACCTGCTAGTATCTGATATATGGTAGTATCTAATACCTGCTAGTATCTGATATATGGTAGTATCTAATACCTGCTAGTATCTGATATATGGTAGTATCTAATACCTGCTAGTATCTGATATATGGTAGTATCTAATACCTGCTAGTATCTGATATATGGTAGCATCTAATACCTGCTAGTATCTGATATATGGTAGTATCTAATACCTGCTAGTATCTGATATATGGTAGTATCTAATACCTGCTAGTATCTGATATATGGTAGTATCTAATACCTGCTAGTATCTGATATATGGTAGCATCTAATACCTGCTAGTATCTGATATATGGTAGCATCTAATACCTGCTAGTATCTGATATATGGTAGTATCTGATATATGGTAGTATCTAATACCTGCTAGTATCTGATATATGGTAGCATCTAATACCTGCTAGTATCTGATATATGGTAGCATCTAATACCTGCTAGTATCTGATATATGGTAGCATCTAATACCTGCTAGTATCTGATATATGGTAGCATCTAATACCTGCTAGTATCTGATATATGGTAGTATCTAATACCTGCTAGTATCTGATATATGGTAGCATCTAATACCTGCTAGTATCTGATATATGGTAGTATCTAATACCTGCTAGTATCTGATATATGGTAGCATCTAATACCTGCTAGTATCTGATATATGGTAGTATCTGATATCTGCTAGTATCTGATATATGGTAGCATCTAATACCTGCTAGTATCTGATATATGGTAGTATCTGATATCTGCTAGTATCTGATATATGGTAGCATCTAATACCTGCTAGTATCTGATATATGGTAGTATCTAATACCTGCTAGTATCTGATATATGGTAGCATCTAATACCTGCTAGTATCTGATATATGGTAGTATCTGATACCTGCTAGTATCTGATATATGGTAGCATCTAATACCTGCTAGTATCTGAAATATGGTAGTATCTGATACCTGCTAGTATCTGATATATGGTAGCATCTAATACCTGCTAGTATCTGATATATGGTAGTATCTGATACCTGCTAGTATCTGATATATGGTAGTATCTGATATATGGTAGCATCTAATACCTGCTAGTATCTGATATATGGTAGTATCTAATACCTGCTAGTATCTGATATATGGTAGCATCTAATACCTGCTAGTATCTGATATATGGTAGTATCTGATACCTGCTAGTATCTGATATATGGTAGCATCTAATACCTGCTAGTATCTGATATATGGTAGTATCTGATACCTGCAAGTATCTGATATATGGTAGTATCTAATACCTGCTAGTATCTGATATATGGTAGTATCTGATACCTGCTAGTATCTGATATATGGCAGCACTGGTGATGTTTAATGTGACTGAAAGCTGATTACTACAATAAAGTTAAGAGTAATTCCACGTTATCTAAGTGAATGAATCATACGTACCATACACACCATTCTTTATACAAAGCTTTGAGTACTATGCTGTAAACACAATATTGCAATATATTGTCTTGCTCATATCTTCGCCATATATCTTATCCCTGCTCCTGTATTGTCATACATAACGTATCGCCAGACTGTTACCAACACACATCCGTAGTCTCCAACACCAGCAGAAAAATTCACATGATGTGTTGTGAGTGTCTTTTTTTAAACAAGTCCTTGGGGGGGTCTGAAAACTCGCTAAATAAAGCGACAAAGTCGCTAAGCTGCCTGATCTGCGCAGGATTCTTGCAGGTTTCAGTGAGTTAATACCTTTTAACAACCTTTTAAGACCTTTATAAATCAAATTTAAGACCAACATGATGCATTATTAGAATCATTCGAGTAATCACAAAAATTCCAAATAGGGGTAGGACTTGATTAAAGAAAAAAAAAAAGTAATTAATTACAAGATCTGTAATTTATCTATCTTGATCAATGGCATCGCAGTAACTGCCCCGAAAAGTAACTCTTTAGAAAATGGATTTTAGTGAACTGAATCAAATAATAGACACAGACATTAATTTTGTTAACTCAAGCGCTACTCAAGAAAAAATGCATTTAATTGTATTTCAATGAAAAAAAAACCCAGAAACTGAAAATATCCCCCATAGTTATCTGAACCCTTACAGAAAGACTGACAGAATCAACTTCTGATTCATTATTCAGCATCTTCTATGCAGCCAACGCTCCTCAGGAATAAATAAAAGTAAAAAATTAAGACTTATCTCGATCAGATTTAAGACCTTGGATGAAAAAATGGTCCTTATTAAGACCTTTTCAGGCCTTAAATTTTAAGTTCAGGATTTCAGACATTTTTGGACTTTTTAAGACCATGCAGGAACCCTGTCTGCAGACTGAGACGTGTTCACAACTGGTGCTGAAGGAAAGGAAGGTGAGCAGGGGCTGTGGAAGAGGTCTACAGCAGAATGCTGCAAAGCAAGTCAACTGAGAACAGAGCGTAAAACTGTGAAGGAGCAAAAAATCTGATCGTTTGTTTTCATGATGGCTGAAAACCCTGATCATAACTGCGATTAAAATTCAGCCCTCCTAAGCAGTAATGCCCCTCGTTTGTTTACTTGACATGCTTATTCTGTGTAAATGCTGCTTTTCTGGAAAAAAAGACACCCCTCCTCATCCTCTGATGTCAAATTAGCCACTGAATGTCACTTTAAAGGAGGACCCTGGATCCAGGCATGATGGTGCCCTATTCTGACACCGTATATGGGAAAACAGGAGAAAATATGGCAACAGATTTACCAGAGAGATGCCGAGACTCCACACGTCTGCGCGGATGTCATAGTCCGGTTTGGTGGGATCTGGGGGGTCTATTCTTTCAGGCTGCAAGGAAACACACAAACGAGACGCAGTTTAGGTCAACAATAGAGGCTTTATGTTGCTTGATCTTCCTGAGTTTCTGACTGTTGCTGGATTCACCAGCTGTACTGGTGTAGTTTAAAACCTGCTGATCCGTCTCAGACTCGAGCTGCGTGTGTGAGGGAAGTGATTCGTGAGATGTAGTTTATGTGAGAGCTGAGAATCACTGTGTCTGGGAAAGCCTCACAGCTACATGCAGCGCTCACCGCCATGTATGCAGCACAGCCGGCACTACGGGTCTTGGCCTTGGAGTCCACGAGGCGACCGCTGATGCCAAAGTCGCACAGCTTGATCTGACCTTTAGCATCAAGGAGGATGTTGGAGGGCTTGACGTCCCGGTGGATGACACCATGTTTCTCTTTCAGGTACAACAACGCCTTCACTATCTGGAGCAGGAGAACACTGATCAGGGTCAAAGACGAGGATCGTGAGACGTTCATGGACCCTGACATCTCTCTGACTTACTGCCACTGTCATCTTCCCCAGGATCCGCTCCGGGATGGGGCCCTGGATCCTCTTCTTCAGCTTCTCTGCACATGTGCCCATCAGCTCCATGGCTATAAATACATCCGTCTGAACACACAGATGCAGACATGCTCCAGACTTTGCCAGTTTAACGTGATCAAATGTTTTACTGAACAACAACATAAACACAAATACAGCCACACATTTATGAGCCTCTAGTTAAAGGTGGTATAGAAAATGTTTCTTTGAATAACTTCTGCAATATTCAATGAAATTGGGTTCACTGCCACAAAAGCATAATTAATTAAAAGCTTTAAATATATAAATGTCAGTATGCATCAGCTGTGAAAACGGTATACCGGTTCCTACAGACTACTGGCGTTTACGTTCATTATATGTATTTTTCATAAACCACTATACCGGTGAAAAGTCCAGACAACATGCGGAACGAGCGCAGCGGGAAGGTGTTTCAGTGGGGACTGATTTCACTGCTGGACACAAACACCAGAGTGCGTGAAAAGCTGGTGAAAGCTGTCAAAGTGAAGCACACGTTAACAGGAGGAACTCATTCCCAAAAGAGGAGCCGCGTCTACGGTTTGAAAGTTTTCGGCTTTAAAAGATCAGACGTGGACCAAACAACTGTTTATACATGCTGTCGAGCAAAAGTGGCAGCTGGTGGTGGTAACGCTAGCAGCTAGCTTAGCCGACAACACATTTTACAGTAGCAAGAATGTCGAGATCCGGGACTATAATAAGAGAAAAAGAGCACGCAGCAATCAAGACAATCATATTTCACTGTGACAAGGACATGGTTCCCTTATATACCGCAGAGAAAGACGTTTCCAGACGATGGTGGAAACTCTGGATCCATGCTTGTCTTGAGGTTTAGGATGTAAACATCCCAACATGGTAGCTGCTTTGTAAACCACCCCAAAGATGCAGCAGTGTGGATTTATTATTTTCAAAGAGGTAGCATTATTCTTTAGTGCGTGAGTGAGTCACGTGAGTGCCGTCCCTGGCACGGCACTCACGTGAACCACTGTGGACCCTTGAGCAAGGTCCTTAACCCCCCACCAACTGCTCCCCGGGCGCTTTAAATAGCAGCCCACTGCTCTCAGGTTCAAACTGAGATTGGTGAAAATGCAGAGAATGAATTTCCTAATTGGCTCACGTGGTAGCCAGTGTGCAGCTGTTATGACAGCAGCTGTGACTCCAGAGCTGCAGGACCTGCACACCTGACTGCAGGGACCGCAAACGTATTGCGTGGTGATGCAAAAGGGAAAACAATTGCCATGTTATCTGAGGGAACTCCATCGTGTAATAACGCTCTTGACATTCACACACACACACACACACACACACGCACACACATAAATATATATACAACATATATATACATATATATATATATATATATATATATATATATATATATATATATGTATGTATATATATATTTGTGTGTGTGTATAAAGAGCATATATATATATACTGCCAAAAGTATTTGCTCACCCATCCAAATGATGGAATCAGGTGTTCCATCACTTCCTCCACAGGTGTATAAATGAAGCAGCTCGGCATGCAGACTGTTTCTACAAACGTGTGAAAGAATGTGCCGCTCTCAGGAATCAGTGAATTCCAGCGTGGAACTGTGATAGGATGCCACCTGCAACAATCCAGTGGGGAATATTTGGAACCTCGCTCCTAAATATTCCACAGTCAACGGTCAGCTGTATTCTGATAAAATGGAAGTGTTTGGGAACGACAGCAACTCAGCCATGAAGTGTTCGTCCATAAACTGATGGAGCGGGTCAGTGGATGCTGAAGCGCACCGTGCGAAGAGGTGGCCAACTTTCTGCAGAGTCAATCACTACAGACCTCCAAACTTCATGTGGTCTTCAGATCAGCTCAAGAACAGTGACAGAGAGCTTCATGGAATGGGTTTCCATGGCGACCAGCTGCATCCATCCATACATCACCAAATGCGATGCAAAGCGTGGATGCAGTGGTGGAAAGCAGCCGCCACTGGACTCTAGAGCAGTGGAGGCGTTCTCTGGAGGACCAATCACGCTTCTCCATCTGGCATCTGATGGAGGAGTCTGGGTTTGGCGGTTGCCAGGACAACAGCACTTGTCCGACTGCATTCTGCCAAGTGTAAAGTTTGGTGGAGGGGGGATTATGGTGTGGGGGTGTTTTCAGGAGCTGGGCTTGGCCCCTTAGTTCCAGTGAAAGGAACTCTGAATGCTTCAGCATACCAAGACATTCTGGACAATTCCATGTCCCAACTTTGTGGGACCAGTTTGGAGCTGGCCCCTTCCTCTTCCAACATGACTGTGCACCACAAAGCAGGTCCATGAAGACCTGGATGCAGAGTCTGGTGTGGAGGAACTGGACTGGCCTGCACAGAGTCCTGACCTCATCCCCATAGAACAGCTTGGTTGTTGGCCACACATGGAAAAGCAGCAATGTGCCATGTGGCACCTAGCCTGCCAGAAATTATCCGAAGATGATGATGATTCCGGTAAGTGCAAATATGTGTCATAATTGGATGATTAGCTTCGTACTTCCTTCCATTTTTCATAGAATTTCCCTGTAAAGCTCCCTTTTATTGTGTAACATAGCCTCTGTTTATAGTGCGGTTAGCATGCTAACAGGCTACAAGGGAGCTTCATTCAAACACATGAATGAAGGGACCCTGGAAAAGCCCTTAGCCGAGCCACTCAGATGCTTAAGACTGACGATGTTGTCTGAGCCCATCGGTTTGCAGGCTTCCACATTTTGGACCCAGCCGTTTGTAAACTGTACATGAGCTTCCAGGGACGTCTAATTCTGGAACTGAGACAAAGTGTAGGCACTCACGCCACAGACCAAGTATGTGAAAATGTCGGGGAATGTTAGAGGTAGCAGAAGATCAGGGTTAGGGGTCCACTCTGTAGCAGCATTTCATCTGGATCCTTCTCTCCGATGAACGCAATCTTCTCCAAAGAGCGTCTCCTTGCCTCAGGAAGAAGTTTATCCCGGTACCGCTCTTTTCTTTCTTTTTGAACCTTTAGCATCCTGCTGTTTTCTTGTTCTAAGTAAATCCCTCCTGTTGGCCTCAGAAAATGGGAGCAGCGTATTGTTTACCTCCCACAATGCATTGTGTTGTGATGTCGGTTCCTAAGCCCTACAGGCGAGTGTGCACCACTTCCAGCAGGAAGTATAACAATATGGAGGAAGCTGTGTACTCTCAGTAGGTCGCTAACAATCATTCTGCTAGCAGTTAGCAACGTTCAGACAACATCTGAATCCAGCAGGCTGGTCTTGCTCATGCGCTCTATTCAACTCGCTAACAGACTCGGCTCTCTCTCCACAAACATCTTCTATAGCGCCTTTAACCTGAGCGGACTGGATTCACCACAGTTACGTTAACAACAAGGCCTGTGCTACTTGTGGGGACCCACGTTGGTGACTATGGCTCCGTAGCACTGAATGATGTAAGGACAGTCATGGCTCTTCAGCACCACGTCCAGGTCCATCAGGATCCTCTTGTTCTCATCCTTGTTTCCTGTACGCCGCATTTGCTGGAGAGACAGAAACGGCACAAATCAAACAGACACCATACTGAGTCTGAACAAAGAAAAACAACCAATTTGGGGCCACCTTCTGGATAAAAACCAGACTTGGCGGGGAAATGTCAGCAAATCAACGACAGCTCTGACCCTGGCGTACGCTCCGAATCTGAAGGACCGGGAAACTGCCACACCAACAGCAGGAGAGCAAAAGCACATCCGGGCCAAATCAAATGTTTCCTAGGCTGACTGGACTCTGAATTTTAGACGGTGGCTCTACGTGACCGAATACAGTCAGCATGTTCTGAAAATTCAGAGTTTCTGTAAATATTCTGAATTTTAGCAGGATGCTCGTTTCTGTCCGTAGGCCCGAAACATTTCAATAATATCAACACTGTGTGTGCGAAATCATCCAGGTTTGACAGTAAAATGTTGCTACTAACTCCAACTTTAAATACGCTTTGTTTGGCTGTTTTGTGGCGTGAGAGTGACCATCAGCGCCAGCAGCAGCACCAGGATCCTCAGCCAGGTCTTCGCTGAATTCCTGGTACCAGAGTAGGCCAGTTGTGCTGACCTGGCTCTGGCAGTGAGAGGGCAGCAACCAGGAGCAGCAGTGAACGATACTCATTTATATAATAATAACAGCACTGACTAGAACTGGTGAACCCGTCAGTGAACGTCTGTAATGTTCCTCCTGCTCTGGACTTGTCCGTCACTGCAGCCTTTGAGCAGTAACTCATATGGAGCAGGAGGCAGTAACTGGTGGGTTTAAATGCCTTCACTGGCCGGTAAAACACGGAACTGCCCACCACAGAAATCATGGAGCCTTGCTCCATCTGGCTGTGACCATTTCCCCAAACTTCCGGGAAATTACATGAATTTTGTGGTTTTCGAAAAAGTTTAATAAATAATAAATAGCCATATTTTCAACTTTCCTGTCAACTTCAAACATTTTTAACAAACCTGGTGGGCCGGCTGCCCCAACGCCACCTACCACCAGGCCTGGGCAGTTTTCTGGGGGGAACCCTGTTCTAGCACCAGTTCATCTCTGGCTGGGCAGCATAAAGAGGAACCAGCTGAATGTGGGTGGTTCTTACTTTGACAGCAATGACGTGACCAGTCTTCTTAAACTGTACTTTGAAGACCTGTCCACATGTCCCGCTGCCAATCTCTCCCTCGCTGATGAGGTCTGCCACCTCAGCTGGATACCGCTGTGGATGCACATGGAGAGAAGCCAGTTAGAAACCATCACACATTAAAGCTGACTTCATGTCAGTGTGCAGTAACAGTAACCCCCCCCTCTCCCGCCATGTCATGAGGCCACGAGAGCAGACATGGCTGTGGGCTGACTCTACAGCGTAATGAGACTGGTGGGAAACAGGGATGGTGGCTCAGAAGGGCCAGAAAGGTCTCGAGGGAGTAGCGTGTCAACAAAAAAAGGCGGAAGCTGAATAAGAAGAACGCAGAATAAACACAGATGAATAGAAAAATACGACCGCGGCTTTAGAGCGCTGGAATCCACATCTGTACTTTTGGTCATTTAATTATCACCTGAATGGAAATGGTCCGTTTGTGGACATCCTCACCTGGCCATCAATCTTCAGGTAACCAGTCTGTTTCATGATCTCCTGCAGCTTCTGGTCAATCTCTGCACTGTGGGGACGCAAAACACAAACCAGTCACTGGACATGACAGAGTTCAGACAGCCAGAGAAACCAACTGTCCCAGACACATCAGAGCATCTTTCCCATGAACATGGACCAACATACCTGTCAACAGGTGCAGACGTCTGATTGGACGTCACAGAAACACCTGATTGCAGTGATTGGCTCAAATTTTTGCTCAACAACATTTTAGTTCAGGAACCACATCATGTTTGTTTACTTGTTTTATTTTTTGTGTGTTTGTTTTTTATATTTCTGTTGAACCATAATTCAGAATCAGTGTCATGCTTAATAAAATTTGTATTTATATTTACTTTTGTCAGTTTCAACTCATTTCACTGGCAGATGATTTTTTTCCTTCTCTAATGGAAGGGGATGGATCATTTTGAGGACAACTGTTTATTCAGGGTTCTTGCAGGTTTCAGGAAGTTAAATTTAGGACCAACATGATGCATTATTAGAAACATTCAAATAATCCCAGAAATTCAAAATAGGACTTGATATAAATAAAAATAATGGCAGGGTTTGTAATTTATTAATCTTGATAAATCACATAATAATTGCCTCAAAAAGTAATTTATAAAAAAAGGATTTTAGTGGACAACTGAATCAAATAATAGACAATGTTGTTAAATCAAGCGCAACTCAAGAAAAAAAATGCAGTTAATTGTATTTCAATTTTTAAACAAAATAGAAAAAGACATTGAAAATATCCCTCGTAGCTATCTGAACCCTTCAGAAAGACGGACTGAATCAACCTCTGATATGTTATTCAGTGTATTCTATGTGCCCAACGCTCCTCAGGAATGAATAAAAGTAAAATATTAAGACTTGTCTAGATCAGATTTAAGGCCTTGGATGAAAAAGCGGCCCTTTTTAAGGCCTTAAATTCTAAATTCATCATTTTAGACTTTTTAAGACCCTGCAGTTATTTTTTGTAAAGAAATAACTATTCATTATTCATTATGTAATCACGTGTATATTGAAGAGGGTAAAATGCAAAGATCTGACAGCGGCCTCCAGGCTGAAGCTTTCTGACGATGCAAAGTGAGCCTGGACCGTGTAAACTGTGTGAACGGGAGCAACTTTCACATCATCCTGCTCCAACCAACTCCGACCAGCCGACGCAGGTCGGTGAAAGCCGACCGATAAAGCCAGTTGATCAGACTTTCTCTGGGGGAATGTGGGGTGACTCCACAGAAAGCCCACCACCACCTACAGCGGATCCACATCATGTTTGTGCTGCATCTTCTAACTTAAACGGGACTGTTAAAGCGGCCAAGTTCCACTGTTGGTTCAGTGAGAACCAGAAAATGACATGCAGTCCTGGTAATTCCAAGTTATGAAGATCAGACACTGCTTTTTTTATGTTAAACTTTGGATAACCGTTGTATGATAAAGTCATTTAATACAGTTTGGGGGGGGTATTTATTTGAGATTTTATTTTTTATTAATCATGCAACAGAAAAATAATCGTTAGATTAATCGGCTAATTAGTCGTTAGAATAGTAAACTATTCGATAAAATAAAGGCCCGAATAATCATTTTTGAAAAAATGATGTGCCTGATAGACGTAGAACAGACTGACAGAAAGTCTTGAGTCCGTCTGTGGCCATGTGTCAAACTTGCGTACTTCAAACACTATCTTTGAGTGTGTGGTGCGTTCATGCTGTCATTTAAGCTCAAATTCAGAGCTCTGAAAGTACCAGGATGTTGCCCTGATAACGGCCAAAGACAGTGCAGAACGACTCACACTAAACGGACGCCATCTTGCTGACGTAGCGGAAGAGGCGGGACTTTCTGTCTTTAGAGCTGAATAACGTGAATGAAGCGGTGGCGCCCCCCCTGCTGCAGCGGAGGCGGTGTTGTACTGATGTAAGTAACATTTATGAAACTATTCAGACATAATTATAAACGTATATGTAGCTACCAAGCTGTTCACTCTCTGATGACAGTTATGATCAGGTCATGTGTTTGAGGCCGCGGTTATACCGGTTCAGTAGAGTTAGCTCACATTAGCGGACATTGCTAGTGCTGTAAGTGCAGTGCTCTGTCTGTGTGCACCACAGACAAAGTACACAGTGCGCACTGTGCTCTGAGTTCAAGTGCACTCGGACGAGTGACACGGCTTGTATGTTTAGATGGTGGTCAAACATGTTAATGGCCAGGAGACATCATTCGTATCATTCTGGTCCTTAGCAGCGATGATGAAGCTGGAGCTCCAGTTGGTCCTGTCCGTAGTACTTGCCCCAGATGTGCTGAGGTCAGGCCAGCGTATGTTTGCTTCGGGCTGGGCAATTAATCCAAAATTAATCGAAACTGATTTTCAGAACAATTAATAAATATAATCTTGCTCACATTCATCATTTCAGTTGTTTCTCTCAGCAACATTTACAGATACTCATTAGATTTGATAAAGTTTATATGGTTAAACTGCTTCCTTCACTTATTCTAAATTCTACATCTGCTGCTCTTCTATTAGGAAATATTTGCCACAAATACTTTAAGTAAGTTATGAGGTCTGAAAAGAAAACAATAGTGAAACAACTGGCAGTTAATGGTAATGAAGGCAGCATGTTGATTTAATGGTGGTGTTGATGTGAGGTTGTACTTCTGCTGCTTTTCAATGTGACAGAGAAGCCTGAGAGCAGTTATTGGAGCATGTAGGGGTGCAGGATGATGCGAGGTGGCGTGCACTGCCCGGGTCTGGACATACTTCTCTAGACTCTTCTGCAGGCCGTACGGAGGTGTGGGCAGGGTGAGCACGTGGCGTGGGCGACTGGGGTAGGGGTGGTGTTGAGGCGAGCTCTCCGACGACGACGACCTGCTGCCTGCATCGTTGGCCAGCGGAAGCTGCAGAGCTGGGTTGGAGCGGGACACCACACATTAGACAGACAAGAGATGGCAGGCGCTGATGGTGTGTTTAAGTACTTACTGAGTGCAGTGTTTTAGAGACTTAAAGTCGCTGCCCACAAGGAGAAAAACAGGCAATGTGTTGCAAAGATTTCAGTTTCCTCCAACTTTATGCATCATCTTCCTCTTATGCCACATCAGCAGTAACCAGTCATAACCAGTCCTCGCATCGGGAGAAACTGGTGTCGACATGATCAAACAGCTCCTATACAACAGCCCTGCTAAAGATAAATACGTTCTTCTGCTCCCTGATGCCAGACCCACTGTTAAAATCAAACAGGGAGGTTCTCTCTGAGCAAAAGTAACAACGTTCTCTGGCAGACGACCAGGGGTCAAGAACACAATTCACCTTTACAGCCTAGGAAGGTTAAGCATGGAGCGACTTTTTCATTTCACTCACGAGCTGTCAGCTGAGATCTGAAACACCCTCCATCAACCACTAAAACCAGTCTGAGACGCAGACCTCTTCCAAACAGGAGCACTGTCCAGCAAGGATACAGAATCCTCTCAGAAACTGCCAGCATTTCTCCATCTCAGTTCACTCAAAACATTACTCACAACGTTCTGAGCAAATCTGGATGACGTGTTTAGGCAACGCTGATAATGACGCAAGGAAGAACTGCTCCGGACCACCGGCTGGATCCCAGGGGTGGAATCACTGGTTTGATCTCAATACAGTGGATAGGCGATTCGATGTCTGACCATATCTCAAATTCAGTCGTGATACGATTTTGATTTTATTTAGGATCCACTGATCGTTATAAAACCATAAAACAAGATTACAAGGTTATTGTTTCTTAACATAACTAAGCTTTGTAGAATAAATCTCCCTGTATCACATCTATTCACTGCACAAAGAAACACGCATGTTGTTGTGAAAATATTGTGTCAGAGGACCTTCAAAATAAAGCCATTTTCAAAATAATAGTGGGTTTGACATCAATTTTTGATGGATATTGGGTTTTTGGATCGACTTGCGATCGATGTATCGATATAGATAGATGCATTGTTACACCCCTACAGGCGTGGACCCATGACTTTAGGATTCTTTATCATTGCAAGACAGGGTCATCATAAGAGATGTGATGCATGGTCCGAGTTTTCCCAACCACGGGTCCTTCATACAATACTCATAGGTACCTGCCCTGCATGTGAATTTGCAAAACGTAGAATGGTAAGGGAAGGTTCCGCCTTTTTATGCCTCTGATTGGCTCGAAGGCCTCTCCCCGATTGGCCATTACATTTGGCCAGGAAACGTCATCTCACGTTGAGCCAACCTAAATACTTCCCCTGTCCTTTTTCCCTATTCCCAAACTTCGCATCAGCCAACCCGTGACGAACAGGCGCTCCTCCCCTCCCCCTCGTTTGAAAGACGTGCCCTGCGCAACACACTCACGATAGGGATGTCGATATGAAAATGATACCGTGTGAAAAATGTACGGTTATATTATAATTGTGGTTTATGACACTAGCATTTAAAATAAAATGGGTCTGAATCTCATTGTCCTTTTTAAAGGGGAAACTAGAGAAATGTCAGTGGGCGCCTTTGTTGCTTTCCACCGGTTCTATAAATTAAATAATGCAAACGGGACTAGCTGCTGCTTTCAGAATAAGAGCACAACTGAACTAAAGTGAGTAATTACGGTTTCAATATAATTATAATTTGAAACGGTACGGGGAATTTAACTGTTAACCATTTTTTGGTAATTGTTCCCACTCCCCTCTGCAGTTTAGACTTTGACATGAGCTGGTTGTAGCGAGCCTGAACCTGTGAAGAGGAGAATGAAGCACGAGGAAAAACAAATTTCCCTTCACCACATGAGGTTAGCAGGTTGGCCTTCTTCCTTTTCCAGTCTTCTGACCACTAAGCTTTTAGCACCAGTTCTTCCCCTACTGAACAGTTGCTGATGTGAGATCAAAGTAACACGAACAGCTGTAGATCAGGGATCCCCCCGGTCTCGAGGGCCGGTGTCCTGCAGGTATTATGAGCTGCCCGGCTGCAACACCCTTGTGAATGAGAGTGATGTAGTTGAAGTTTGCTTTACATGATTGGAGAAGGTATGTTGAGAGGGGCTTTCTGCAGGACGGCTGAGGACGGAATGGGGTGTGGTTACTGGAAGGAGCGAGCTTGAGGTTCTGGAGGCTGAACTGAGTTGTGGGATAGGGAAAGGGTGGAGCTAAAGGGGCGGAGTGGCGGACGGATGAGTGACACCCTATGAACTTGACCCCTGTAGTTAAAAAGCGCTGTACATCCACTCGTTTTGTATTTGAGTTAGTAAAGAAATGGGTTAAGTTATTAAAGTGCTGAAAAGAAAAGGCTGAAATTAATTTGAAATGTAAATTTGAAATTTATATGTTTTGAGAGAGGCTTTTGACAAACTTATGTGAACAGTTCTGCACTATGTGCGTTCTTTCAATGGAAGTGGAATTCCCGTTCCCAGTAGGAAGTTTAACTGGCGCCCACTGAAGTCGGTTTCACTGGAAGTCGGACACGAGTGAGTTAGTTTAAGATGGCCGGAGTGTGAGTTTTAGAAGCTCCTGTAATGTTACATTTTTTCACTTCTTACTTTATTTTGTTGATAAATAGTCGTCACGTGTTTTGGTTTATAAGATGTACGGGAAGGCTGTGTGTATTACATTTTATGTGGTATATGTGAACTCCGGGCTGTGCCACAACGGCTAATAAAATAGCTTAGAAACACGTTGTTTTGCTAGGCTTAACTGGTTTTCCGACAGTGAGCTGGAACGCAAGTTGGTCGGGTGTGACGCACCCCAGTCACTCCAGTCGATGAAAATGGGCAGATAAATTCTCTTTATTTCATTAAGTATGGTGTGATGGGTAAGTTGAGAGGTGGATGTAATGGCTACATTTCTGCGTTACATTTCTTGAGACATTTTTACATAAATTGTCGTTTAGAAGTAAATTTATGCTGTTCTTTTTTTGCATAGTTAAGGGCTGAGGAGGAATTTGAAAAAACAAACATGAATGTCCCTTTTTATACTAATGGGTGATGAGCGCTAATACAAAAATCTTTCTCATGTTCTTCGTTGTCTTGAAAGGCTGTGTGCTGAAAATGCGTGAATTTGGGTCCGTTGGCTGTGGGACGGCGTAAATGACCTCGAGTTTTGATGAGGAAAAAGCGGTCACGTTAAATTAAACACTGTAAGATGTTTGTTCTTGGAGAACGTCAGTTGAAAGACACTAAAAAGTGGACTACGGAGAAAAAGGTGAGTAAAAACATTTAGCTTCAGTTTGTGTCCCGGACGGTTGGCTTGTGGCTGCAGTTACCTGAAGCGCAGTCGCGAGTTTCGTTTCTTAATCTTGCCTGTCCTGAAGGATAACTTGGGTGTTCTGAGTGTAAATGACTATTTGGGACATACTGTAAATGTAACATCCGGTGTAGATAAAGCAGTAGCCAAGCGTAAGGCCAACTTCGTCTCTGGCTGCATTTTACCGTAGTTTAGAGGGATCCAGACCAGCTGAGAGAAGAGGTAGCGTTTCTGGGTCCCTCGAGTCTCCTTGGGGACCTGGGACGTCCAAGCTTTTTGTCTTCGTGCGGAGGAGCACCAGCTCCCCTGGGCTTTCTCTTTTTAGAGTCGGAGGCCGGCCCGTGTGGAGCTTGCTTGTTTTTAGTGGTCCCCTCAGTAGGGCAGGTAAGAGAGGAAGGATGGCTGCTTTTGCGCTTCCTTGGGGCTTTTAACAACAAAGAGAGCTGCATCAGGACGTTGCCGCCAGTAACACACAAAAAAGAAGATGCATGAGAAGCTGATATCGTCCAATTGTTAGGGGGGCGATATGGATAAAATCAAGATCAGGATTAAAGTGGGTATTAAATGGAGGATATGGTTCAGACTGGATAGGGTGGAGTAGTGATGAGACGGGATGTAGTAGCGTTACAGGGATGTGCACAGCTGCCATATTTGCAAAAGTTTTGCTCACCACAAATGATGGAATCAGGTGTTCTCTTCCATGTCAAGGTGTATAAATGAAGGCTCGGATGAGACTGTTTCTAAAGTGTGAAAGAATGTGTCGAGGAATCAGTGAATTCAGCGTGGAACTGTGATAGGATGCCACTGTGAAAATCAGTGGGGAAATTTCCTTAAATATTCCAAGTCACGGTCAGCTGTGTTATAAGAAAATGGAAGTGTTTGGGACGACAGCACTCAGCATGAGTCAGTCCGTAAACTGATGGAGCGGGTAGTGTGCTGAGCTATAGTGAGAAGAGGTGACCAACTTTCTGCAGAGTCAATCACTAAGACTTCCAATTTTGTGGCCTTAGTCGCTCGAGAAAGTGACAGAGAGCCTATGGAATGGGTTTCCATGGCGACCAGCTGCATCCATCCATACATCACAAGTGAATGAAGCGTGAATGAGTGGTGGAAAACAGCCGCCCTGGACTCTAGAGAGTGAAGGCGTTTCTGGAGGGACCTTCTTTTCCATTGGCAATCTGATGGAGGAGTCTGGGTTTGGTGGTTGCAGGACAAAGTCTTGTCTGACTGCATTGTGAAGTGTAAAGTTTGGTGGAGGGGGATTATGGTGTGGGGGTGTTTTCAGGGCTGGGCTTGGCCCTTAGTTCCAGTGAAAGGAATCTGATGCTTCAGCATACAAGAATTCTGGAAATTCCTGTCCAATTTGTGGGAAGTTTGGGCTGGCCCCTTCCCTTCCACCATGACTGTGCACCACAAAGAGGTCATGAAGCGGATGAGAGTCTGGTGTGGAGGAACTGGCTGGCCGCACAGGTCTGCCTCCCCATGACACGGGATGAATCAGAGCGGAGATGAGGCCGGCTCTGGTCCAAATCAGTGTGACCTCAAAATGGTTCTGGAAGATGGTCAAAGATTCCCAGAAACTTACTTGTGGCAGCCCCAGAAGATGAGCTGTTCTGCTGAAAGGTGGACCAACGTCTCTGCGCGGATAGGAATGGATGTTCTGAGCTAGATGTGAGTCAAGGCGGGAGATGATATTTGGGAATATAGTGTATTAAAAAGTGAGTGCTCCCTGAATGGGTTGTTTTTTCGATTTGCTTCAGATTGAATTTTGGTCTTTGTGGGGCTTTGGAAAATACATTTAAAATGAAGTTGAAAAATATTGAAGAAGATAATGAAATGCGTTTGGTGTTCCTTTTTCAATGAGTGATATGGATGCTGAATGAGTGGTTTTTGTTGTTTATTTTAAATTTGCTTTTAACTGAATATTGTTTTTTTCTGGAGTGTCTGAAAATTAAATTTCATGTGTCATTTGTCCTAAGCCCAGGTAAGGAGGGAATAGGGTTGGGCACAGAGGGTCCCGGTCCTGGAAACGTTTGGTTCCGGGACCGTTAAGATGACGTTTGAATCTCGATTCTTTTTTTGGTTCCTAAATGCCCGCACTTTGTTTCTGTTTTTTGTATCACTCCTCCCGGCATGCTTCGACAAATATCACATGCCTGAACAACATGGACCGCAAACGCCGCTCGAAAGTTTGGCTTCACTTTAATTTAATATAGGACAGAATTGTACAATGCAACACCTGTGATAAACTTATCACTGCCAAAGGAGGATGCACAACAAACATGACAAAACACCTTCGCTTGCTGCATATAAAAATTAACGAGTGTACCATGTTTGACACATTAAGCCTAATTTATAGTCGTCTGAAAAGTGCTCTACGTAGGTTACGGAGAGCCCTATACGTTGACGGAGAGCCTGTCGGAGAGCTTCTCCGTCGTCTCTGGCTGCACGAAATATTTTTTAAGTGTCCGTCACTCCGTCAAGGGACGACGGAGACGGCAAGGGCTGCAATTGTTCTACCACTACGTAAACACAAGCAGCGCCATTTTTAAACCGGCTAACCTACGAAGATGTAGTCATCTACATCTTCGTAGGTTAGCCGGTTAGCCGGTTAGCCGAAGAACGTTTGGCTGAAGAAGTGAGGAAATACCAAAATCGCCCCATCGTCTTTAGTTTGCATCAAAAGTATCTCTGTTGTTTAGCTGCAGCAACAACAACAGTCTTTCTCTCTCGGACGGCATCATATGAGTAGGTCAGTCTTGCGTAGCGACCTCTCCTTATCGGGCGGGAAATTGCACTTCGTCTCTGGCAGCATGACGGAGAAGTATGAAGGCTGGCGGGGTCTCCGTCGTTACGCAGTTGGATAACGCATTACGTAGTCAGAGAAGTATACTGTAGCCTTTACGTTGCTCTCCCGCTCCCGTTTTGGACCTTCAGCCATCAGCCAGAAACTCCTCTTTGGAAACGGAATCAGGTACATGATAAGACAGTTATGATTGTCTTATTCTTAATAGACTAGCTTACGTTTGAATATACTACCATTTGCTAAAACGGTCAAACCTGTTTATAGTTGTTGAATGCTCGCAAAGTGATGCCAACATTTGCCAGTCTGAGCCTGCTGCTGTTGCTCCGGTAACCGTCCAGCGACCCCAGCCAGCAAATAAATGGAAAACCCCATTCACCATAGCAGCAAGGGGGAAGCTGTCAGCGGAGCAAAGTGCCGAGTGCCACAGAGAAGTAACGGCGTATGTGGTAAAAAGGCTGCATCCCCTTAGCGACGTAGAGTCTCCAGCATTTAGGAAACGTTCAGTGAAATAAGAATAACGTTAAGCTAACTTACCTAGTTGGTAGCTACTTTAGCCACCCCGACCCAAGTAACAGTAACAGTTCAGGTTTCACTTTATTGACAGATTTGTCTTTGACACAGTGCTAGTTTCAATCAAAAACAAGATATATAGACGTGCTTAAGTGTATATTAATTGCTTATTGCTTTTATGCCGTTTAAAAGTCAAATCTTTTTTGTTTTTTAACTAAAATATCTTTTAGGGTCGCGCTTACTGCCTGAAATGGTAGACATGATAATCTTCCTAACAAGAACTATTTTTAAACTGTCTTTGATTTGTCACACAACTGCGCCAGGGTTTGAGTTTATTTTGTTCCATATACATCCATCTGAGCTGAAGCTCTTTTTTTAAAAACTGCTACCAACTTAGTGTTCCTTCAGCAGAATTCAGTTTCACAGTTAAAGTTAGGGACTCTCCCTATAATGGAATACCCTAGTTTCAAAACAGCAACCAAATTAAACTGTGCCAAGTCAACTGGCAGTGTGAATAAATAAAAAAGCCTGTGTAAAGGCTTTTTCAAATGAAAAAAAATATCCTGTTTTTTTCCTCTCTCCTGCACCTCAAGGAATTGAAATTGAAAAACGTTTAGAACAGGAATCAATAGTGGGAATGGGAATCAGAATCGTTAAAATGCAGACGAATATGCAGATGGACAATCAGGGGTATGAAAGATCTGGACCTATCCAATGTTTGCTGCACCGATACAGCCCAGAAAATGTTGTTTTAGTTGCACTCAGCCCTGCTTTAAAGCCAGAATCATATCACAGAAAGCCACGCTGTGTTGCCGAGTTACTGGCAAAAGTCTTAGAACAGAAGATGCACTGTGCTTTCAGCTTGATAGAAAGACAAGTCGACTATATCACGCCTGCAGAGACATCCTCTAACTCCACCAGTAACAGCTGCATGTGCAGGCAAGCACCACACAGGAGAATGAGCAAAACAAAAACCTCAACACATCAGCAGAACTCTCCTGCATTCATTTATGAGACGGAGTTGAGCTCAGTGCTGAATGTCAACGTCACCTTATCAACTTTGAATCTCCAAACATTTCAAGGCAGCTGTTGTTATAATAAATGTTTCACGGTGGGGGCTGGCAACTCTTCCCAGAGTGCCAGTGATGTTGGTGTCCATGAGTTACCTTGATGACCACCCTGTAAGGGAGAACCGGTTAGTGATGGCAGGAGGGGTTAGTGTGAAAAGGAACGAAGACTCAGGCGGTGCATCTCCACAATTGGACTGGCTCCAGACAGACGCACAGACAGAGCAAGGAAAGGTGGGCGAGGGACACGAGCAGGCACTGCGCCCCACCTCCCACGCCTCAGTGCCACCGCAAAAGAAAGGGGAGGAATGGAGCACATCATCACAGTCCGCTCTGAGAGAAGAAAGTCGGCCATGACACAGACGAAGCTGGAGGTCAGACAGTCAGACTTCGCCAGGAAGGACAGTCTTTAGCTGGCACATGGAGACGGACAGCGAGAGAGAGGCTGGAGTTGAGGCAGCACTCCTGCAGACGGACCGGTGGGGATGCTGGATTAGACGCCGGCACACAAACACAACCCATTCCATCGTGCCGTGCAGAAAAGCCACATGCACAGTGATCGTCCACCTCCAGCAAAACAAGGGTTAATGGTCCTGCACATGTCCACACGCACGCACGCACGCACACCGGGAACATCAGCACATACCCACACTGCCCTGCCACTGGACCAGACACAGGAGGACAGACGGACGGAGAGGACAGACGGACGAGAGGACAGACGGACCAGACACACGAGGAGAGACGGACGGAGAGGACAGACGGACCAGACACAGGAGGACAGACGGACGGAGAGGACAGACAGACGAGAGGACAGACGGACCAGACACACAAGGAGAGACAGACGGACCAGACACAGGAGGACAGACGGACGGAGAGGACAGACGGACGAGAGGACAGACGGACCAGACACAGGAGGACAGACGGACGGAGCGGAGAGACGGATGAGAGGACAGACGGACCAGACACACGAGGAGAGACAGACGGAGAGGACAGACGGACGAGAGGACAGACGGACCAGACACACGAGGAGAGACAGACGGAGAGGAGAGACAGACGAGAGGACAGACGGACGGAGAGGAGAGACAGACGAGACAGACGGACCAGACACAGGAGGACAGACGGACGGAGCGGAGAGACGGATGAGAGGACAGACGGACCAGACACACGAGGAGAGACAGACGGAGAGGACAGACGGACGAGAGGACAGACGGACCAGACACACGAGGAGAGACAGACGGAGAGGAGAGACAGACGAGAGGACAGACGGACGGAGAGGAGAGACAGACGAGACAGACGGACCAGACACAGGAGGACAGACGGACGGAGAGGAGAGACGGATGAGAGGACAGACGGACCAGACACAGGAGGACAGACGGAGAGGACAGACGGACCAGACACACGAGGAGAGACAGACGGAGAGGAGAGACAGACGAGAGGACAGACGGACGGAGAGGAGAGACAGACGAGACAGACGGACCAGACACAGGAGGACAGACGGACGGAGAGGACAGACGGATGAGAGGACAGACGGACCAGACACACAAGGAGAGACAGACGGAGAGGACAGACAGACGAGAGGACAGACGGACCAGACACACAAGGAGAGACAGACGAGAGGACAGACGGACGGAGAGGAGAGACAGACGAGAGGACAGACGGACCAGACACACGAGGAGAGACAGACGGAGAGGAGAGACAGACGAGAGGACAGACGGACGGAGAGGACAGACGGACGAGAGGACAGACGGACCAGACACACAAGGAGAGACAGACGGAGAGGACAGACAGACGAGAGGACAGACAGACCAGACACACAAGGAGAGACAGACGGAGAGGACAGACGGACGGAGAGGAGAGACGGACGAGAGGACAGACGGACCAGACACACAAGGAGAGACAGACGGAGAGGACAGACAGACGAGAGGACAGACGGACCAGACACACAAGGAGAGACAGACGGAGAGGACAGACAGACGAGAGGACAGACGGACGGAGAGGAGAGACAGACGAGACAGACGGACCAGACACAGAAGGAGAGGGACAGACAGACCAGACACACGAGGAGAGACAGATGAGAGGGAAGACAGACAAGAGGAATGATGGACTAAGAGGACAGACAGATGAGAGGACAGACGGACGAGAGGACATTAACCTGAAACTAATGAAACTCAAACATGGTGTCTGTTTCAGAGCAGAGAAAAAACGGCGTGTAAATGTGTCTGTGAGCGTTTCCCACTCATGGAGACGAGTTCCTGGACTTTCCTGTGCTATCCCATCCACCAATAAAGATCTAACTACAATATGTCATTACCGAAGATCTTAGATGTGTTTAAGTGTCCCCATTGTTTTTGGGGCAGTGAACATCATCAGGATGTTTACATTAAATGTATGATCCTAAGAAAACATAAACAGACTGAAGGTGTTTTTAATAAAAATAAGAGCAGTTTCTAGAAAATTTGCCTCATTTCATCTCATCTACATGTGAATTACAGCGTACAGATCCCAGCAGAGCTAAAAAATAAAACAAACTACAAAACATTTAATGACTTCTACACCTTAAATAACTTGTCAACTTGCCAGACCTTTTTTTTAAATGTACATACGTGTGGATTTCCAAATCTCCGTTGTACCCAGACTGCATAAAATGACTCAGCCTATAATAAAATCTGATTAAGTAGAAACATTTAAACACAAGTGATCCTCCTGCCTTGTTAACATGACTGAAATAAAATAAAAAGCAGCCTTGTGTTAAACTATGCACTGCTGTTACTTTTATTTTGAAATTAGAAGTGAATCATTGCGGCAGCATTTTTTTTTAAACCAAATTCCCCCTGCAAGCCCGTTTGGACCAGCTCTGGCACCGGCCGTACGTTTGACACCCCTACGTCCCGTCTTTTCCTCTTTTTGTTTGTTTGAGAAAAAGAAGGAGAATACGAAGGATAAGAGGAAAGGACATACAGGTGTTAAGGGGTCGGGGTTGGGGGGGCAGTGGCAGAGGGAGTGATTGATTGAATGATACCTGCACGCTGTGAAGGGGCTGGAGCAGGACTGAGCTGGATCACGATGACTAGACAGGGAAAGAAAATATACACACACACACACACACATTACTGCACTGTTGTATGGACGCACACACGTGCACACACATTCACTCCATCAAATAATGGAAAAACAAAAACACTTTCACCTTTCATTTGGTTCCATTGTGCATAAACAAAACCTCACACAAACTTTTCCTGTTCTATTTAAAACAGAAGTGCACCAGGATTTATGAAGAGTTTATGACCTTTGACCTTCAGCTGAGGCTCTCAGCCCCCAAAGGTTGAATCCTAATGATTTGAATGATGTAAAGAAGCATGAAAGTCATTCCCAGAGTGGGCACGTGTTTTCCATAAGCATAACCTGAGACCGTTCTGAGCTTCGTACTGACACACATGCCTGTATTCTATAACATCAGCAGATACCTGAGGTCACATCATCTACCGGCACCGGGGTCACAGACCAAACGGACTTAAAGATGGGGACGAAACTGAATCCCTGAACATAGGAAGCTCTGAGGCACTTACATGGTCCTGATGTGGCTATCATGATTACGTCATCATGTCACACAGATGTGACGTAAGAATAAGTCAATTCATCTCAGGTCCACTTACTTCTGCAGGTCAATGCTCAGCTGACGATGAGGGGACAGGTAGGTATGTGGTCCTGAATCTGCACAGCGTGGACCCCCCCACTCCCCCTCCCCTATTGCTGGCCAGTTGGGGAGGGGGAGTGGGGGGGTCATGCTGTCTGCAGGGCTTTAAAAGTCAAACACTGCGCATATGTGAGCCTTCCGTCTGCAGCTGCAGTTTATCTGAACGTCACAGATCAGAGCAAACTCCGCTGCTACAGCAGGGGGTGTTAACCTGTCACCTGCCAACGTCCCCAGCCACAAACACCTTCATCCGCCACCTGCGGGCCTCGTCTTATTAAATAAAAGCTAAAATGGAGCCAGCCAAGTTAAAGGCGCGTCCCGCAGAACTATCCTCTATCCTGATTTTATCCAGAAATGTCAGTATAAGCGGACATTGGCGCGGTCACCACGCAGTGACATGCTAGCTGTGATAGCTGCTGTCTGGTCCCTCTCTCTGCCATCCGGAACGTACAAGGCTATTTTTATTCCCCCACTGACGCTGGGCCTGCAGACAGGACTAGCCTAGCATGTTGACAGCAGTCTCAAACACAGCCTGGGACCACCGGCCAGTCGGACACGTCACGACTCTGCTCCAGGTTCTGGAGTCCGGGCTGCGTCAGCACCTGCAGGAGCTGTGCGCGTGCTTCAGCCGCTGATTCCGCAGGGAAGCCGGGATGGACCGCTGTTTGTTTACGTAGCTAGCAGTTAGCACGCAGCTGTTAGCTACAGCACCACCCCCCCTCCCTTCCCTCTCTCCGATCTTTCCCCACATTTCCCGGCCGCTATCAGCACCCACGTCTCCCCGGCAGACACTCACTCGGTCTGGGACGTGATCGCTGTGGACTCATGTCGATGTTGAGGTCGATTCTTCGGCGAGCTTCTTCATTTTCCTGCTTTAGCTTCTCCTCGATCCGCGACAGCCTCTGTTCCAGCGACGACATCTTGAAAAACTGAGCAGCACGAAGCTCCCAGAAGCGGAGCTCGCGACTGCCCTCTCTGGCCGGCAAGGACGGCCTGGGTCCTCTCCCTCACCACCAGAGGACGAGGACCCGGAGACAGGTGCGGGTCCCCAGGGACAGGTATGGGGATCCAGGGACAGGTGAGGGACAGCGATTGGTGCGGTGACCCAGGGACTGGTGCAGGGACCTAGGGACAGGTGGGGGGACCCTGGCACAAGTGCAGGGACCCAGGGACAGGTGCGGGGACCAAGGAACTGGTACGGAGACCCAGGGACAGGTGAGGGGATCCAGGGACAGGTGAGGGGCAGGTGCTAGGACCCAGGATCAGGTGTGGGGACCCGGGCACTGGTGAAGGGACCCAGGGACAGGTGCGGGGACCAGGGACTGGTAAGGGGACCAGGGCCTGGTGCGGGGCCCCCAGGGACAGGTGCAGAGACCCAGGGACAGGTGCGTGGACCCAAGGAAAGGTTCAGGGATCAAGGGACCGGTGCGGGGACCCAAGGACTGGTGGGGGGACCCAGGGACAGGTGAGGGGATCTGGGCACAGGTGCTGGGACACTGGAACTGGTGCGGAGAAAGGGCACAGGTGCGGGGACCCACTGACAGGTGAGGGGACCCTGGAACAGGTGCGAGGGACACAGGGACAGGTGCAGGGACACAGGCACAGGTGTGGGGACCCACTGACAGGTGAGGGGACCCTGGAACAGGTGCGGGGACCCAGGAACAGGTGTGGGGACCCAGGGACATGTGCGTGGACCCGGGCACAGGTGCCGGGACAGAGTGACAGGTGAGGGACAGGGACAGGTGCCAGGACCCAGGGACATGTGCGTGGACCCGGGCACAGGTGCCGGGACAGAGTGACAGGTGAGGGACAGGGACAGGTGCCAGGACCCAGGGACATGTGCGTGGACCCGGGCACAGGTGCCGGGACAGAGTGACAGGTGAGGGACAGGGACTGGTGCAGGGACCCAGGGACAGGTGTGGGGAGCCAGGCAAAGGTGTGGGGAACCAGCGACAGGTGCGGGGATTCAGGGACAGGTGAGGGACAGGGACTGGTGCAGAGACCCAGGGACAGGTGAGGGGACCCTGGAACAGGTGCGATGGACACGGGCAAAGTTGCAGGGACCCAGGAACTGATGCGGGGACCCCAGAGACAGGTGCAGGAAAGCGGGGACCCGGGGACTGGTGCAGGGACCTAGGCAAAGGTGAGTGGACCCAGGAACTGGTGCGGGGACCCTGGCACAGGTGCGGGGACCAGGGGACAGGTGCAGGAACCTGGAGACAGGTCTGTATCTGACCAGGGGATAGATGCTGGGACACAGGCACAGGTGCAGCAATTCAGGGACAGGTGTGGGGACCCAGGAACAAGTGTGGGGACCCATGGACTGGTGCAGGGACCCGGACAGGTGCGGGGACCAGGGGACAGGTGCGAGGACCCAGGGGGACCCATGGACTGGTGCAGGGACCCGGGCAGGGCGGGTGGTCCAGGGACAGGCGCAGGGACAGGTGTGGGGACCCAGGGACTGGTGCAGGGACCCAGGGACAGGTGCGGGGAGCCAGGCAAAGGTGCGGGGAACCAGGGACAGGTGAGGGGATCCAAAGACAGGTGAGGGGACCCTGGAACAGGTGCGGGGACCTGGGCAAAGGTGTGGGGACCCCAGAGACAGGTGCAGGGACCCAGGGACAGGTGCAGGGACCCGGGGGTTGGTGCAGGGACCCCGCACCTGTCCCTGCATCTGTCTGACCAGGGTACAGGTGCAGGGACACAGGCACAGGTGGGGGGGACTGGTCCAGGGACCCGGGACAGGTGATGGGGACCAGGGGACAGGTGCAGGGCCCCAGGGACAGGTTAGGGGATCCAGGGACAGGTGAGGGACAGGGACTGGTGAGGGGACCCAGGGACAGGTGTGGGACCCAGGGACAGGTGTGGGGACCCATGGACTGGTGCAGGGACCCAGGGACAGGTGAGGGACCAGGGGACAGGTCGCAGGTCCCCAGGGACAGGTGCGGGGACCCAGGCACAGGTGCGGATTCAGGGACAGGTGCGGGGACCGGGCAGATGTGTGGGTCCCCAGGGACAGGTGTAGGGACCCAGGGACAGATGAGGGACAGGGACTGGTGCAGGGACCCAGGGACAGGTGAGGGACAGTGACAGGTGCAGGTCCCCAGGGAGAGGTGTAGGGACCCAGGGACAAATGAGGGACAGGGACTGGTGCAGGGACCCAGGGACAGGTGAGGGACAGTGACAGGTGCAGGTCCCCAGGGACAGGTGCGGGGAACCAGGGACAGGAGCAGTAAATTAGGGACAGGTGCGGGGACCGGGCAGATGTGTGGGTTCCCAGGGACAGGTGTGGGGAACCAGGGACAGATGAGGGACAGCGACTGGTACGGTGACCCAGGGACCTGCTGCGGTCAGTGGTGTCCCGTCACCAGCTAATCAGGGTCCAGGGATTGAGATTTTTGAATGACTCTAAAGATGCTTTGGGTGCCCTGGGTGATCAACTGAGTGCCACGTCCAAGGTGGCAATGCAGAATCGTGAGGCGCTAAATTGGACCCTGGGGACTCAGGGGGACCCTGGCACAGGTGCGGGGATCAGGGGACAGGTGCAGGAACCTGGAGACAGATCTGTATCTGACCAGGGGATAGATGCTGGGACACAGGCACGGGTGCAGCAATTTAGGGACAGGTGCGGGGACCCAGGAAAAAGTGTGGGGACCCATGGACTGGTGCAGGGACCCGGACAGGTGCGGGGATCCAGGGACAGGTGCGGGGACCCAGGAAAAAGTGTGGGGACCCATGGACTGGTGCAGGGACCCGGACAGGTGCGGGGATCCAGGGACAGGTGCGGGGACCCAGGAAAAAGTGTGGGGACCCATGGACTGGTGCAGGGACCCGGACAGGTGCGGGGATCCAGGGACAGGTGCGGGGAACCAGGGACAGGTGAGGGGATCCAGGGACAGGTGAGGGACAGGGACTGGTGCGGGGATCCAGGGACATGTGATGGGATCCAGGGACAGGTGAGGGGATTCAGGGACAGGTGAGGGCCAGGGACTGGTGCGGGGACCAGGCACATGTGTGGGTCCCCAGGGACAGGTGTAGGGACCCAGGGACAGATGAGGGACAGGGACTGGTGCAGGGACCCAGGGACAGGTGAGGGACAGTGACAGGTGCAGGTCCCCAGGGAGAGGTGTAGGGACCCAGGGACAAATGAGGGACAGGGACTGGTGCAGGGACCCAGGGACAGGTGAGGGACAGTGACAGGTGCAGGTCCCCAGGGACTGGTGCAGGGACCCAGGGACAGGTGAGGGACAGTGACAGGTGCAGGTCCCCAGGGACAGGTGCGGGGAACCAGGGACAGGAGCAGTAAATTAGGGACAGGTGCGGGGACCGGGCAGATGTGTGGGTTCCCAGGGACAGGTGTGGGGAACCAGGGACAGATGAGGGACAGCGACTGGTACGGTGACCCAGGGACCTGCTGGGTCAGTGGTGTCCTGTCACCAGCTAATCAGGGTCCAGGGATTGAGATTTTTGAATGACTCTAAAGATGCTTTGGGTGCCCTGGGTGATCAACTGAGTGCCACGTCCAAGGTGGCAATGCAGAATCGTGAGGCGCTAAATTGGACCCTGGGGACTCAGGGGGACCCTGGCACAGGTGCGGGGATCAGGGGACAGGTGCAGGAACCTGGAGACAGATCTGTATCTGACCAGAGGATAGATGCTGGGACACAGGCACGGGTGCAGCAATTTAGGGACAGGTGCGGGGACCCAGGAAAAAGTGTGGGGACCCATGGACTGGTGCAGGGACCCGGACAGGTGCGGGGACCAGGGGACAGGTGCCAGGACCAGGCACATGTGTGGGTCCCCAGGGACAGGTGTAGGGACCCAGGGACAGGTGCGGGGACCAAGGGACTGGTACAGAGACCCAGTGACAGGTGCAGGGACCAAGGGACTGGTGCGTGGACCGGGACAAAGGTGCGTGGACCCAGGGACTGGAGCAGGGACCCTGGCACAAGTGCAGAGACCCAGGGACAGGTGCATGGACCCAAGGAAAGGTTCAGGGACCAAGGGACCGGTGCGGGGACCCAAGGACTGGTGGGGGGACCCAGGGACAGGTGAGGGGATCTGGGCACAGGTGCTTGGACACTGGAACTGGTGCGGAGAAAGGGCACAGGTGCAGGAACCTGGGCACAGGTGCGGGGACCCACTGAAAGGTGAGGGGACCCTGGAACAGGTGCGAGGGACATAGGGACTGGTGCAGGGACCTCGGCAAAGGTGAGTGGACCCAGGAACTGGTGTGGGGACCCTGGCACAGGTGCGGGGACCAGGGGACAGGTGCAGGAACCTAGAGACAGGTCTGTATCTGACCAGGGGACAGATGCAGGGACACAGGCACAGGTGCAGCAATTCAGGGACAGGTGCGGGGACCCATGGGCTGGTGCAGGGACCCGGACAGGTGCGGGAAACCAGGGACAGGTGCCAGGACCCAGGGACATGTGCCGGGACAGAGTGACAGGTGAGGGACAGGGACTGGTGCCGGGACCCAGGGACAGGTGTGGGGAGCCAGGGAAAGGTGTGGGGAACCAGTGACAGGTGCGGGGAACTAGGGACAGTTGAGGGAATCCAGGGACAGGTGAGGGACAGGGACTGGTGCGGGGATCCAGGGACATGTGAGTGGATCCAGGGACAGGTGAGGGGATTCAGGGACAGGTGAGGGACAGGGACTGGTGCAGAGACCCAGAGACAGGTGTGGGTCCCCAGGGACAGGTGTGGGGACCCAGGGAAAGATGAGGGACAGGGACTGGTGCGGGGATCCAGGCAAAGGTGTGGGGAGCCAGGGACTGGTGCGCAGACCCAGGCACAGGTGTGGGGACCCATGGACTGGTGCAGGGACCCGGACAGGGGCGGGGACCAGGGGACATGTGCGTGGACCCGGGCTCGGGTGCCGGGACGGAGGGACAGGTGAGGTACAGGGACTGGTGCAAGGACCCAGGGACAGGTGCAGGGAGCCAGGCAAAGGTGTGGGGAACCAGGGACAGGTGCACGGACCCAAAGACAGGTGAGGGGACCCTGGAACAGGTGCGGGGACCTGGGCAAAGGTGTGGGGACCCAGGAACTGATGCGGGGACCCGGGGACTGGTGCAGGGACCCCGCACCTGTCCCTGCATCTGTCTGACCAGGGTACAGATGCAGGGACACAGGCACAGGTGTGGGGACCCATGGACCCGGACAGGTATGGGGACCAGGGGACAGGTGCAGGGACCCGGGCACAGCTTAGGGGATCCAGGGACAGGTGCGGGGACCAGGAACTGGTGAGGGGACAAGGGCGCAGGTGTGGGGACCAGGGCACAGGTCGGCATCTGACCAGGGCACAGGTGCAGGGACCCTGAGACAGGTGTGGGGATCCACGGCCGGTGTGAGCACCCAGGGACAGGTGCGGGGGCCCAGGAACAGGTGTGGGGATCCACGGCCGGTGTGAGCACCCAGGGACAGGTGCGGGGGCCCAGGAACAGGTGTGGGGATCCACGGCCGGTGTGAGCACCCAGGGACAGGTGCGGGGGCCCAGGAACAGGTGTGGGGATCCACGGCCGGTGTGAGCACCCAGGGACAGGTGTGGGGACCCAGGGAAAGATGAGGGACAGGGACTGGTGCGGGGATCCAGGCAATGGTGCGGGGATCCAGGGACAGGTAAGGGGATCTGGGCACAGGTGCGGTGACCTAATGACAGGTGAGGGGACCCTGGAACAGGTGTGGGGACCCCAGAGACAGGTCTGTATCTGACCAGGGGATAGATGCTGGGACACAGGCACCGGTGCAGCAATTCAGGGACAGGTGCGGGGACCCAGGAAAAAGTGTGGGGACCCATGGACTGGTGCAGGGAACCGGACAGGTGTGGGGACCAGGGGACAGGTCGGCATCTGACCAGGGAACAGATGCAGGGACACAGGCACAGGTGCGGAATTCAGGGACAATTGCGGGGACCCAGGGACAGGTGTGGGGATCCAGGGCCGGTGTGAGCTAGCCTGGTCCACCAGCCTGACTAACGCCATGTATGAGATACACGGCAGGTCAGTCTGGATTCCCTCCACTGGAGAATGATTTCCAATGCGAGACGGGAGGCGGGACTAACAGGAGGAAAGTGAACCGGAGAGAACCAATCAGAAGTGACTGTAGCTGGCGTAGCTCAGCAGTCTGTTGCTACGTTGCTATGGCGACGCCGGAAGTCAGCGATTACACGTTGTTTTTCTCTCTATTTAATGTAGTTTTCTTGTGTATATTAACATAGAATGTTTGGTTTTATTATTATAAATACTCTGTTACATGTCAGCATTGTTTATTGCTGAACTACTAATATGAGAAAGCGTTTGTGTCGCACGTCATGTGACTATGACCCGGAAGCTGTTAGTTACGCACCAAAACAGAGCAGAAACAGCGGTGGAGACGTCGGAGGAGTTTAACGTTCATCTGTTAATAATTCTACTGCTGCGCTGTGATTGGTCCGGTCAGGTTTTTACCGGAGTGGAATCAGTCTCCAATGGAGGGAGCCCAGACTGACTTGCCGTGTATCTCGTACATGGCGTTAGTCAGCCTGGTGTACCAGGCTAGGTGTGAGCACCCAGGGACAGGTGCGGGGGCCCAGGGACAGGTGAGGGATAGAGACTGGTGCAGGGACCTGGGCACAGATGCGGGGAACTGGACAGAAGTGCGGGGACCGGGAACAGGTGCTGGGATCCAGGGACTGGTGCAGGGACCCTGAGAGGGACCCTAGGTGGGGGGACAGGTTCGGGGCCCCAGGGACAGGTGCGGGGAGCCAGGGACAGGTGCGGGGACCACCAAAACAATAATAACTAGAAAATGTTGCTACTGCATTACAACCTGTATGAATGCTGTTATGCCGAAGATGCTGAACTGAAATGCTGAAGAAGTTCAACTATCATACTGAACGAGGCTGAAGATTGATGAAACAGTGAATAACAGCTGAATTTGTATTTGATAATGCTTTGAAAACAGCTTTAATGAGCTTGTAACAGGAATAGATGGTGAAGAGACCTTGTGGAAGCCTGAACTGAATTCATTTTAAGGTTAAAGACCTAAAAGTACTGATCATCTTATAAGAGTCTGATATCAGTCACATACCAGTCTGATATTAGGCTGACACCAGTGTCATACCAGTATGATGCTAGTCTCATATCAGTCACATACCAGTTTGATATCAGTATCATACCAGATGCCATAGAGGGACAGTCAAGATATCATGATTCAGTGATATCATGATTCAAAGCACCTGTAATATCATAAATTATTTAATTCTATACGAATCAGGTCAAAGGTGAAAAGGTGAAAATTTTGAGTTGATTTTTATATTGAAAATGTGAAAAAAGAAGTAAAAGATTAAATAATGAATATTGGGATTTGGCGCTGAAAAGTTCGATTTTTCATGTTTTTTTGGAGAGGGCATAACTCCAAAAATGGTAAAAGGTATGAAGACCAAAATACATATTGTAGTAGTAATTTCTTTTAAGAGTTGTTTAAAGTTTGAATGGTGTTTTATAAAAAATTAAGAAAAGAAGGGGGAGAGAAGAGGAGAAGAATTTTTTAAAAGAAAAAAAAATTAATAGAAAATATTTTATATTTTTTTTTTTTTCCAAAAAAAAAAAAAAAAAAAAAAGTTTGAATGATGTTTCTATCTGAAAGTATGTTGAAGTTGTTAGATTTGAAGGAGGCGAAAGTTTTTCTAAGGTTTCTCCACTGAAATGAATAGAATAAACGATTAATGAATAAATGATCAATTATCAAATTATCAGTGACATTCATGGTCACTAGTTGATAGTGATAGCAGTGACAGCAGACATCAGTGGAAAACTGTTATTCTGGTTTGTATTTATGATTAAAATGAAAGAAACGATGTCGCTGTTCTGTCTGCGTTAGATTTGCTGGTCATGTTTGTCCTCTAAGTTCTTGTCTTGCGCTAAACGAAAACCAAAAAAAGCAGCAGAGATGAGCTGTAGCCCAATGATGGCAGGTTATTCCAGTTCATCTCCGGGTTCATGACATCAGCATCAGCTGCTCCGTCTGTTTATGTCATGTCATAATTTTCTCATGTTTGCAGTGAAATTATGGAACTGAACTGGATTGGCCCTTGTGTGTTTTGCATCCAGGTTGAAATGAAATGAAAATTAAATGAAAAATACTTTATTTATCCCAGAAGGGAAATTCGACAATGTAAAAAAACTCTCTCTTTTTTTTTTTTCTTTTCTTTTCTTTTTTTGTTGTTGTTTTTTTGTTTTTAACAATATAACATTGATAATAATAATAATAATAAGTCAGTTAGTCTTGTTCTTTAGGGTGATGACTGCTGGTAGGAATGAATTTCTGTATCTCTCCGTCCTACAGTGAACCTGACGCAGCCTCCCACTGAACACACTCTGTTGATTCTTCACCATTTTGGGGAGAGGATGGGAAGTGTCCTCCATCATCTTCATCAGCTTGTGCAGCAATCTTTTCTGAACGATCATCTCCAGCGGCTCCAGAGTTATCCCCAGCACAGAACCAGCTTTCTTGATCAGCTTGTTTAGTTTCTTCAAGTCTCTGATTCTGATGCTGCTTCCCCAGCAGATGCTGCAAAGCTGATTGCACTTTCCACAACAGACTTATAGAAGATCTGCAACATGTTGGTGCAGACGTTGAATGAGGAGGATCCACCTGGAAGTTATGGAGTTTCTCACATAGCAAAGCAGCTGAATAGCATTAAAGGCACTTGAAAAATCAAAGAACATGACCCTCAAAGTGCTGCCTGACTGGTCCAGATGAGAGTGGGCTCTCTGAAGCAGGAAGATGATGGCGTCTTCAACCCCAAGCCCATTACCATAAGTGAACTGTAATGGGTCCTGAAAGGTATTCACTTGCTTGTTGAGGTGAGCCAGTAAGAGTCTCTCCAGGACTTTCATGATGTGAGATGTCAGAGCAACTGGTCTGTCGTCATTTGGTTCAGCTGGTTGTGGTTTTTTAGGGACTGGAACAAGACAGGATGTTTTCCACAGCACAGGAACTCTGTTCTGTCTCAGGCTGGTGTTAAAAAGGTGCTGGAGAACCGGACATAGTTGTTCTGAGCAGGTCTTGAGAACTCTGGGACTGACACCATCTGGACCTGCAGCCTTGTTCCGGTTCCAGTTTCTCTAGTTGTTTCTTGACCTGGTCACAGGAGACAGTCAGGCTGGAGGTGGAGACAAAAGAGGTCTCAGGATGTCCTGATGTGGAGGGAGATGAGGCTGTGTTCAGGTCCATGACTGAGGTGCAGGGTGACAGAGTGGAGGTAGGACAGGAAAGCTGTGGGCTCATGGAGGGTGTGTGGTGTGTTGGGTTGTCGGCAGGGGGGGAACTGAACCTATTGAAGAACATGTTCAGTTCGTTAGCTCTGTCCAGACCTCCATCAGTCTGGTCCCCCTTTAACTTGAAGCCAGTGATCTTCTTCATTCCCGACCACACATCCCTCACATTGTTCTGCTGGAGCTGCTCTCCAACTTCTTCCTGTCGTCCTCCTTGCACTTCTTAGTCTGTGTTTTCAGTTGTTTTTGTGTGGTCTTCAGTAACTCCCTGTCTCCATCCCTGAAAGCTTTCTTTTTGATGTTCAGCAGCTTTTTCAGGTCACTGGTGATCCAGGGTTTGTTATTGGGGAAGCACCTCACTGTTCTTGTTGGAACGATGTTATCCACACAGAAGTTTATGTAATCTGTCACACACTCAGTCATGGTGTTGATGTCGTCTCCATGAGGTTCACAGAGGACATTCCAGTCTGTGGCCTCAAAGCACCCCTCAGAGCATCTTCAGCCTCAGTAGACCAGGTTTTAATCGTCCTCCTAATGACTGGTTGCTGCTGAACGATGGGCTTGTAGGTGGAGGTGAGAAGAACCAGATTATAATCTGATCTTCCTAAAGGAGGCAGGGCAGAGGAGCTGGATGCATTCTTTGTATTTGCATAAAATAAGTCCAACATCTTATTTTCTCTGGTGGAGCATCTGACAAACTGCTGGAAAGTTGGTAACGTAGCAGAGGGGGAGACGTTGTTAAAGTCTCCAGAGATCGCCATGAATGAGTTTGGATGCTGTGTTTGTAGTTTAGCCACGACGGAGCTGATGACATCACAGGCTGTCTCTGGTGCAGTACCTGGTATTATATAAACCGCTACCAGAATAACACAGGCAAACTCTCTGGGTAAATAATATGGACGGAAACTCACAGCTAACAGTTCAATGTCTCTTGTGCAGATCTTCTCCTTGACACTGACGTGTCCTGGATGGCACCAATGCTGATTGACCAGCACTGCAATTCCGCCTCCCTTTAGCTTCCCGCTGAGCTGTTTATTTCGGTCTGCACGGACCGTCTTGAAGCCGTGTACAGACGCATTACAGTCCGGGATGTGTTCGTGCAGCCATGTCTCGGTGAAACATATGATACTGCATTCTCTGTACTCTTTCTGAGACCTTGTTAGCACTTCAAGCTGGTCCATCTTGTTAGCTAGCGATCTCACGTTACCCATCACAACAGTTGGAAGAAACGGTTTAAATCTCCACCGTTTTTCTCTCTGCCTTACCCCTGCCCTGCATCCTCTTCTCTTTCTCTTTAACTCCACTGGGATTTGATGTGCTATTTTGCTGGTAATCTTGATTTTGGAGAGTTTTAACAGTTGATCTCTGTGATAAACAATTTTTCCGTTCCCATGGATACACATCATAACAAGTAGTGAAAAAAGCCAAAGAAATGAAGAAAAATCTCCTGAATTGCACACCCTTCAAACCAGCATAAAAAACTTAATCTGACAAGTAATGTCAATAAAAAAGACAACTATATTGTGTGACAGCTGAAGCATTTCAGAGATCTGGGGATTGAATTCCCTACGTCAGATATGGAAGATGTCAACTATAAACAAGATGACGGAATCAGCGAGCAAGTACGATGTTCTCCGACTGAAACATGATTTCCCTCCTCAAAGAACCAAAGCAAACCTGGGATTGATGCGTAGATGTCCTGATTAAACAGCAACGGGAGCGGTTCAGGGTCCAGCTGCAGCATGGAGGCCAGAGGCGTGTCGTTCAGGACAACTTTCTTTGTTTTCAACCTGAACCTTATTTCTAAGAGTTTATACAAGCATTTACTCACCAGTAAAGTTTCTGCATCACTTTGAGTCTTTCGGAAGATATTACGCTGAGTTGCCATTCAGCATGCATCCATATAACGGGAGAGACCGGGCAGCCTCTCTATAAGACATTATATGCAGCGTTTCGGTGAAATGAAGCACAATTACAGGATTCCACTGATACTTTGAGTAGAACGAACGAGTCTGGGCTCTACGCACAACTTCACCACCTCCTGGACTTCAGCTCCTCTGTCTCCTGTCTGTCAGTACTGGACAAACTGATAAATCCAAGTGTGTCTGGCTATTGTCGTCATGGTTACTGAGATCAGACACACCTGGATTCATGAAGTGGTCCAGTAATGAAAGACAGGAGACAAAGGTGATGAAGTTCAGGAAGGAGGTGTGCACAAAGCCCATTCTGGTCTGCTCTGACCTGTTCTGAACACCCAGAGACCAGACAGGCCAAGCCAGGCCAGACCAGACCAGGTCAGTTCAGATCAGACCACACCAGACCAGGTCAGATCAGACCATAGACCAGACCAGTGTCTGCCATGCGGACTCTGCACCATCCTCACTGCAACAACTCAAATCTTACCTAGTAGATTTTAAAGTTTCTAAGACAAAACTACCCAAACAGAAACATTTCAGAGAGATGGAGGAACTTTTATTTTAAGAGAAATGCATCTTATTTAAATAAATCTGATCAAGAAAACTTCAGCTGTTCTATTGGCAGAATTTTTTTTACTATTACAAGCAAAAACAATCTTGTCCACATTTGAAATAAGTAAAAAACAGATCACTTTTGCTGTAATAAACACACAAAAGAATTCTGCCCATAGAACAAATGAAATTTTCTTGATCAGATTTCTTGAAATAAGATGCAATACCATAAAACAAGTTTCTATATCTCACTGAAATGTTTCTGTTCAGGTAGTATTGTCTTATTTTGAGTGTGATGAGATATTTTGACTAGAAATTTAAAAATCTACTTGGTAAGATTTGAGTTTTTGCAGTGCAGCTTTGTTAATAAGGTGTGTGTGTGTGTGTGTGTGTATCTATGCAAAATCATCTTATTTTTTAAGCAAGTTGTCCATGTCTACTCTGTAATGACCAAAGTTGCAGAGAAACCATTTCTGAGGTAAAACTGGCTTCCATGTGAAGATTATTTAACTGTACAGTTTCTCATTTTTGTCACTGCTGCTCTGGCTCTTCAACAGGACGACAGCCCCCTCTGGTGGTGAATAATCACACACAAATAAGTTACAAAACAAAATTTATTTTCCTTTAACCAAAACATTACATCCATGGGAACACTCTGCAAAGACATGAGAAAATAAAACTGTTTTCTGAACTTGCCTATGTAGATGGAGGGAGAGATATTTAAACAAATATTGAGGTTTTTTTCCTCAGTTAACACAACAACATCAACGGGGGGCACGCCGTCTTCTCCAGGACACTTCCACTCATCTGGACTGCTCGACTGCAAAAGCACAAAGCAAGAGCGTCAGCAAGGACAGCTGAGACTTGAATTATTACAGCCGACCACATGCAGCGACTCCAGCTTTCATTCCAACATGCTCATGCTTCTTCATGCAGGTGAGATCTGGCTCGTTCTGAACTGGGATGATGTCAACCTGATGTCATCGCGTTCAGAGCTGAGGATGAATGTGTTCATGCAGCAGCTGCTTCATGTCAGCATTTCTCACAAGAGTCAGCAGTCATGTCCACATGCATCCAGTATGAGAGGACAGCTGATTCCCCAAACCAGGATCTATATACAGTACATATACATTATTTATATACGGAAAAAATGGAGACCAACTTTGTCATCAAAAATAATGGGTATGCAGTCGAGTACCTACTGTGGTGTGAATTATGTGACTAAAAGAGACAGAGAAAATCAAGAATGCCTAAAAGCTGTTTTTAGCAGTACAATGCCATAGCTATTAATGTAAGAACTTAATCAAAATCACTTCTCAAGAAAAGCATGAACATGGCAAATATCAGTTACATTAAACTCTTATCAGCTATTTTTGTTATCATTATATTTGTCCAGACAAATGTACTTTTAGTCACACCAGGCATTAAAATGACCAAGAAATAGGAGAAAACAAGGGTGGTTGCTTCATTTTTTCCATGACTGTATATATAAACTGCAGGAGATAGCAAAAAAATAGTCCTGCACCTCAACATTTAAGGTTTTCCTCAACCAACACGGATCTAAAATGTCAGCACAGAACAGCTACGGATCCACCAAGAAAGATTTTTGGGGGCAGATACTGATATTTTCTTGTCAGCCGCACCTGATGGCTGATACAACATGCTAGGGATGTAACGCTGTGAAAATTTAATATCACGTTTATTGTGACAAAAATGATCATGGTTATCATTTTTGCCACGGTATTATAGAATTAACCCCTCAGCCTCTTTAAAAATATCCAAAATGGGTCTAAAAGTCTACTTTGTCCTTTTTAAAAGGGGGAAAGATGTCCATGTGGGCGCCTTCGTTGCCTTCCACCACGTTTTCATAAATTAAACATTGTAAACTGCGACCCCTGCTGCTTTTCCAGCCAATGAGCAGCATCACTGGGAGTTTTTCAAAGTGCAGTAATCAGTCACAGTATTAACGATAATTAGAATTTGAAACGGCATTACTAATTGTTGAGAATTTTATTACGGTTAACCATTTCCCCGGTAATCGTTAGATCCCTCCAACCTGCCGATATTTGAGGCTGATGCTGCATTCAACTCCAAATTAATATAATAAAGGATGCAATGAAAAGTAATTTTACAACTTTTAATATAAAAAAGAACAAAGTATTCAAATAATAAATATATAAAAAAGAAACAGTGCACTTGTAAACAAATATTTAATAGAAACAAACATTTATCTCTATGTACGCATAGAGTATACAGAGCCATTGCTGAGGTGGATCCAGATGTGTTATATGAGCACGGTGAGAGGAGAAACTCACTGTATGAGGAGATGTCGATCTCATCCGGCAGCTCTGCAACGTTGACCTCGAAGCGGTCTTGGACTTCATTCAGGGTCTTGGCATCGGTTTCATCAGACACAAACGTGATGGCCAGGCCTTTGGTCCCAAACCTGCCGGCACGGGCCACCTGAGGTCACCAGCAGAGAGTAAGAACAACATAAACTACCAGCAGAGTTACACAAACAACCAGCAGGGTGCTACACAAACATAAACTACCAGCAGAGTTACACAAACAACCAGCAGAGTGCTACACACGGGGGAAAGGCAAGAGGTACAAACAACAGAGAGTGCTACACAAACATAAACTACCAGCAGAGTTACACAAACAACCAGCAGGGTGCTACACAAACATAAACTACCAGCAGAGTTACACAAACAACCAGCAGAGTGCTCACACAAATATAAACTACCAGCAGAGTTACACAAACAACCAGCAGAGTGCTACACAAACACTACACAAACATAAACTACCAGCAGAGTTACACAAACAACCAGCAGAGTGCTACACAAATATAAACTACCAGCAGAGTTACACAAACAACCAGCAGAGTGCTACACAATATAAACTACCAGAGTTACACAAACAAACATAAACTACCAGCAGAGTTACACAAACAACCAGCAGAGTGCTACACAAACATAAACTACCAGCAGAGTTACACAAACAACCAGCAGAGTGCTACACAAACATAAACTACCAGCAGAGTTACACAAACAACCAGCAGAGTGCTACACAAACATAAACTACCAGCAGAGTTACACAAACAACCAGCAGAGTGCTACACAAACATAAACTACCAGCAGAGTTACACAAACAACCAGCAGAGTGCTACACAAACATAAACTACCAGCAGAGTTACACAAACAACCAGCAGAGTGCTACACAAATATAAACTACCAGCAGAGTGCTACACAAACATAAACTACCAGCAGAGTTACACAAACAACCAGCAGAGTGCTACACAAACATAAACTACCAGCAGAGTTACACAAACAACCAGCAGAGTGCTACACAAACATAAACTACCAGCAGAGTTACACAAACAACCAGCAGAGTGCTACACAAACATAAACTACCAGCAGAGTTACACAAACAACCAGCAGAGTGCTACACAAACATAAACTACCAGCAGAGTTACACAAACAACCAGCAGAGTGCTACACAAATATAAACTACCAGCAGAGTTACACAAACAACCAGCAGAGTGCTACACAAATATAAACTACCAGCAGAGTTACACAAACAACCAGCAGAGTGCTACACAAACATAAACTACCAGCAGAGTTACACAAACAACCAGCAGAGTGCTACACAAACATAAACTACCAGCAGAGTTACACAAACAACCAGCAGAGTGCTACACAAACATAAACTACCAGCAGAGTTACACAAACAAACTACCAGCCGAGAATCTGGACCCATCAGCGTCAGTGCCAGAATGTGTCCAAACTCTTGACTAGTGATGCATCTGCTGTCCTTATTCTGTCTTTCCTGATGATGACAGCAATGAATCATCATCTGACCACCGTTTCATGAACGCACCACTGTGATGAAAATGCTGCACAGCCGAGTTCTGAAATGCTGTGTCCCAAATCGCCTACTTCCATACTCAGTACTCAAAATTTGAACTATACTGCATCAAATGAAAAATGGTATCATAGTATGCGAAAACTGAGTATGCAAAAGTACCCAGATGACGTACTCAAACCCGTCAAGATTTTGAGTAGGTGACTGTGGACACTCACTGCACTCTCTCGTCCTGAATTTGGTTCAGTAGGTGGCAGTAATGCTCCCTGAAATGGGTAAATTTCCTTAAAACGCAACAGAGGAAGAGGAAGACTCTCGCCACACTCATCATGAGCAGAAAAATGGCAGTTTGTGCAGCCGCAGCTGTGCAGCTTCAGCCAATAGCAGGAGGACACTGATTTGCCGGCGCCGATTTCGGCATAAGGCTTCACGAAGGATGTTCATGCTTTCATGATGAGAAATAACACTCAAAGGGGAAAAGTGCCGGCAGAAGATGGCCGCAGTGCGCTGTGGCTTTAAGCTGGTCAAAAATCTCCATAGAAGAAGAAGTTGACATCGCTCTTTCATTTCTGGTGAGTACTCTACATGGGAGTATGCATACATAGTATGGTTAGTGTACTCAGTTTGGGATTTTGAGTGTTGTGTATGCAAGTAGGAGATTTGGGACACATCAACAGTTCAGATCTCAAAGAACTGAAAGCAGACTGACTCTGTGAAGGTACGTGTCAGAATCCTCTGGCATGTCGTAGTTGAAAACGATGTTAACTCGCTCGATGTCCATGCCGCGGCCGAACAGGTTGGTGGCCACCAGGATCCGCCTCTGGAAGTCTTTGAACTGCTGGTAGCGGGACAGCCTGGACGGGCAGGAGCCATGCATCAGTTAAAAGCTTGGAGGACCGCGTGATCTGCAGAAGGGGGAGCAGCACCCACCTCTCCTCCTGGGCCATGCCTCTGTGGATGGCGATGGCAGGGAAGTTCTGCTCCACCAGCAGCTGGGACAGAGCAACGCAGCGATTCACCGACTTCACAAAGATCACCACCTGCCAGGAAGACAAGGGGACACAGTGTTCCTACACATGCCCAGATGGTGTTGAGAGAGAGGGGGGGGGCTTTCTACAGCACAGTTTCCACCCACGGGTCTGGGCCAGGTCGGGTCAGGGGTTTTGGTATGGATGTGTTGATTTCATGTTGCGTCCCCACAGCAACTGTCCCCTAACCCCGGACTCAGGCGCTAGTTCTGCGCCCCTGACGCCGGCCTCGTCACTCTGCCTTGTCCTCGTGCTCCTCTCTAAAGACAGCGGAGAGGAACTAACTATAAAAGTTAAATGCTGAGGAGGCGTGGATGTGCTAGCGAGGGAGGGAGGGGGAGGGAGGGAGAGCTGGAGGGGGAGCTGGAGGGAGGGGGAGCTGGAGGGGGAGCTGGAGGGGGAGCGAGCTGGAGGGGGAGCTGGAGGGGGAGTGGAAGGAGAGGGGGGAGGGGGGGGAGGGGGGGGAGGGAGAGCTGGAGGGGGAGCTGGAGGGGGAGCTGGAAGGGGAGCTGGAGGGGGAGCTGAAGGGAGAGCCTGGAGGGAGAGCTGGAGGGGGAGCTGGAAGGAGAGCTGGAGGGGGAGCTGGAGGGGGAGCTGGAGGGGGAGCTGGAGGGGGAGCTGGAGGGAGAGCTGGAGGGGGAGCTGGAGGGGGAGCTGGAGGGGGAGCTGGAGGGAGAGCTGGAGGGAGAGCTGGAGGGGGAGCTGGAGGGAGAGCTGGAGGGGGAGCTGGAGGGGGAGCTGGAGGGGAGAGCTGGGGGGGGAGCTGGAAGGGGAGCTGGAGGGGGAGCTGGAGGGGGAGCTGGAGGGAGAGCTGGAGGGAGAGCTGGAGGGGGAGCTGGAGGGAGAGCTGGAGGGAGAGCTGGAGGGAGAGCTGGAGGGAGAGCTGGAGGGGGAGCTGGAGGGGGAGCTGGAGGGAGAGCTGGAGGGGGAGCTGGGGGGGGAGCTGGAAGGAGAGCTGGAGGGGGAGCTGGGAAGGGGAGCTGGAGGGGGAGCTGGAGGGAGAGCTGGAGGAGAGGGAGGGGGAGCTGGAGGGAGAGCTGGAGGGGGAGCTGGAAGGAGAGCTGGAGGGGGAGGTGGAAGGAGAGCTGGAGGGGGAGCTGGAGGGGGAGCTGGAGGGGGAGCTGGAGGGAGAGCTGGAGGGAGAGCTGGAGGGGGAGCTGGAGGGAGAGCTGGAGGGGGAGCTGGAGGGAGAGCTGGAGGGGGAGCTGGAGGGAGAGCTGGAGGGGGAGCTGGAGGGAGAGCTGGAGAGGAGAGCTGGAGGGAGAGCTGGAGGGAGAGCTGGAGGGGAGAGCTGGAGGGGGAGCTGGAAGGAGAGCTGGAGGGAGAGCTGGAGGGGGAGCTGGAGGGAGAGCTGGAGGGGGAGCTGGAGGGGAGCTGGAGGGGGAGCTGGAGGGAGAGCTGGAGGGGGAAGGAGAGCTGGAGGGGGAGCTGGAAGGAGAGCTGGAGGGGAGAGCTGGAGGGGGAGCTGGAAGGAGAGCTGGAGGGAGAGCTGGAGGGAGAGCTGGAAGGAGAGCTGGAGGGGAGCTGGAAGGAGAGCTGGAAGGAGAGCTGGAAGGAGAGCTGGAGGGGGAGCTGGAAGGAGAGCTGGAGGGGGAGCTGGAGGGAGAGCTGGAGGGGGAGCTGGAGGGAGAGCTGGAGGGAGAGCTGGAGGGGGAGCTGGAGGGAGAGCTGGAGGGAGAGCTGGAGGGAGAGCTGGAAGGAGAGCTGGAAGGAGAGCTGGAGGGGGGAGCTGGAGGGAGAGCTGGAGGGGGAGCTGGAGGGAGAGCTGGAGGGAGAGCTGGAGGGAGAGCTGGAGGGGGAGCTGGAGGGAGAGCTGGAGGGAGAGCTGGAAGGGGAGCTGGAGGGGGGAGGGAAGGAGAGCTGGAGGGGGAGCTGGAAGGAGAGCTGGAGGGGGAGCTGGAGGGAGAGCTGGAAGGAGAGCTGGAGGGAGAGCTGGAGGGAGAGCTGGAAGGGGTCAAAGTCTTGTTGCCTTGGTGTCCGCTCACTTTTCATTTAAAGGGACTTGAGGCAGGAATTTGAAAAAAACCAAACATGCATGTCCCTGTTTTTCATACTAACGGGTGATGAAGCGCTAAATACCAAAAATTACGTTTCCACCCACGTTCCTCTCCGTTGGCTTGAACAGGCTGTGTGCTGCAAAATGCGCTGCAATTCGGTGTCCGAATTTCCCGCGCTGTCCTGCGGACGTGACGTCACATGACGCTACATCCGCTGTTTTGATATAGGAAAAAGACGGTTGCGGTAAATTCAAACACTGTAAGCGATAGTTATGGATTCTTCTGCCGTCAGCAAACGATCCAGATCAACTGAAAGACACTAAAAAGTGGAACTACGGAGAAAAAGGTGAGTAAACAGCATCATAGCTTCAGTTTGTGCTCCTGTGACGGCTTGGCTCGTGGCTGCAGTTACCTGAAGCGCCAATCGCGGCAGTCGCGAGTTTCGTTTCTTAATCTTGCCTCAAAGTCCCTTTAAAGGTACTAGAGGCAACATTAAGAAACGAAACTCGCGACTGCCGCTTCAGGTAACTGCAGCCACGAGCCAAGCCGTCACAGGAGCACAAACTGAAGCTATTATGTTGTTTACTCACCTTTCTCTCCGTAGTTACACTTTTTAGTGTCTTTCAGTTGATCTGGAACGTTTGCTGACCTGGAATAATCCATAATTATCGCTTACAGTGTTTGAATTTACCGCAACCGGCTTCTTACTGTATCAAAACTGCGGATGTAGCGTCATTTGACGTCACGTCCTGCAGGGCAGCGCGGGAAATTTGGCCACCAAATTGTAGCTTTATGCAGCACACAGCCTGTTCAAGGCAACGGAGAGAAACATGGGTGGAAACGTTCTTTTTGGTATTTAGCGCTTCATCACCCATTAGTATGAAAAACATGGACATGCATGTTTGTTTTTTTTTTAATTCCTGCCTCTAGTCCCTTTAACCAAACAAACTAGAAGGTTTCTCTGTGCAGCTCGTTTGCTGTGTAAAACTGGCAGCTTGAAGTTGTTGCGCGTAACGATCGAAGCCACATTTAAAAAGGCGCATAGAGTCTCATGTTTCACTCATCACAGCATGGTTCCGGGTTGGATAGCATGCGTATGATGTGGAGTACTGATGGAGGCTGCAGGAGCCTGGCAGAGAGCCGGAGCTGGCCCCCAGCTGCAGAAGCCCGGCGGAGCTGACCCCCGGCTGCAGAAGCCCGGCGGAGCTGACCCCCGGCTGCAGAAGCCCGGCGGAGCTGACCCCCAGCTGCAGATCCACCGCCTCCCCCTCCGTGCAGATTAGCACCAACATGAACATGGAAGTTTTCCTCATACAGTGAAAGTCTTTGAATCCGTTGCCAGTCTTCCAGGAAAAACTATCGAGGAAGGTTGTGAGATGACAGAATGCGCGCGATGAGGTCAGAGACGCAGAAAAACCAGCAGCGCGGCTGAATGTGGGGATTTTATTTGATCATTATTAATCAATATACATTTTTAATCAAAAGCTGCAGATTTGACTTTAGCAGTTTATATAATCTAGATTTTAGAGATGATTTTCATCTTGATGCTGAGCCGACATCCCATCGTAGGACGGGCTGAGAGCAGCCGTGGAGTGGAACGATGGTGGAGATATTTAAGCATTCTTATTAAATCCCCACGGTAGAGATTTATACTCTGATTAGATCGTGAAACACGCTGATTTCTCTGTCACCTCTCCGCGTCTGTGGGTGGTGCGCCCGCCCCACCTACGTGAGGTCCAGTGGAAACACTGGGTTGCTGTGTATTAGCTCCACCTCCTTGATCCAGATCGGTTAGATCAGAACCCCTATGGAAGGATACCTTAAAAGCATGATGGATTGGATCGGATATAAGGGCACCTGTCCCGGTTTTTATCTGTGGGGGCGCAAGAAAAAAACGTAGACGGACCTGACCCAGACCTGCTGGTGGAAACGGGGCTTTAGGGGAGATGCTGCATTCCATTTGAACTCGGAAGTCGGAAATTCCCAGTTCCGAGTAGGAAGTTTCAACTGGAACAGCCCCTCGAACTTGGATTTCCCCATTCAGAAAGTCGGACAATCCTAAGTTCAGATTTAAAGATGGCCGCACCCAGTGTTAGCAGTTTTCAAAGCTCTTGTAATGTTACATTTATTTACACTTCTGACTAATATTTTGTTGCATTAAATCAGTCATACACGTAGTATTGGTTTATACACACACACACACATATATATACACACACACACACACACACATATATATATATATATATATATATATATATATATATATATATATATATATATATATATATATATATACACACACACACACACACTCACATACTCTATACATAGTAGAGGAGCAGCATGGAGGACCAAAGCTGACTAAATCAAAAATATATACAAAAATATAAAATGGCTCATAAAAGAAATAAATACACCAGTTGGTTACACAAAGATATGTTAAAAAATCGTTTTTACATGAACAAAACCTATCATATGCGGCATAATGTATCTTTCTATTGTCATTTTCAACTGTTTTAATATAACTTAGTGTTAATACGCTGAATATGTCTGAAACTGGAAGATCTGGAGGATGCTGCTGGGAATGGGTCACTTCACTTGGCCAGTCTCTTACCTTATGCCAGCTGGTTGCTGTACAAGGAGAGCTGTATTGATTAGGTTATTGATTAGTTGGCTATAACCACAAAGAAGTTGAGTGTATTTTTTCTGTAGGCCTAAACTTCTTTTTCTAAGTGAGAGAAACCTGTAGGTTATTATGGTAGAACTAAGGAAGGCTTAGATATGATCTACAGTCCCAGAGGAGGAGCGGGTTTCCTCAGGCAACAGTGGCTGTGAACCTGGGAGCTGAGGAAGGAGACGGTGGTTCAGGTAAGGATCTCTGGAGTTATTGCGACCTTCAGTGAACATCCACAGAACATTTAGAAAAGTTTCCATCTCATGGATCCAGAGACAACTTACTCTGAGCATCACAGCAACTTTATCAGAACTGTCAGCCATTCCTCAGATCTGCTGTCTGCGGCGGCTGCGTCTGCATCTGCATCCACGCTTAACAGTGAACAATAAGCGGTGACTGTGTGATTTTCAGCTGTTAGACAGACATGCCAAAGATCCTGAACGATTTCCCTTGAAAAATAAACCATTTCAGCACTGGTTCGCCTGTTAAGAACCTGGCAGAGCCAGGCCAAGGCGACCCAACCGGAGCTCCGATCTATCGTCTTCCTGCAGCCTAAGGTCGGCTCAGTAAGTGTTTTTTGATCAGTAGGAGACTAACTGTCCCCAACATATGCCTTGAAAGCCCGACCCCTCATTTCTATAATGGGAGAAAATGCATAAAGGAATGTAAAAATGAGACGAGGAACTGTAAAAACGAGACGAAGAACAGTAAAAACAAGACAAAATCTAAAAACGTGATGAACTAAAAACGCGACGAGGAAATGTAAAAACAAGACTGGGAACTAAAAAACTAGATGAGTAAATGTAAAAACTAGACAGGGAACTGTAAAAAAGAGACAGGGAAATGTAAAAACGAGACGGGGAACTGTAAAAACGAGACGGGGAAATGTAAAGATGTAATGAGGAACTGTAAATACGAGATGAAGAATTGTAAAATCGAGACGGGGAACTGTAAAAACGAGACAGGAAACTGTAAAAACGAGACGAGGAAACTGTTAAAAACGAGACAAGGAAATGTAAAAAACGAGATGAACTGTATAAACAAGACGAGGAAATGTAAACACGAGACGAGGAAATGTAAAAACGAGATGAACTGTATAAACAAGACGAGGAAATGTAAACACGAGACGAGGAAATGTAAAAACGAGATGAACTGTATAAACAAGACGAGGAAATGTAAACACGAGACGAGGAAATGTAAAAACGAGATGAACTGTATAAACAAGACGAGGAAATGTAAACACGAGACGAGGAAATGTAAACACGAGACGAGGAAATGTAAAAACGAGATGAACTGTATAAACAAGACGAGGAAATGTAAACACGAGACGAGGAAATGTAAAAACGAGATGAACTGTATAAACAAGACGAGGAAATGTAAACACGAGACGAGGAAATGTAGAAACGAGAGGGAAATGTAAAAACTAGACAAGGAATTGTAAAAACGAGACGAGGAACTGTAAAAACTAGATGAAGAATTGTAGAATTGAAGAATTGGGGGAGTGAATAGCCCAGTGGTAGCGTCGTAGCCTTGGGCGCGGAGGACCCGGGTTCGATTCCCCGACACGACCCCTGGGTGTACCACTGTGGACCCCTGAGCAAGGTCCTTAACCCCCCACCAACTGCTCCCCGGGCGCAGTTGGTGGGGCTACTTGGTTGGCTACTTAAGTAGCAGCCCACTGCTCTCTGATACTCACAGTACAGAGATGGTGAAATGCAGAGCCCTAATTTCCCCTCGGGGATCATACAAGTATAACAAAAAAAACAAACAAAAAATAAACAGGACGGGGAAATGTACAAACAGGACGGGGAAATGTACAAACAGGATGGGGAAGTGTATAAACATGACGGGAACTGTAAAAACAAGACAAGGAAGTGTAAAAACAAGAAGGGAAACTAAAAATGGAACGGAACCGTAAAAATGGGCAGAACCGTACAAACGAGACGAGAAACTGTAAAAACGGGACGGGGAAATGTAAAAACGTGACGAGGACATGTAAAAACAAGACGAGGAAATGTAAAAATGAGACAGTATACTGTAAAAACGAGACGGAACTGTAAAAATCTGTCCCCAACATGTTAAAACGAGACGAGGAAATATAAACACGAGATTAGGAAATGTAAAAGAGAAGAGTAAATGTAAAAAACGAGACATGGAATTGTAAAAACGAGACGGGGAATTAAAAAACTAGATTAATTGTAAAATGAGATGGGGAACTATAAAAGCGAGACGGAAAAATGTAAAAATGAGACGAGGAACTGTAAGAACGAAATGAAAAAATGTAAAATTGGGACGGTCAACTGTAAAAACAGGACGGGGAAATGTGAAAGCGAGATGGGAAAATGTAAAAACATGACAGGAACTGTAAAAACAAGACAAGGAACTGTAAAAACAAGAAGGGAAACTGTAAAAATGGGATGAGGAAATGTAAAAACGAGACAGTGAATTCTAAAAACGAGACGAAATGTAAAAACGAGACAAGGAAATGTAAAAAGACAAGGAATGCAAAAACGAGACTAGCAACTGTAAAACGAGACAGGGAACTGTAAAAACGAGACGAGGAAATGTAAAAACGAGATGAACTGTATAAACAAGACGAGGAAATGTAAACACTAGACGAGGAAATGTAAAAACTAGACAGGGAAATGTAAAAACAAGACGAGTTAATGTAAAAACGAGATGGGGAATTGTAAAAACATGATGAGAACTGTAAAAACAAGACAAGGAAGTGTAAAAACGAGACTGAAAACTGTAAAAATGGGACGGAACCGTAAAAATGAGACAAGAAACTGTAAAACTAGACAGGGAAATATAAAAACAAGACGAGGAAATGTAAAAACTAGATGAAGAAATGTAAAATCGAGACGGAATTGTAAAAACGAGACTGATACTATAAAATTGAGACGAGGAAATGTAAAAAGACGAGGAATGCAAAAACGAGACAGGGAAACGAGATGAGGAACTGTAAAACTAGACAAGGAACTGTAAAACGAGACAGGGAACTGTAAAAACGAGACGAAGAAATGTAAGAACGGGATGAACTGCATAAACAAGATGAGGAAATGTAAACACGAGACGAGGAAATGTAAAAACGAGACAGGAAATGTAAAAACAAGTCGAGTAAATGTAAAAACGAAATGAACTGTAAAAACAAGACGAACTGTGAAAACTAGTAGGGAAAATGCAAAAAACAAGATGGAGAACTAAAAACGAGACAGGGAACTAAAAAAGACAAGGAACTTTAAAAAAGAAATGATAAACCATAAAAACTAGACAGGGAAATGTAAAAAGGAGACAAGTAAATGTGAAAACAAGTCGAGGAAATGTAAGAACGAGACTATGAACTGTATAAACAAGGCTATGAACTGTAAAAACCAGACCAGGAACTGTAAAGAAGACACGGGGAACTAAAAACGAGACAGGGAAATGTAAAAACAAGATGAACTGTAAAAACGAGACGTTAATTGTAAAAAATCGAGAGGGAATTATAAAACGAGACAAGGAATGCAAAAACGAGATGAGGAACTGTGAAAATGAGACAGGGAACTGTAAAAACGAGACGAGGAACTGTAAAAACGGGACCGGGAAATGTAAAACAAGACAGGAAAATGTAAAAACATGACGAGGAACTGTAAAAACAAACAGGGAAATGTAAAAACGAGACAAGGAACTGTAAAAACGAGACGAGGAACTGTTAAAACGAGACGAGGAACTGTAAAAACGAGACAAGGAACTGTAAAACCGTGACAGGGAACTGTAAAAACGAGACGAGGAACTGTAAAAACAGACGAGGAACTGCAAAAACGAGAAAGGGAAATGTAAAACAAGACAGGGAAATGTAAAAACATGACGAGGAACTGTAAAAGCGAGACAGGGAACTGTAAAAAGGAGACGGGGAACTGTAAAAACGAGACCAGGAACTGTAAAAACAAGACTAGGAAATGTAAAAACGAGACAAGGAATGCAAAAACGAGACGAGGAACTGTAAAAACGAGACGAGGAACTGTAAAAACAAACAGGGAAATTTTAAAACGAGACAAGGAACTGTAAAAACGAGACCAGGAACTGTAAAAACAAGACTAGGAAATGTAAAAACGAGACGGGGAACTGTAAAAACGAGACCAGGAACTGTAAAAACAAGACTAGGAAATGTAAAAACGAGACGGGGAACTGTAAAGACGAGACCAGGAACTGTAAAAACAAGACTAGGAAATGTAAAAACGAGACAAGGAATGCAAAAACGAGACGAGGAACTGTAAAAACGAGACCAGGAACTGTAAAAACGAGACAAGGAACTGTAAAACCGGGACAGGGAACTGTAAAAACGAGACGAGGAACTGTAAAAACAATCAGGGAAATGTTAAAACGAGACAAGGAACTGTAAAAATGAGAAGAGGAACTGTAAAAACGAGACAAGGAACTGTAAAACCGGGACAGGGAACTGTAAAAACGAGACGAGGAACTGTAAAAACAGACGAGGAACTGCAAAAACGAGAAAGGGAAATGTAAAACAAGACAGGGAAATGTAAAAACATGACGAGGAACTGTAAAAACGAGACAGGGAAATGTAAAAACGAGACAAGGAATGCAAAAACGAGATGAGGAACTGTAAAAATGAGACAGGGAACTGTAAAAACGAGACGACGAACTGTAAAAACAGACGAGGAACTGTAAAAACAGACGAGGAACTGTAAAAACGAGACCAGGAACTGTAAAAACAAGACTAGGAAATGTAAAAACGAGACGGGGAACTGTAAAAACGAGACCAGGAACTGTAAAAACAAGACTAGGAAATGTAAAAACGAGACGGGGAACTGTAAAAACGAGACCAGGAACTGTAAAAACAAGACAAGGAAGTGTAAAAACGAGACTGAAAACTGTAAAAATGGGACGGAACCGTAAAAATGAGACAAGAAACTGTAAAACTAGACAGGGAAATGTAAAAACAAGATGAGGAAATGTAAAAACAAGATGAGGAAATGTAAAAACTAGATGAAGAAATGTAAAATCGAGACGGAATTGTAAAAAACGAGACTGATACTATAAAATTGAGACGAGGAAATGTAAAAAGACGAGGGAATGCAAAAACGAGACAGGGAAACGAGATGAGGAACTGTAAAACTAGACAAGGAACTGTAAAACGAGACAGGGAACTGTAAAAACGAGACGAAGAAATGTAAGAACGGGATGAACTGCATAAACAAGATGAGGAAATGTAAACACGAGACGAGGAAATGTAAAAACGAGACAGGAAATGTAAAAACAAGTGAGTAAATGTAAAAACGAAATGAACTGTAAAAAAAGAGAACTGTGAAAATAGTAGGGAAAATGCAAAAAACAAGATGGAGAACTAAAAACGAGAAGGGAACTAAAAAGAAAGGAACTTTAAAAAAGAAATGATAAACCATAAAAACTAGAAGGGAAATGTAAAAAGGAGACAAGTAAATGTGAAAACAAGTCGAGGAAATGTAAGAACGAGATATGAACTGTATAAAAAGGCTATGAACTGTAAAAACCAGACCAGGAACTGTAAAGAAGACACGGGGAACTAAAAACGAGAAGGGAAATGTAAAAACAAGATGAACTGTAAAAACGAGACGTTAATTGTAAAAAATCGAGAGGGAATTATAAAACGAGACAAGGAATGCAAAAACGAGATGAGGAACTGTGAAAATGAGACAGGGAACTGTAAAAACGAGACGAGGAACTGTAAAAACGGGACCGGGAAATGTAAAACAAGACAGGAAAATGTAAAAACATGACGAGGAACTGTAAAAACAAACAGGGAAATGTAAAAACGAGACAAGGAACTGTAAAAACGAGACGAGGAACTGTTAAAACGAGACGAGGAACTGTAAAAACGAGACAAGGAACTGTAAAACCGTGACAGGGAACTGTAAAAACGAGACGAGGAACTGTAAAAACAGACGAGGAACTGCAAAAACGAGAAAGGGAAATGTAAAACAAGACAGGGAAATGTAAAAAATGAGAGGAACTGTAAAAGCGAGACAGGGAACTGTAAAAAGGAGAGGGGAACTGTAAAAAGAGAAGGAACTGTAAAAAAAGATAGGAAATGTAAAAAGAGAAAGGAATCAAAAGAGAGAGGAACTGTAAAAAGAGAGAGGAATGTAAAAAAAAAGGAAATTTTAAAACGAGAAAGGAACTGTAAAAACGAGACCAGGAACTGTAAAAAAAGACTAGGAAATGTAAAAAGAGAGGGGAACTGTAAAAAGAGACCAGGAACTGTAAAAACAAGATAGGAAATGTAAAAAGAGAGGGGAACTGTAAAGACGAGACCAGGAACTGTAAAAAAAGATAGGAAATGTAAAAAGAGACAAGGAATGCAAAAAGAGAGAGGAATGTAAAAAGAGAAGGAACTGTAAAAACGAGACAAGGAACTGTAAAACCGGGACAGGGAACTGTAAAAACGAGACGAGGAACTGTAAAAAAATAGGGAAATGTTAAAAGAGAAAGGACTGAAAAATGAGAAGAGGAACTGTAAAAACGAGACAAGGAACTGTAAAACCGGGAAGGGAACTGTAAAAAGAGAGAGGAACTGTAAAAAAGAGAGGAACGAAAAACGAGAAAGGGAAATGTAAAAAAGAAGGGAAAGTAAAAACATGACGAGGAACTGTAAAAACGAGAAGGGAAATGTAAAAACGAGACGGGGAACTGTAAAAACAAGACCAGGAACTGTAAAAACAAGATAGGAAATGTAAAAAGAGAAAGGAATGCAAAAAGAGATGAGGAACTGTAAAAATGAGAAGGGAACTGTAAAAAGAGAGAGAATTAAAAAAGAGAGGAACTGTAAAAAAGAGAGGAACTGTAAAAACGAGACAGGAACTGTAAAAAAAGATAGGAAATGTAAAAAGAGAGGGGAACTGTAAAAACGAGACAGAACTGTAAAAAAAGATAGGAAATGTAAAAAGAGAGGGGAACTGTAAAAGAGACCAGGAACTGTAAAACAAGATAGGAAATGTAAAAAGAGAAAGGAATGCAAAAAGAGACGAGGAACTGTAAAAAAGAGACCAGGAACTGTAAAAAGAGAAAGGAACTGTAAAACGGGAAGGGAACTGTAAAAACGAGACGAGGAACTGTAAAAAAATAGGGAAATGTTAAAACGAGAAAGGAACTGTAAAAATGAGAAGAGGAACTGTAAAAACGAGACAAGGAACTGTAAAACCGGGACAGGGAACTGTAAAAACGAGACGAGGAACTGTAAAAACAGACGAGGAACTGCAAAAACGAGAAAGGGAAATGTAAAACAAGACAGGAAATGTAAAAAATGAGAGGACGTAAAAACGAGAAGGGAAATGTAAAACGAGAGGGGAACTGTAAAAACAAGACAGGAACTGTAAAAAAAGATAGGAAATGTAAAACGAGAAAGGAATGCAAAAAGAGATGAGGAACGTAAAAATGAGAAGGGAACTGTAAAAACGAGAGAGAACTGTAAAAAAGAGAGGAACTGTAAAAACGGGAGGGAAAATGTAAAAAAGAAGGGAAATGTAAAAAATGACGAGGAACTGTAAAAAAAAAAGGGAAATGTAAAAGAGAGAGGAACGTAAAAACGAGAGGGAAAATGTAAAAAAGAAGGGAAATGTAAAAAATGAGAGGAACTGTAAAAAAAAAAGGGAAATGTAAAAAGAGAGAGGAACGTAAAAACAAGAAAGGAACTGTAAAAAAACGAGATGAACGTAAAAACGAGAGAAAAACTGTAAAAACACCAAGGGAATGTTAAAAAAGATGAACTGTAAAAAAGAAAGGAACTGTAAAAACTAGAAAGGAACGTTAAAATTAGACGAGGAACGTAAAAGACCAAGGAAAGTAAAAACGAGAGAACTGTAAAAAGAGACGAAAAACGTAAAAACACAAGGGAATGTTAAAAAAGATGAACTGTAAAATAGAAAGGACGTAAAAACTAGAAAGGAACTGTTAAAATTAGAGAGGAACTGAAAGCAAAGGGAAATGTAAAAAAAGACTAACTTAAAAAGAGACAGGAACTGTAAAAAAAGATGAAGAATGTAAAAAGAGAGAGGAACTGTAAAACGTGTAGGGAACTGTAAAAAGAGACGGGGAAATGTAAAATGAGAAAGGAACGTAAAAAAGAGATGAATGTGAAAAGATGAAGGAATGTAAAACAAAGGGAAATGTTAAATGAATGACTGTAAAATGAGAAAGGAACTGTAAAAACGAGAGAGGAAGAAAAAACGAGAAAAGGACGAAAAAGAGAGAGGAACGAAAACGAGAAAGGAGTAGTAAAGAGAAGGGAAATGTAAAAAAAAGAGAGGTATGTAAAGCACCAAGGGAAAGTAAAAAAAGATGAACTGTAAAAAGAGAGAGGAATTGTAAAAAAAGATGAAGAATGTAAAAGAGACGAGGAACGTAAAAAAAAAGATGAACGGAAAAGAGAAAGGAATGTAGGGGAAACAAAAAAAAGGGAAATGTAAAAGAATGAGTAAAAAGAGAGGAACTGAAAAAAGTGAAAGGAAGTAAAAGAGAAAGGAAGAGAAAGGGAAGGAACGTAAAAGAGAAGGGAAATGTAAAAAGAGAGGAAGAACTGTAAAAAGAGACGAAAAATGTTAAACGAGAAAGGAATGAGAAAGGGAAGGGAACTGTATAAACGAGAAGGGAAATGTAAAAAGAGAGGAAGAACTGTAAAAAGAGAGAAATACTGTTAAACGAGAAAGGAAGAGAAACGGGAAGGGAACTGTAAAAAGAGAGGAAGAACGTAAAAAGAGAAAAAAACTGTTAAAAAGAAAGGAACTGTAGAAACGAGAAGCGAAATGTGAAAAGAGAGAGGAAATGAGAAATAGAAATGAATATATTTGGAGAAGGAAATGGGGTGGTGGGTAGGTGGTGGAGAGGTTGGAAATAATCGAAGGATCGGTGCGCCCGTAGTTGCGAGCTGGGAAGACATATGCCAGTAGGGGAAGTGGTGTATGAATGATGTGAATGTTCCGGTGGTGGTTGGAGGGGCTGGCGCAAATGGCGAACACTTCCGTAGTGTCCAGGAGCTGTGGCTAGTATGTGTTATCACGAGATGAAGTGGGTGAAAGAATAATGGACCTGTGGGCTTTGAGTGCCTTGAAAGGAATATAAACACTTTTTTTTATAAGGGGTGCAAATGGCGTGAGGACTGGTCGACTGCGCAAGCGAATGCGAAAGTGGTTCAAGAAGTCTCTGTGAAGTTGATTTTTACACAATATTCATTTGTTCTTTAAATAGTTATGTCAGGTTGTTAGAGCTGAATATTCTGTTACTATAGTGTGGATTAACCAAGAGAGCCGGGCAGGCGGGTTTAAACGAGTGTGCTGGGGAGTCGCGTGCACTGACCATTCACCCAAAGAGCGTTCTATGTAGCCAGAGACATGATGAAGGACCCTCACTGTCACTCTCTCCGTTTGTTTCTTCCACTGATTTAAGCATCGTCTGTCAAAGTGGAAACAGTCGACAGACATGAACACGCGTCTCCTTGGATAAAGCTCAGATGGATGTGCTGGTGCTGCTGGAGGATTATTCAGATTGTATCAGGAAAGAACGATTTTTAAGAACCATAATGTCCTGAATATGACTGCTGCTGATATCAGACTCCCAGAGCAGCGTTTTTCTTTGTCCTGAACTGGACCGCCGTCTGCTGCGTCAGTGTGAGCGAATGTGGAGCGGCTCCTGAACGGTGGAGATGCCAAGAAAAGATGCTGAACCTCCAGCAAGTTGGCTGTGATGTTCTGCACATTCCTCCCCTCCCTCCTCCTCCGAGGGTTCCCGTCTGTTCTCTGTTAGGCGAGGAGCGCACCGTCCGTTTTCTGCGCCTTCAACTTTTCTCGTTTTCATGGTTGTCTCGTTTGGCCTTTTTTGTTGTGTTTATTATTTTCCAGTGAGGTTTCTTTGGATTCCTCTTCTTGTTTGATTTTGGCGTGCGCCGGTGAGACTGTTCCACCCTTTAATTGTCTTTCCCAACTTTAAATTTTTAACCAAAAACAGAAACAAATAAAAAACATTAGGTTCATGCCTGCAGTGTTGACTGAAAGATAAAAATGTAATTAATGAATTGTTTCACACCAACATACTGTACCTTCTAATTTTCTTTTTGTTAAATATTTTAATGGATTTAAATGAGCAGACATGTTTTACAGCCTAATCAGTGATATAGAAAAATGAAAGTTCACGGAGACTGTCCTGTTGTTGTCTTATGCCAAGTGAAAAATTCAATTTATTTAATGAGGTGTTCTAGCTCTTTCTCTGGAGCAGGAAAAGACGCAAATGAGATGATGAATCAATAAGGGAAAAAAACAAAACCTGATTCGACTGTCGTCGACGAATAGCATGATCTGACGAATCAGGTTCGACTATGAAAATTCTTAGTCGGGGACACCCCTAATTATTATTATAAAGAGGAAGAAAAAGCAAGGTTGGAAATATTGAGGTCATAAATATGACTGACTTAAAAAAAAGTGCCAATAAATGAATAAATTAAATGGCAGATGACAAATAAATGCAGAAATAAATAATTTGGGAAATAATTTGGGGTAAAAGAAAACGTAAAAAGAAAAAAAAATAGAAAAATGAACACAGGCATAAATATTAAGAAAGAAAGAAAGAAATGTAAAAAGAACTAAATAATTAACTAGAAAGTACATGGGAAAATAAAGTTGTATCAACACCAAGTTCAATTAAAACAGCTGAAAACGACAATAGAAAAATACATTTATGCTGCATTCGATAGGTTTGTTCATGTAAAACAATGATTTTTTTTTATCATTTCTCTGTGTAACCAACTGGTGTATTTATTTCTTTTTTGAGCCATTTTTATATTTTTTTTGCATTAATTTTTGATTGTGTCAGTTTTGGTTGTCCATGGCGCAGCAGCTGTACCTGGTTAAACTCCAGCACGTCCAGCAGGTCGAACAGCTTGCGGTTCTTCTCGCTGTCCTTAAGCTTGCAGTAGTACTGCTGTAAGCCATGAAGAGTCAGCTTGGTCTCATCGTCCACAAACACCTCCATCGGCTGAAGAGCAGAGGAGGACCAGCGTTAGCTCAGCCACCAGCCAGCTCCTGCAGGTTTCTGCAAGTTACATTAAAGTGCTCCTGGCATAAAATTTGGGGTTTTTGATCATATATTTTAGTTTCCCCAGCCTGCATATGTCCCCTAAGGGGTAAAATTATAGATTAGTGTTTCCTTTTCTCTGGGTGAGTCTGCCTACATGGTGAAGTTAGCATTCATAAATGGGCTGATTGGCAGTTTGGTGTATTTTACTCCCCGTGCAGCTTTTGTAATTGACTTTCAGCAAATTACCCCCTTCCCTGAACTACACTGTCCAAGTCCCGTCTTCCGGTGTACAAAGGACAACAGCAATCTTTCTGTCCTCCCCACTGAAAAGCTTGTGGATGATTTCATTTCATTGCAGCCTTGAGCTCTTCTTTATTGTTCGCTCTCTTCCCGTTCAGCTTTCTCTGACGATGTCCCACATGTTTTCAATGGGGTTCAGGTCAGGTGGGTTTGCGGGCCAATCCAGCATGGTGATCCATGGTTGTTGAAGCAGGATTTGGTAGTTTTGGCAGTGTGGGCAGGTGCCAAGTCCTGCTGGAAGATGAAGTCTGCATCCCCATACAGCTGGTCCACTGAAGCAAGCATGAAGGTCTCCAAAATGTCCTGGTAGACGGCTGCATTGATGCTGGACTTGATGAAGCTCACAGGTCCATTCCTTATGAAGTCCTCCCCACGTCTGAAAGGCCCTTTCCTGACCATCTTCTCCAGGCTGCTGTCAGCCCTCCGGCTTCTACACCGTTTTCTTCCACACTTCTTCCTTCCACTTAACTGTCCATTAATGTGCTTTGAGACCCTCTGAGAACATCCAGCTTCTTTTCTATCACTTTTTGTGTCTTTCCACCTTGTGCAGGGAGTCAATGATGGTTTTCTGCACAACTGTCAGATCAGCATCTTCCCCATGATTGTGAATTCTTCTAAACCAACCCAGAGACTTTTTAAAGGCTCAGGGCACTTATGGAGGTGTTTGGATTACTGACCTGATTAGAATGTGACACTCTGATGCTACAATACTGGAGCTTTTCACAATATTCTCATTTTTTGAGTTTTTGAATTTGAGGTTTTCTGAAGCTGCAACTTCTAATCAGCAAAATCCAAACAAATAAAAGTTTGAAATATATTGATTCGCATATTATTTGTCTATACAATATGTAAATTGCACTTTTTAAGTTGAATTACAGAAATACCTGAACTTTTTCAGGATATTCACATTTTTTGGGTAGTACTTGTATATACAAATATATATATATATATATATATATATATATATATATATATATATATATATATATATAAATCATATATCATCATCATATATCATATAAATGTTTCTGTATTGTTAAAAAAAAAAAAGAAAAAGAAAGAAAGAGGCTTCTTGAATGTTGTTTTTCTGGGTAATAAAGTTTTTTCATTTCATATATACATATCTATCTATCTATATATACATATATATATATATACACACTACTACAAAAAGTTAAGGATGTTTGGCTTTTGTATGATGTCAGAATGAATCTAAAATCCCTCCAACCTTTGAGGTGAACTGAATTAAACTTTCTCTAAACTTTTCAATGCACATGAACATTGTTCAGTGGTTAAATATTCATTATGCATCATTCTGTTCTCCAAAAACCGAAAATTGAAAATCCCCTAACTCTTTGTGAGTAGTGTACGTATATATATATATATATATATATATATATATATATATATATATATATATATATATATAAAAATATATATATATATAGCTCAGCTGTGTGAAAAAGTGTTTGCCTCCTTCCTAATTTCTTACTTTTTTCCATGTTAGTCACACTTAAATGTATCAGATCATCAAACAAATTTAAATGTGAGACAAAGATAACAAGTAAACAGAAAATGCAGTTTTTAAATGAAGATTTTTATTTTTAAGGGGGGAAAAAAAATCCAAACTTAAATGGTCCTGTGTGAAAAAGTGATCTTCCCCTAAACCTAATAACTGGTTGTTCCACCTTAGCAGCAACAACTGCATCAAGCGTTTGTGATAACTGGCAGTGAGTCTTCTACAGCGCTGTGGAGGAATTTTGTTCCACTCATCTTTGCAGAATTGTTGTAATTCAGCCACATTGGAGGCTTTTCCAGCATGAACCACCTTTTTAAGGTCATGCCACAGCATCTCAATGGGATTCAGGTGGGGGCTTTGACTAGGCCACTCCAAAGTCTTCATGTTGTTGTTCTTAAGCCATTCAGAGGTGGACTTGCTGGTGTGTTCTGGATCATTGTTCTGCTGCAGAACCCAAGTGCGCTTCAGCTTGAGGTCACCAACAGATGGCCGGACGTTCTCCTTCAGGATTTTTTGGTAGAAGCAGAATTCATGGTTCCATTTACCACAGCAAGTCTTCCAGGTCCTGAAGCAGCAAAACAGCCCCAGACCATCACACTACCACCACCATGTTTTACTGTTGCTATGATGTTCCTTTTCTGAAATGCCGTGTTCCTTTTACGCCAGATGTAATGGGACCTCCACCTTCCAGAAAGTTCCACTTTTGTCTCGTCAGTCCACAGAGTATTTTCCCAAAAGTCTTGGGGATCATCAAGATGCTTTCTGGCTAAACTGAGACGAGCCTTTATGTTCTTTTTGCTCAGCAGTGGTTTTGGTCTTGGAACTCTGCCATGCAGCCATTTTTGCCCCCCAGTCTCTTTCTGATGGGGGAGTCATGAACACTGACCTTCATTGAGGCAAGTGAGGCCTGCAGTTCTTGGATGTTGTTCTGGGGTCTTTTGTGACCTCTTGGATGAGTCGTCGCTGTGCTCTTGGGGTCATTTTGGTCGCCACCGGCCCCTCCTGGGAAGGTTCACCACTGTTCCATGTTTTCACCATTTGTGGATAATGGTTCTCACTGTGGTTCTCTGGAGTCCCAAAGCTTTAGAAATGGCTTTGGAACCTTTTCCAGACTGATAGATCTCAATGACTTTGTTTCTCATTTGTTCCTGATTTTTTTTTTTCTTTGGATGGCAACATGATGTCTAGCTTTGGAGGATCTTTTGGTCTACTTCACTTTGTCAGGCAGGTCCTATTTAAGTGATTTCTTGATTGAAAACAGGTGTGGCAGTAATCCAACCTTGGTGTGGCTAGAGAAATTGAACTCTGCTTTCCAAAGATGATAAACCACAGTTAATTTGTTTTAACAAGGGGGGCAATCACTTTTTCACACAGGACCATGGAGGTTTGGATTTTTTCCCTCCCTCACTAATAAAAATCTTCATTCAAAAACTGCATTTTCTGTTTACTTGTGTTATCTTTGACTCACATTAAAATTTCTTTGATGATCTGAAACATTTAAGTGTGACAAACATGCAAAACAGTGAGAAATTAGGAAGGGGGCAAAATTTTTTTCACACAGCTGTGTATATATATATATATATATATATATATATATATATATATATATATATATATATATATATATTCATACATATATATACACATACACACACATATGCATACATACACACACACACACACGCACACACACACATATATATATCATACACACGCACATTTTATAATACCATATAGCTGGAACCTGTTGTAGACAAAAAATGGATATCTGCTCTGCCATTTGATGTCAGAAGAGAATTTTATAAATTTAGAAAAGCATTTATATCCTCCTCATATATTATTAAATATGTATTTAACAAAAATAAATATAAACACATGTTTTAAATTTAATGATATTTATTGGTTCCTCCTAACCCCAAAATAGCTGGCAGAAATGTAGATACAAGCCAAACTAAGGCCACGTCTACACTAATCGGTTAATGTTATAAAGGGACGTTTAACCCTGTCTTATCTGCATCCATACAGTCGTTTATGAATCGTTTAGCAGTGGATAACAGAAAGACATGTTAGGACTTGCTGTTAGCTGCTAAAAACCACCATGTTGCTACTCTGCTGCAGACTGAGACCTTACCTTAAAACAGGAGATAACTGTTAGCCACCAGTCAGCAGGCAGATATCAGGTCTGCTGCCTGTCACTCAAAAGGACATAACCCAAATAATGTGTAATTTCAAGGTGAAATAACATCTAAACGGATGAGTTATAAAAAAAAATTCAACCCCCTCTCAGTTGAAATGTAGGTAAACTTGACCTTTTAAACCTAAAACATGTTTATTTCTACTGCCGGACGAACGTTATGCTGCAGGGCTAACGGTATGCTCTAACGGTACGCTGCAGGGCTAACGCTACGCTGCAGGGCTAACGCTACGCTGCAAGGCTAACGGTACGCTGCAGGGCTAACACTATGCTGCAGCTCTAACAGTACGCTGCAGGAGTAACGGTACGCTCCTGCTCTAACGGTACGATGCAGGGCTAACGGTATGCTCTAACGGTACGCTGCGGGGCTAACGCTACGCTGCAGGGCTAATGGTACGCTGCAAGGCTAACGGTACGCTGCAGGGCTAACGCTATGCTGCAGGGCTAACGCTGCAGGGCTAACGGTACGCTGCAGGGCTAACGGTGCGCTGCAGCTCTAATGGTACGCTGCAGGGCTAACGGTGCGCTGCAGCTCTAACAGTACGCTGCAGGGCTAACGGTGCGCTGCAGCTCTAACAGTACGCTGCAGGAGTAACGGTACGCTCCTGCTCTAACGGTACGGGGCAGGGCTAATGGTATGCTGCAGCTCTAACGGTTCACTGCAGGGCTAATGGTACGCTGCAGGGCTAACGGTGCGCTGCAGCTCTAACAGTACGCTGCAGGGCTAACGGTGCGCTGCAGCTCTAACAGTACGCTGCAGGGCTAACGGTGCGCTGCAGCTCTAACAGTACGCTGCAGGGCTAACGCTGCAGGGCTAACGGTACGCTGCAGGGCTAACGGTGCGCTGCAGCTCCAACGGTTCACTGCAGGGCTAATGGTACGCTGCAGCTCTAACGGTTCACTGCAGGGCTAATGGTACGATGCAGGAGTAACTGTAATCTGCAGCTCTAACGGTACGCTGCAGGGCTAATGGTACGCTACAGGGCTAATGGTACGCTGCAGCTCCATCTGTACTGGAGATGTTACGATATGAAATCATATCACGGTTATTGTGACCAAAGTGATCACGGTTATCATTTTTATCGCGGTATTATAGAAATACCCCCCAGCATTTTTAAAAATATCCAAAATGGGTCTAAATGTCTACTTTGTCCTTTTTAAAGGGGGGAAAATCTGAAAAGAACTGTCTATGTGGGTGCCTTCATTACCTTTTGCCATGTTTTTCATAAATTAAATGGTACACTGCAGCTATAACAGTACGCTGCAGGGCTAATGGTACGCTGCAGGATTAACTGTAATCTGCAGCTCTAACGGTATGCTACAGGGCTAACGGTATGCTGCAGCTCTAACGGTATGCTGCAGGGCTAACGGTATGCTGCAGCTCTAACGGTACGCTGCAGGGCTAACGGTATGCTGCAGCTCTAACAGTACGCTGCAGGGCTAACGGTATGCTGCAGCTCTAACGGTACGCTGCAGGGCTAACGGTATGCTGCAGCTCTAACAGTGCGCTGCAGGGCTAACGGTATGCTGCAGCTCTAACGGTACGCTGCAGGGCTAAGGGTATGCTGCAGCTCTAACGGTACGCTGCAGGGCTAACGGTATGCTGCAGCTCTAAGGGTACGCCGCAGGAGTAACGGTAATCTGCAGCTCTAACGGTACGCTGCAGGGCTAAGGGCATGCTGCAGCTCTAAGGGTACGCTGGAGGAGTAACGGTAATCTGCAGGACTAACGGACGTGTAAACCCCGCTCCTGCTGTGGCTGGCAGCTCAGCATGACAACTCACGTCCTGCATGAACTTGCGGCAGACTGGACGGATTTCCTTGCTCAGAGTTGCGCTGAACATCATGACTTGCTTCTCGTGAGGGGTCAGTCTGAAGATCTCCTGGACGTCGCGCCTCATGTCTGTTGGGAATCACAACGTCCTCCTTACACATTGACACATGAGAACTACTGCACATGCTCATCGGCTCCAGCAACCAGGTGGACCATCCTCTCACTCACCCAGCTGCTCCAACATCTTATCGCACTCGTCCAGGACGAAGTGCTTGATGTTCTTCACACTGAGGGTCTTGTTACGGATGAGCGCCAGAGTGCGGCCCGGGGTTCCTACAACAATGTGAGGGCAGTTCTTCTTCAGGACTTCTTCGTCTTTCTTGATGGCCATGCCACCGAAGAACACGGACACCTTGACGCTCGGCATGTACTTGGAGAAGCGCTCATACTCTTTACTGATCTGGAAGGCCAACTCTCGCGTGTGACACATCACAAGGACAGACACCTGGAGGGACAAAAGACAGAGGACAAATATAACCTAGCAGCTGAAGGCGGCTAGATCAGAGTCCAGCATGTTGACGTGGTGCTGAATGAAGTCATCTAGACAGCTGATAGAAGGACACACTGACATCCACAACGCTCATTTAGAGGAAGCCGCTTTTTTTTTTTCTGTTTTAGACCGTGTAACTGCTGATATGCTCAATAATTGTTCCATTTTCTGACAGAGCTCAGCCCGGCTCAGTGTGGTAAGGACTCGGTTGTAATGACCGACTCACCTGGCCGTCCACCGGCTCGATCTGCTGCAGAGTGGCGAGTACGAACACCGCCGTCTTCCCCATTCCAGACTTGGCCTGACACAGGATGTCCATGCCCAGGATCGCTTGAGGAATGCACTCATGTTGAACTACAAACAAGTAAAATTTATTTATAAAACACTTTTAACAGATAAAAAAAAAATCACAAAGTGCTGCACATAAAAGGGTAAATGGTACAACAAAATGACATAATTAACATATTAAAGATAATAGAGAACATAATGCAATCATTAAATCAGTCAGAGTGAAATCAAGCAAAAGTTTTCCTGAATAAAACCACGGCAGATCCAGAATATACCGCGGGGCTGTGCTCCGACCGAAAGGTCAAAATTATTTGACTCGGCGCCAATGACAATCTGAGATAACAGGGTGATGTGGACCGTTCTGGTGAAGCTGATTAAAGTCCAGCAGCAGATTTTCTGGACTAACTGGAGTCTTCTGAGGGTTGTCTTATTAAAACAAGTAAAAACAAACCCACAATAATCAATATGAGATGAGACAAAAGCATGATGATCGTTTCAATATCTGCCCTTGACAACTTTTTTCTGACTTCTGAGACAGTTCTAAGATGATAAAAAAAAAAGTCCTGGTCAGCTGTCAGAAATGACCGTCCAGAGACAGCCTGGTTAAACACCACCCTGAGGTGTCTAAGACTAGCATGGACAGATGAGTGCGGGGCACAGAGGTGGTACCTGATCGGTGGGATCTTTTTGTAAGGAGCAATGATCAACGTTTCTGTCTTACCTGAATTAATCTGAAGATAATTTGAAAATAGACAGTTTATGATGGAGAAAATACATTCCAGAAGCTCAGATAAAAAGCAAATGTCAGCAACAAGTTAGAGGAAAATTCATAAGTACACATTAAACCCTCATTAGGTCGAGCAGCCCTTAAAACCACCATCGTCTGATCAAACCACCAACAGGGTTTGCCAGTTCTGCCCAAAGTAGGGATGGGCACAATTAATCGATGATCGATAATTGATCGTTAAGAACTTTTTTGATCATCCTACAGTGTTATAAAAGAGAGTTCATTCATGTAGCGTACAGCTTGGAGCTCTGTAATAAATGTCACTATGTGGCGGTAATAAAACATCCTACCAGCGGGGGCGATGTAGCCTAAAGACGGCAGAGAAAGCCGCCTGCGAGCTGCCGTCTTCCCTCACTTAGCTGAACGAAGACTTGTCTAAAACATCAAGTGAGCACGGTGAAGTCTGGACCGCGGTGATGTTGGTTTCAAGTTAGATATCAGACGTGAGCAAGCCGCTGCTGACTCCGCTGATCGCCAAGAGTCAATATCCAACTTGAAACCAACTTCACTACGGTAAAGTCTGGTGTGGGACTGTTTTGACTTAGAAAATGACTCCTAAAATTGTAAATACTGCGACACGTTTTATAAAAACAACTCGACAACAACTCCCATGACGTACCATTTAAAAAACGCTCATTTGACGAGCTTAAAGGTAATGAACCTGCTTTCAACCCACCGTTGCCTCGGTCTGAAACCAGAGGATCTGTGATGCAAAGCAGGCAGACAAAATTACAGAGGGAATCTGTAAAATGGTTTTCGTGGGCACGTTGCCCAGAAGTGTCGTCAATGGAAAAGGTTTCCCAGATTTGATGAATTTACTGGAACCAGTCTATCGGCTTCCTTCACAGCGCATCATCACCAGGCTCATTGAAACACGAGAAGCGAGAGCAGGAGCTGCTAAACAAGTTAGCAACAGCAGCTAGCGTTGCCATAACAACAGACTGTTGAACCTCTTTAACAGCAGAGAGCTACCTCACCATCACGTGCCACTACTCTCACACCTACCACCTCCTGCCACCTCCTGCTCACAGAGATGATGATGGAGGCTGTGTGGGGATTGAAATAAGTATTTAAGAAAAAAAAATAGTCTGCCTGTGGCATGTGTAAATATTTTTTAACATGCATTTCTTAATGATTAATCGATAATTGATCGTTTATTCTCCCAACGATCTATCAAAACGATGATCGCTAATGCCCATCTCTAGCCCAAAGAATAACATACGGGCCTTTACAAGAATCATGAAACCTAGGCCTGGGACGATAATCAATATATCAATCAATCGCACGATAAATAAAAGTGAAGTCAATAATTTTTCCGGCCTCGATATATTGCCATGTACATGCGTGTATTTGTTTTCCACCTCTGGATGACAAGAGGGTTCACTTTGATCATGTTTCAGAACTTCGTGGGGTTTGTGTGAGTAAAAATAAAAATAAAGGAAGGAAGAAAATTATCTTAATTATTAATATTATTTTTGGGGAGGAGGAGGAATAAAAAAAAAAAAAAAAAAAAAAAAGAAAGAAAGAAATAGGAGAAGAGAATCGAAAAAACAAAAAGGAAAGATATAGTTTGGAATATTTGGATTAGCTAGAGGAGGTGGAAAATTAAACAGAAAAACAGAAAAACAAAATTCAAATAAAAGAAAGAAAAAAAAACCACCCCAACCACCCTCCTTCTCCTCTCTCTTCTTCCTCTCTCCCTTTCTTTTCTCCGTCTCTCTCTCTCCCATCTCTCTGCCTTTCCGTCTCTCTGCCTACCTGTCTCTCCGCCCCCCCTTCTCCATCTCTGTCTACCCGTCTCTCCGCCTGCCCGCCTCTCTGTCCACCCATCTCACCGCCTACCTGCCTCTCCATCTCTCTGTCTACCCGTCTCTCTGCCTACCTGTCTCTCCGTCTCTGTCTACCCGTCTCTCCGCCTGCCCGCCTCTCTGTCCACCCATCTCACCGCCTACCTGCCTCTCCGTCTCTCTGTCTACCCGTCTCTCTGCCTACCTGTCTCTCCGTCTCTCTGTCTACCCGTCTCTCCGCCTGCCCGCCTCTCTGTCCACCCATCTCTCCGCCTACCTGCCTCTCCGTCTCTCTGTCTACCCGTCTCTCTGCCTACCTGTCTCTCCGTCTCTCCGCCTGCCCGCCTCTCTGTCCACCCATCTCACCGCCTACCTGCCTCTCCATCTCTCTGTCTACCCGTCTCTCTGCCTACCTGCCTCTCCGTCTCTCTTTCTACCCGTCTCTCTGCCTACCTGCCTCTCCGTCTCTCTATGTACCCGTCTCTCCATCTACCCATCTCTCTGCCTGCCCGCCTCTCTCCCTCTCCATCTCTCTGCCTCTCCGTCTCTCTGCCTACCTGTCTCTCCGTCTCTGTCTACCCGTCTCTCTGCCTACGTGCCTCTCCGTCTCTCTGTCTACCCATCTCTCTGCCTACCTGCCTCTCCGTCTCTCTTTCTACCCGTCTCTCTGCCTACCTGCCTCTCCGTCTCTCTTTCTACCCGTCTCTCTGCCTACCTGCCTCTCCGTCTCTCTTTCTACCCGTCTGTCTGCCTACCTGCCTCTCCGTCTCTCAGTCTACCCGTCTCTCTGGCTACCTGCCTCCTCTGCTTACCCATTCCTCCGCCTCTGTCTACCGATCTCAGTGCCACTCTGTCTCTCTGTCTACCCATCTCTGCCTGCCGCCACTCCATCTCTCCATCTACCCGTCTCACCGCCTCTCCGTCTCTCCATCTACCCATCTCTCCGCCTGCCCGCTTCTCCGTCTCAATTCAATTCAATTTAACAAGCTTTATTGGCATAAATGTAGATTTACAATATTGCCAAAGCTTCTACAATTTCAGAAATACAATCATAAAAATCAAGTACAATGAGAAAAATCACAATAAAAAGTCTCATTACAATTTTGCTAATCCGATAAAAAAAAAAAAAGATCAATGTGGTCTTACAAGTAAAAAACACATGCTAACAATATGATTATTATCTATATCTGCATGTATCTGTTTCCCAGTATCTCTGTATATCCATATACAGTATATATATATATATATATATATATATATATATATATATATATATATATATATATATATATATATATATATATAATATACACACACACACATATACATACACACATCTATACATACACGTATCTATACATACATAGACAAAAAGCAGATGTGGGCCTATCAGGTGTTTTTGGTTTTGTCCCTCAGGTTGTGACATAAACTAACCTATTTGGCTGCTGCTAAGCTGCTGGATGTGTTTTCTCCCATGATGTGTTGCATCTTGATTTGATCAGGAAGAGAATCAAAGTCGATTACTTTCTGTTTTATTTTGGAGAGGAACTGGGCTCTGATGTCCTGGTATCTGTTACAGTGTAACAGGAAGTGCGTCTCTGTCTCTACCTGACCGTGTGGACAGAGCTGACACAACCTGTCCTCTCTGGGCAGCCAGGTCTGCCTGTGTCTGCCCGTCTCTATGGCCAAGCTGTGGTCACTGAGTCTGTACCTGGTCAATGTTTTCCTCAGTTTCTTATCAGTCACCGTGCTCAGATATTCTGCTACTGTGTACTGCCCGTGTAGAGCCAGATAACACTGCAGTTTGCTTTGTGCTTTTGTGATCCATGACCAACAGTTAATGTAATATTCTTTTTGTTTTTCAATAATTTGGTGGGTCCAGATTGTGTGAGAGTGGTCCTGAGGTCTGCTGGTGGAGGGGCTGAGCCTCAAAACCAGCTGGCTAAGGGGGCTCTTCTCCATGTTCTCCTCTTGGCATTGCAGAGCTTTGTAGTGGTGAGAGTTGGGGTCACTTGTTTTAAGGTGCTTATAAAATTTGATGGCTCTTTTCTGAATTTTAATTAAAAGGGGGAACTGTCCTAGCTCAGCTCGGCATCCATTGTGTGGGGTGTTCCTGTGCACTCTCAGTACTCTTGCAAATCTCCGTGTGCAGGGTTTCTTTGGGGTGTTTGTCCCATTTTTCATAATCTTGGTTTGCAAGAGGCCCCATATCTCACTACCATACAGAATAATTGGTTCGATTATGGATTTGAATATTTTGAGCCAGGTTCTAACGGGCAAATTAATGTTTGAGGATTTTTTTTTATAGTATAGAAAGCTCTTCTTCCTTTCTCTCTGAGGTCATCAACAGCCAAGTTAAAGCTTCCTGTGGACGTTATGTGTAGTCCCAGGTAGGTGTAGTCCTGTGTGTGTTTCACCTCTTGGGAGCCCAGGAAAAACCTGCATTGGTTTCCTTTAGTTCTAGGTCGTTTCTGGAAAGTCATAATTTTGGTTTTGTCCAGATTTACACTCAGGGCCCAGGTCTGACAGAGGGTTTGCAGATGATCCAGTTGTTGTTGGAGGGCTTCCTGTGATGGAGCCAGTAGTATGAGATCATCTGCAAAAAGTAGGCATTTAATCTCTGTGTTGGCTAAAGTCAGACCAGGGATGTCAAATTGTTCTAATGACTGAGCCAGTTTATCAATATAAATGTGTAAGAGGGTGGGGCTGAGACTGCAGCCCTGTTTCACTCCTTTACTCTGGAGGAAGAAGTCTGTTTCCATGTTGTTTATTTTAACAACACATTTCATATTTGAGTACATAGTTTTGATGATGTCAGACTTTCCCTCCTATACCCTTCTCTAATAATTTTAGGAACAGACCATAATGCAAAATTGAGTCAAATGCTTTTTTGAGATCAACAAAACAAGAGAATATTTTCCTCTGGTTTTGGTGGAGGTGTTTGTTAATGAGTGTGTGAAGGGTGTATATATGGTCTGTTGTTCTATGTTTAGGTGTGAATCCTATCTGGCTCTTGCTCAGGACGTCATGTTCTCTCAGGAAGTTCTGCAGGTGGCTGTTCAGGATGCTACAGAATCATTTTCCCAGGCTGCTGCTGTCACAGATGCCTCAGTAGTTGTTGGGGTCAAGTTTGTTTCCACTTTAAGATTGGTGTGATGATACCTTCACTCCAGAGATCAGCGAAGTGTCCAATATCCAGAATTAAGTTAAATAGTTTTAGTATGGCAGTTTTAAATTTATGGTCATCAATTTTTAGCATTTCATTTAAGATGCCATCAGGACCACTGGCTTTCCTTGGCTGCAGCACTTGGATTTTAGTTTGTAACTCTGCCTCAATAACTTGGTAGTCCAGGGGTTCTGCTGGTCATAAATGACGGAATTTAAAACCAGGAGTTTATTGAGGAGATCGTTTTGGGCCGAATTTGGGGAAATAGCAGTGTATTGATTTTGGAAGTGATTTTTCCAGATGTCACCGCTTTGAATGGCTAATTCTTCTTTCTGTGGTCTGTTGAAAGAGTGCCGTTTCTTCCAGAAATCACTGCAGTCAATGGATTCCTCTATAATCTGTAAATGATGCTTTGCATGCTGTTCTTTTTTGTACACTCTCAGTGTTTCCCAATACTGGAGGCGGAGTTCAGGGTTGTCAGGTTGTCTGTGTTTTTGGTTTGATAGTTTTCGGAGTTTGTTTCTGCTGTCTGCACTCTTTATCGAACCACTCGTCATTTTTCAGGCGTTTTGGTCTGTGATGCTGAAGCTTTTTCAGACTGGATAAATCTTCTACATGGTCAAATATGTTGTAGATGTCCTGTGTGGCCTGTCTGAGTCCATCCTAGTTGAGGGCATATGAGGTGGAAAGAAACCAGTCTAAATGGGATTGGAAGACTGGGTTTTCTATTGCTGTCTGGTATTTCTCTTTGCTTTCATTTGTCCATTTATAAGGTTGTTTTCTGAAGGTCAGACTGCAAGGTTCTTCTCTATGAAGGTCGTATGCTGTGGTTTTTATGTAGATTGTGATTTTGCTATGGTCTGATGAAGGGCTTAAGGGGCTGACTGTAAATGCTCTCAGATAGAGAGGGTCTAGATCGGTGATGCCGTAGTCCACTGTGCTGTTGCCAAGAGGGGAGCTATGGGTGTTAAGACCGAACAAGTCTCCTCTAAATTGACCATTGATCATATACAGACCCAACGTTCAGCAAAACTCTAACAGTAACTGTAGCTGTAGCACTAGGAGCGCTAAACCTGGCATGGCGCCAACGTCTCGCAGGACTCACGGCAATGACGCAAATTTAAATCTCCTCTCCCGTGTTTGGATATTGAAATAAACTATTATCGTTTATTGGATTTACCCGTGGCGGAGGTATGCACCTCTGTTTCTAATTATATATGTTTACACAGCTGAAACATCACACACACAAACGCACAATGCAAAGATAAAAGCACAATCAAAACCAGCCACGAAACCAAGTTGTAGTTTTGTGCACTGACTGAAGTCGTAACTTTGGCAAAACTCACGTTTGTTATAAGAACGTCTGGATTAGCTCAGCTTACGGGACATTACAGTGGCTCTGCTTCCTTCTGAAAAGCGTATGAAAATCATACAACTAAACCAAGCTAACTGCTGATCGTTCTGTTACTTCTTTGACATTTATATGAATTACAGAGAACGCATTTATTGCGGCAAACCAGCCACAATTGCTCAAAATGTTTAGGGAGTCACGTTAGCTTTGGTCTATAGTAATTCTAGCCGCATTCCGCCAAAAGGAAACTATAGGCAGCTTATACGGCTCTTATTGACGTTGTTTTGAATAAACGCTGACTGAAAAAAAAAAAAGTGTCACATTTTAGTATGTTTACACAACAGCCAAACTCACTTACCAGTCTAATGACACCGTGGCAAACAGAGAGTGGGTTTAGCTTCCACACTGCTGTTTCAGAAATCTCCAACAACTGAATTCTTTTCCAATGTCCACTCGCGTTTTTGATCTGCAGTGATGCCTTTGCCTCTTTTTTTCTGGCCTGCTCAGACATCACTTTCACCTTTTTACTTTGTTCCACCATGATTAAGCTTCGAGTAATGAGAGAAAGTTGCACAAGTAGAGCTTTCTGTGTTTACAGAAGAGGAGCCGTAAAGCAGCACTTTCATCGACGGCCCGCCTCTCCAAAGTTACGATGTCTGGTTTCTGCAGAGGGCAGCCGCTCAGAGTGCTGACAAGCGTCAGTCACTGTATATTGGCTCGAAAAATCATCTAATACTGCTCATTTTAGGCTTAATGTCAGAGTCAAAAGTTACACGGTATTAATTAGTATTTCCTCCAGAAACACCCCTTAAAGTGCTGATGACACGACCTTAACTTCAAGTAACTTTGCCATACAACAACACACCAAGACAAAATCAGTAGTTCTGTGCAGTTAGAAGTTAATCAGACGAGTATTTACGTAAATATCCGATGTTTAGCAGGCTCAGCTAAAGGCTAATAGCTTTTCAGTTGCAAAACGAGCCGCCATGTTGTGTCATCAGCAACGGTCCGCACATTGAGTTACATGAATAATCTAAGCTGTGGAAAACATGAAAGATGCTCCAGAACAGCTAGATTTTTGTGTGTTTGTGTGCTGGATCATCAGCCGGTTCAGAAAAGTGTGATAATGCTGAGGAATTTGGGGAAATCAGGTTTTACGAGCTAGAACCGGAGTAGAACTGTAGCAGCTGCCTACAGTCTGTCTCCAGCCTCAGGTCCACTGGTTCAGATAAAAGCCTGCAAGACCACACCGAGGGAACCAGAACTGTAAGGAGCGACCCGGAACAACACAAGCAGAACCACAACTGATGAAGAGCTGCAGTAGTTTGACATAGAGCCAGGCGTGACAGAGACACTCGTTCCCTGAGGCTAGCTTGCGGCTAACGGCGAGCTAGCCGCAGTAAATAATTAGCCTTTTAAAATGAGAAGATAACTTCCATGGTTCCAGTCAAGTTTTAAATAGATCCTGTTTATAAGGATAAGAATGGAGGGAAGAATGCATGTTTGGAAGCAGCTGGAGGAGATCTGATGACTGGAGACGTCCTCATATAACCGAGCCGCAGCTGTCTGTCGATCAGGAGCTGTATGACAAATGTGATGAAGCAACGATGGTTGAAAGAATAATTCAGAGGACATTTGGCAGTTTCATTGTGTTAGAAGTCTCAACACGCTGGTTCCTGCAGCTCCAGTAAAGAGACGATGACAGGAGGGACGAGCAGAGAGGTCCTGCTGCTCCTACTGTTTCCCGGTGAGTCCCGACTCCGACCTGCTTCTTCAAAATAAAATTCTAACTCTGGAAACTCAGGAAACCTAAATAAACTAACGCTGCACTTACGAGCTTTTAACCATTAAGTGTCAACACAATTTGAAGGCTGAGTTTTCTGTTTGTCTATAAAACTGGAAAAGGAACCTAAAAACCGCAATGAAGCCACTTCAATGTTACATAAGCAGCGAAGAAGAGGCTCTTGCAGACGTCACATCTGGTTTCTGCTCACAGCGCCACAGTCTGGTCAGATGTGCTGGAAAAGCAGCCACTCATCTATGCAGCTGCGCTTGTTTCTGTTACATAGATCATCATGAAGAACATTTTGGTTGATAAAACATGTCAAAAAATGTCAAAAACGTGTCATCAGCACTTTTAAGGACAGTAGAGTGAAGTTTTGTGTGTGTGTTTTTTTTTTTAAATCGCCTTGATAAACAGAAAATTGCCTGGCAACCTTCCGATTGCCAATATACGATTTGATCGGTGATCATCCCAGTCCTAATGCAGATCAACATCCTTTCAATGTTGATGTAACCCAGGTTAAAAAGTATATATATTACATAAGAGTAAAATAAGTTGAAAGTGATTCATGTAGTGCAAATTAGTTAATCAGAGATGAATACAAACTTTAATACAGCAATCATTCTGTGTTGAAGAGTAAAACCATGCTGACATAAAATTGATGTCGCTGCCCCTTTAAGAAACTAGGGACGTTAAGCGCAGCACGCGAGTGATGTGTCAGAAGGCCTTAGAGACAAACAGAGAGCGGATCGAAGAAACTGAGCAGCATTAACAAACAGGAAAAAGATTGGAAAAGTGAATATTATTTTTGGAAAAACATAACTTACCTGGTCGGGAATTGACAGGGACTTTATGAGAGTTAAACCACATCGGTTTTGGTGAGTTTTGTGTTTATTTTCTTACATTTTTATGTGCTGTAGTTGTTTCTTTTTCTGGCAGTGAGCCAACGTTACATTACAAGAAAATGCTCCGCCATGAACTGTTAATCAGTTAACATTTTGAGTTTATGAATATTTTGAATGTTATAAATGTGACTGTATATTGTGTAGATGAAAAATATATGCAGTAACTGGTGTGGAAAACGGAGCCGTTGGTTAAAAGAAGCTGCTCCGCAGCCGTTGTGGAGCCGTTACTTGAGCGGAGCCGCTCCATGGCCGTTGCGGAGCCGTTACTTGAGCGGAGCCGCTCCATGGCCGTTGTGGAGCCGTTACTTGAGCGGAGCCGCTCCATGGCCGTTGTGGAGCCGTTACTTGAGCGGAGCCGCTCCATGGCCGTTGTGGAGCCGTTACTTGAGCGGAGCCGCTCCATGGCCGTTGTGGAGCCGTTACTTGAGCGGAGCCGCTCCATGGCCGTTGTGGAGCCGTTACTTGAGCGGAGCCGCTCCATGGCCGTTGCGGAGCCGTTACTTGAGCGGAGCCGCTCCATGGCCGTTGTGGAGCCGTTACTTGAGCGGAGCCGCTTCATGGCCGTTGTGGAGCCGTTACTTGAGCGGAGCCGCTCCATGGCCGTTGTGGAGCCGTTACTTGAGCGGAGCCGCTTCATGGCCGTTGAGGAGCCGTTACTTGAGCGGAGCCGCTTCATGGCCGTTGTGGAGCCGTTACTTGAGCGGAGCCGCTCCATGGCCGTTGTGGAGCCGTTAGTTAAAAGAAACCGCTCCGCTGTCATTCTGAGTTGGAAAAAACACTGTTGCAGTAATGTTACAACTCAGAATGTGGAATATTTATTTGTATAATTGAGGATTTTAAAAGAGATTTATTGTTTTTATGACCTGTTACACAGGTCAGGTTTTTTTTTTATGCTTGACTTGGAAGTTCGTTGGAGGAAGGACGGTTGAACTGCCGTGTGCGGGCGTGCACACACACAGACAGGATTTGGATCCAGGATGGCGAGCCAGACCCAGATCTTCCATTCACCTTCTGCATCACGTCAGTGAGGAATCTCCTGTATGTAGTAACTCGCTGCCAGAGCGGTAGGAGTATCAGGAACTGCATTGAACTGAACTGAATCTGCTGTCCAGACGTCCTCACAGCAGATTACCTGATGACACAACTTCACAAAAAGAGTTGGAAAGGATACAACAGTTCACAAGAAGACATTTGTCAGAGTCTGATTATGTGCACCTGAATGAAAACACCATCAAGGCCATCTGTGAAAAGCACTTCGTTCACCAAGCAATCAGTGATCATTCTGGAGAAACATCACCCAGCACCACCTTGGTTGTGTCACTCGCTCATCATCCAAAAGCTCTCCCAAAAAGCTTTGAAGAGGAGGATCAGTTTGGTGGCTTACCTGTCATTCCCTCATTAACACCAGCTGAACTAAGAGACAGGCAAAATGCTGATCCTTGCATTGGCGAAGTACTCAGGCAAATGGAGTCAGGAGAGAAGCCCCCACCGTCCTTGAGGAAGGAACTTCCTGAACTTGGCCTCTTATTAAGAGAGTGGAATAAGTTAGAAGTTTTGGGTGGTGTCTTGAACCGCAGGCGGCAAGAGGGTGCTCAGACTCATTACCAGCTTGTGCTCCCTAAATCCCTGAGATCCTTAGTCTTCAAGAGCCTCCATGACGACATGGGCCACATGGGCACAGAGCGTACCCTAGACCTCATTCGGAAGCGGTTCTACTGGCCAAAAATGTCTGCCGAAGTTGAAACTAAGGTCAAAACCTGCAACCGCTGCATTCGACGCAAGACCATGCCTGAGAGAGCTGCACCACTCGTTAACATCGTGGCTACAAGACCACTCGAACTTGTGTGCATGGATTTTCTCAGCGTGTAGTCAGACTCCAGCAACACAAAAGACATTCTGGTAATCACTGACCATTTTACGAAATATGCAGTGGCAGTCCCCACCCCAAATCAGAAAGCCAGGACAGTAGCCAAGAGCCTGTGGGACCACTTTTTCGTCCACTATGGCATCCCTGAAAAACTCCACAGTGACCAAGGTCCCGACTTTGAGTCCCGAACAATAAAAGAACTGTGTGAGCTTATTGGCACTCAAAAGATAAGAACTACCCCTTACCATCCGAGGGGGAATCCTGTTGAACGCTTCAATAGGACTTTGCTCAACATGTTGGGAACCCTTGAGAACCAGAAAAAGAGTCACTGGCGGGAGTACGTAAAGCCATTAGTACACGCTTATAACTGTACTAAGAACGAGACAACCGGCTTTAGTCCTTACGAGTTAATGCTTGGACGTCAGCCAAGATTGCCAGTTGACCTAGCCTTTGGCCTACCAGTCAATCACCAGCCAGGCTCACATTCGCAGTATGTCCGCAACCTGAAATCCCAACTTGAAGACAGTTACAGAGTAGCAACTGAAAATGCTAAAAAGACAGCCAGTCGCAACAAAGTGAGATTTGACAAATATGTTGTTGACTCCACCTTGGCAGAAGGCGACAGAGTCTTGGTTCGAAATGTCCGCCTTAGAGGCAAGCACAAGTTAGCCGACAGGTGGGAGTCTGACGTGTATGTTGTCCTGAGGCAGTCTGGAGATGTCCCAGTGTATGTTGTGAAACCTGAAACTAGAGATGGTCCACAAAGAACTCTTCATCGTGACCTCCTGCTGCCATGCGGTTTCCTTCCTGTGACCCCAATCAGAAATGAACCTAGCGCACCAAAAGCAGTAAGGCGACCAAGAACACGACAGCATCCTAAAAATGACATTTCAGATGGAGCTGATGGAGATGAATCCCATTCTGACTTTGAGGATTATCACTACGATGGCCACAGAAACCTAAGGGTGGAAACACTAGGTCCCGATCTGACCACTGAACTCATGGAACACTTACCTGAAAGTATTGAGCCAGAACTTTCCAAAGAGTTGGTTGCTTTTGAGCAAGATCCTTCAGATGTAGCCAAAGCTTTCCCCGAGGATCTTCTTGTAGAGACTTGTGATCTGAACTTACCTCAACCCAGAGCAGGGCCTGAAATTCGCTGCGGGATTGCGGGAATCGCGCATAATACCATCAATTCCCGCAAACTTCGCTCTTATAATGCGGGAAATTCCCGCTTGCAATTGCAGCGACGTAATGTGCAGTGAGCGTTTGCATCGGAGCCATAAAAAATAAGTAGAATAAAGGCTCAACACATTGAGGCGACATCGCTCCCTCTCCTTTCATTCAGAAGGAGTGACGTCGCCTCCCGCGTTGGCTCTTTAATAAAGCGCGTGCTCCCTTTCTCTCTCTCTCTCTCTCTCTCTGACCTGTCAGATGTCGCAGCTTCCCTCATGTTGATAAACCAGCCATTGTTGGCGGATTTCCCGCCGGTAAGACGATACTTTCACGGAGTCTTATAACGTAAATGTAACTTCGGGTCACCTGAAGGGAAGCTGGTCTGGACCAACACCAGTAAAGATCTGCGCTGTGGCGGCGCCAGTGTTGGTCTCGTTTACGACCCAAATCCTCCAGATCCTCAGGTAGCGCCGGTGCTGGTCACGGTACCAAGCAGCCCAAAGAAAAGTTTAAGCCTAACTGGCTCAGAATATCCATGTTTCATCATAATGACGTAGGCACGAGCTGCTCAGTTTAATGTTGGTGTGATGAGACCAACATCAGCGCTGCGTCACCGTTTCTCACATGGCAGCTGAATGTGAGATCGATTCATAGATAAAGATAATATTGATAAATAATAGTTTGATATTGGGAATACATTTTATATTTTGACGTATAGGCTAAAGAGCATTAAATATGTCATATTAAAAATCTAAATTTTGTATTCTTTTGGAGAAAGAAGCTGATTTTGTGAATGTTTCCTCATCATTTTCTCACATTCTCACTGCTCTTCACTTGTTCTTGTTTATCTCAGCTTCTTTATTGTTTTCTCTGTGTTTCCATTTTCTTTCCTATTAAGTATCTTTGGGTATTCTTAAAGGTGTTCTTAAATGTGTTATTATATTCATTAAGTTTCTGACAGTTTTCTAGCCTTGCATGTAGAAGATGCTCTATCCTCCCCAAGACCGACAGAACTTTTATCAAATGCAAGAGATTACGTAGAGGAAGGAGAACAGAACCGAGCTGGAAGAAAGAACCAGAACCACTTATTATAATTATGCAGCTGAAAGATGCAACAGATTACTGCAATATGTACTTTTTATATTAAGTTGGTAAAAACTGATGATAGCTGATAAATAGAACGGAGAACAAGAGAGCTGGTTAAAATGAAAACTAAGGACGAAAAAGACAAATTAATGCTCCTTATTAATCTGAGGTACGGGTAGGACGCTGTAAGACCTGTGGTGCAGCGCCCTGTAAATATCCCCCCCAAAGTATCCAAATCCCCCCTTGGTGAAGCATGTAAGGGGGGAATTCCCCCCATTTTGAGAAGTGAATTTCAAGCCCTGCCAGAGAGAAAGACTTACCTGATCCTAAAGACTCTGACTTACCTGATCCTGAAAAGAAAGACTTACCTGATCCTAAAGACTCTGACTCACCTGATCCTGAAAAGAAAGACTTACCTGATCCTAAAGACTCTGACTCACCTGATCCTGAAAAGAAAGACTTACCTGATCCTAAAGACTCTGACTCATCTGATCCTGAAAAGAAAGACTTACCTGATCCTAAAGACTCTGACTCACCTGATCCTGAAGAAAGCAAAGATAACACAAGTGTTATGGACCAAACTGACATCCTGATAGAAAGTGACTGTTCTAGAAGACCTGTCAGAAACAGGAAGGCAACTAAAAGACTGACTTATCCTGAGCTTGGAAACCCGTTGGTAACAATAGTTCAGTCTTTATTTCAAACCTTAAGTGATGTGTTTACAGAATCCCTTGAAGACCCTAGCTTTCCTAAAATCCCTACAGTTATGACAGTATGAATTCAAAATGCACAGGGACATGCATTAGGTAAAGAGGGGAGGATGTAACCCAGGTTAAAAAGTATATATATTACATAAGAGTAAAATAAGTTGAAAGTGATTCATGTAGTGCAAATTAGTTAATCAGAGATGATTACAAACTTTAATACAGCAATCATTCTGTGTTGAAGAGTAAAACCATGCTGACATAAAATTGATGTCGCTGCCCCTTTAAGAAACTAGGGACGTTAAGCGCAGCACGCGAGTGATGTGTCAGAAGGCCTTAGAGACAAACAGAGAGCGGATCGAAGAAACTGAGCAGCATTAACAAACAGGAAAAAGATTGGAAAAGTGAATATTATTTTTGGAAAAACATAACTTACCTGGTCGGGAATTGACAGGGACTTTATGAGAGTTAAACCACATCGGTTTTGGTGAGTTTTGTGTTTATTTTCTTACATTTTTATGTGCTGTAGTTGTTTCTTTTTCTGGCAGTGAGCCAACGTTACATTGTTACAAGAAAATGCTCCGCCATGAACTGTTAATCAGTTAACATTTTGAGTTCATGAATATTTTGAATGTTATAAATGTGACTGTATATTGTGTAGATGAAAAATATATGCAGTAACTGGTGTGGAAAGCGGAGCCGTTGGTTAAAAGAAGCTGCTCCGCAGCCGTTGTGGAGCCGTTACTTGAGCGGAGCCGCTCCATGGCCGTTGTGGAGCCGTTACTTGAGCGGAGCCGCTCCATGGCCGTTGTGGAGCCGTTACTTGAGCGGAGCCGCTCCATGGCCGTTGTGGAGCCGTTACTTGAGCGGAGCCGCTCCATGGCCGTTGTGGAGCCGTTACTTGAGCGAGCGGAGCCGCTCCATGGCCGTTGTGGAGCCGTTACTTGAGCGGAGCCGCTTCATGGCCGTTGTGGAGCCGTTACTTGAGCGGAGCCGCTCCATGGCCGTTGTGGAGCCGTTACTTGAGCGAGCGGAGCCGCTCCATGGCCGTTGTGGAGCCGTTACTTGAGCGGAGCCGCTCCATGGCCGTTGTGGAGCCGTTACTTGGCGGGCCGCTCCATGGCCGTTGTGGAGCCGTTACTTGAGGCGGAGCCGCTCCATGGCCGTTGTGGAGCCGTTACTTGGCGGAGCCGCTCCATGGCCGTTGTGGAGCCGTTACTTGAGCGGAGCCGCTTCATGGCCGTTGTGGAGCCGTTACTTGAGCGAGCGGAGCCGCTCCATGGCCGTTGTGGAGCCGTTACTTGAGCGAGCGGAGCCGCTCCATGGCCGTTGTGGAGCCGTTACTTGAGCGAGCGGAGCCGCTCCATGGCCGTTGTGGAGCCGTTACTTGAGCGGAGCCGCTTCATGGCCGTTGTGGAGCCGTTACTTGAGCGAGCGGAGCCGCTTCATGGCCGTTGTGGAGCCGTTACTTGAGCGGAGCCGCTCCATGGCCGTTGTGGAGCCGTTACTTGGCGGAGCCGCTCCATGGCCGTTGTGGAGCCGTTACTTGGCGGAGCCGCTCCATGGCCGTTGTGGAGCCGTTACTTGAGCGGAGCCGCTTCATGGCCGTTGTGGAGCCGTTACTTGAGCGGAGCCGCTTCATGGCCGTTGAGGAGCCGTTACTTGAGCGGAGCCGCTTCATGGCCGTTGTGGAGCCGTTACTTGAGCGGAGCCGCTTCATGGCCGTTGTGGAGCCGTTAGTTAAAAGAAACCGCTCCGCTGTCATTCTGAGTTGGAAAAAACACTGTTGCAGTAATGTTACAACTCAGAATGTGGAATATTTATTTGTATAATTGAGGATTTTAAAAGAGATTTATTGTTTTTATGACCTGTTACACAGGTCAGGTTTTTTTTTTATGCTTGACTTGGAAGTTCGTTGGAGGAAGGACGGTTGAACTGCCGTGTGCGGGCGTGCACACACACGGACAGGATTTGGATCCAGGATGGCGAGCCAGACCCGGATCTTCCATTCACCTTCTGCATCACGTCAGTGAGGAATCTCCTGTATGCAGTAACTCGCTGCCAGAGCAGTAGGAGTATCAGGAACTGCATTGAACTGAGCTGAACTGAACTGAACTGAACTGAATGGAACGGAACTGAAAACTGAATTTTTTTTTTTTTCTAACTGGATCGAACTGAAACTTTTCATTGGACTTGAACATTTAAATTCACATTTGGACGTGATCTCATATTTAAAATATTGTATTTTTTTTATTATTGAGTTTATAATTTTGAATGTGATTTGAATGATTGTAGTCTGTTTTGATTGTAGGGTAATTGAATGAAATTCTTGCCTGTTAAAGAAAGAAAAGAGAGTTAACTCAGAAAAAAAAGTAGGAAACTTAAATAGGTGCAACCTAGGATAAAGAAACTAGTCCAACTAACTTAAATTAGCTCAACTAAAATAATTTAGGATAAAAGGACTAGTTTATCCTAATTTAGATTAGCTTTAGTGAGCTAAATTAGCTGAATTGAAGAACTAAAGAGAAAGGGTGATATATATATATATATACACTATATATATATATATGATATATATATATATATATATATATATATTTACTTTGTTTTACTTACCTTTTTATTGAGAACCTGCAGGGTATTTAAGATTTTTGTGTACTGTTTTTATATGTGTGTTTTCTATTTAGTAAAGTGCCGGCCTTTTTATATATATATACGGTCTCTGTTGTTATCATTACTGCTTCCCACTCCTTAGAACCTAGAACTGGTCCAGTGGTGTGATACCAGTGTTACATTGATCTTATGATAGTTGAATTAATGTTGATTAACTGTCAGAACTGATTGAAAATTCAACGTTATTTCAACGTTGATCATAGCGAGCACTTTCAGTGTGTCTTTCAATGCCAGACATCAATGTTGACTCAATGCTTCAGCCTGACCATATTTTAACATTGATTCTATCACTTTTTGCTATTTGGGTTGCTTCATTGCACATGTATATTTCTGCTTCCTCCAGACTAATCTGTCTGCTCTCTTCTAAAATGGTGAAAATGGTTTTCATCATTTCCATGAACTGGGACGACCAAACGCTGCAGCTCACCTTCTGAAGGATGCTCAAAGCCGCAGTCCACGATGGCGCGCAGCAGTTCTGGTTTGAGGAGGAAGTCCCTAAAGCCCGAGCTGTGGATGGACACGTAGGACCCCTTCACCTCCTTCTTGCTTCCTGGGACCCCGCTCTCCGGCAGCCCCTGGGGCTCCTCATCATCTTCATAGTCCAGAAGTTCATTATCAACGTCGTTCTCTGCCATCTAGATTAAGCAAGAGGAAGTTCAGCGTTTCACTGCTGTAACATGAACCTGGATGTTTTTAAGGCTATGATGACGTCATCACATTAATCAGTGAGACTAAAACTGTCAGGAAATGAATATAACGCAGTGGTTTGATGGTGAAAAGGCAGATTGGGTGTAAATTAGCTGGTTAGCGTGAGCAGGCCGCAGGAAACAAGAAAAACAAGCACACAGAGGAGGAGAGGCTACTTTTCACGTGTGTGTTTAGTTATGACCACCTGTCTGACCTGTGAGGTGTTTCAGTACCACTCTGACAGGAGATCATGTTGGGAGATAAACTCCTGCAGCTAGACTAGCTAGCTAGCAGCTGGCGCGCGCTCAACCTGCCTCACTCACGAGTCCAGCAGCGATGCGTGTGCGTAAATTCAGCTGGACGATCCGCAGGGAGCAGCCTCCTGGCTTCCCCAGCTGAACGGCATGAAGGATGGCTTATGAGGAGGAAAGGCTGCCGCTGCTGCTGCTAGCCAGCCTAGCCTGTTAGCTTGCAGAGCCGCAATAACGGCGGAAACACGCAAAAAGCATGCGAGTAGTCCCGCAATTTCCGCACGATCCACAAGCAAACACAGCGACACACTCCTAACTGTGCAGTAAAAGGACTGAAGTTCTCTGATTTTACCTCCAGCCTTGATTCAGATGTCAGCGTGAAACTATTGCGCTAGCAGGTGTGCAACCATGTATGCTGCGTTCACGTAAGCTTGGAAAATGCGCAACTTTCAACGCAGGGTCGCACCCGCTTACCATGACGCTCTTGTGGTTTATTTTGGTGTAATGGGTCAGCATGCGCGAACATATTGACTTATTACACCAAAATAAACCACAAGAGCTCGTTTGCTGGTTTTCTCAGTCGTTAGTGTTGGTTTGTTCGTTTTATTGCATTTTGATACAATAATCAACAAATTCATTTTAAAAAAATCTTAAAACGTCTTAAAAACACAGCTTTCACAGCTGACATGCATCACATGAATGTCCCCTTCCTGGGATGTTCACCCACGAGCAACGTAATATAATTATATTATATTAAATAATGCTTTATTCCGGACACAAAAGGGAGGTCCATATAAAAAAATAAATAAAATAAAAACGTTATTAATCTATTATTGTACCGACACCTGAAGGCATCAGCAGCACAGTACTATCAGGCCCAATCTCAAACCGCCCCTTACACACTACCAATGAAGTCACACTTGCAGCTGTAGAGGGCGCCTTGATTGCAGGTGGAGGGTGTTGTTATAAATGATAAAATTATTATTATTACAACTAATTATCATTTATCATTGTCATCATCATTATTATTAATATCCCATTATTATAATTATTATTGTACCAATTAAAGGATTATAATCCTCTTTTCCTGCTCAAACATTCCCTTCCATAAGCGCCAGTGGTTTGAAGGATACCTACAGCGCACCTGTCATCGCTTTTTTAACCCAATAAAATAATTCCATTCATGTCTTCTCTGTCAGTATTGACAAACATGCATGACACGTGCAGAACTCTTGCAGGACACGACTGTTTCCTCCTCCATTTAGCCGTTGCACCCGCTGCAAAATTCAGGCAAGTCTGCACTGGCCCCGTCCCAATACCCACCCTAAACCCTACACCCTTGTATGAAGTGCGCACTTGGCAGAAGTGCACATTAAGGGTTGGAGTGTGCAGGTTGCAAGTGCGGGAAAAAGGCAGAATTGGGACAGTGATGGTTCCTCCATTTTGAACCACGTCATTTCATGTCATTGCTGCCAAACTCAGCTTCATCTCTGTTCCTGGTGAAGAGACGTCATTTTTTTAAACATAAACTGAATAAAGTTCATTTCATCTGTTCTTGTAAAATACTGTAGATGTTATGAAATCCACACAAGTTTGATTAATAAATAAATGAATTACTGAACTAATTTCTGTAAGATGGCTGTATAATTTCACCAGTACAGGTTAAATAACTGTTACAATCTAAACAAATGTATAATAATGATTAAATTGTCGCTCTGTGACTGTTATCGTTAGCATAGAATGTCCATAAATGTCCACATGTCCATAAAAACATGTATAAGTTCTTTGAGTTACATTGGGAACTGAAACCTGTATTAATTACATGAGTTTTAAGGCTTACAGAAGTATGGCTGCATAATTATTTTTATCCTTAATTTCATTGTAAATCTAGATGCTTTGGTATTGAATACTTATTTAGTTTTTGCTTTTTTCTATTAAAATGTTTGCTTAGTATTATTTTTAAGTTAGTTAACCTGTGTTTTTGTTGATTGTATGTTCAAAATTTATGTTGATCTGGATCCCAGGAAGAATAGTCTTCACTGGTGAAGACGAATGGGGATCCATAATAAACTAAACTAAACTAAACTATGTCAGTAAACAGGTTTCCCTTGTTAAAGACGCTGCGTCTCCACTGGCCTTACATGTGTAAATAAAGTTTTTAAATAAAAAATTAATTTAGCTACTTTTATCAGTAAACTGATAACTTTCATTATTCAAATGCTTTGAATTTTGATATTCAAAGTATATTTTGAAGAAACAGGACAAACTTCAGCATTTATTTCACCTACAGCATAAAAGATTAAATATTTCAATGTTTACATCTGAAATGGCTTTTTTTTCACCACAGGCAGGAGCTCATCACCAAACATGGACATGTTCCGCCTTTATGGTTCAAAACGTCACATGCAGCAATGAATTATGGGCAATATGCTCCGGTGAAGTCTGCATGGATGCGGACTTCACTGAAGTGTGGATTGAAGGCGCAAAAGGGGCGTGACGGACTTCCGCCCTCGAGCAGCCCTGGAGAACCGGGACACACTACGCACTTCTACCCCTCAATGGGAGCGCGCATTCTAGGGGCGCAAGGGTGGAAGTGCGGGTATTGGGATGGGGCCACTGATGCAGACTCGCTGATTAAAGGCTGAACAGTCCACTCACCCTCCACCCTACGCGGTTTGGGACGGCCCTTAATATGGCGGAGCCTCCGCGGGAACGCGCAAACGGAGGGGTAGTGTTTAGGGGCCGGTTTGGGATTGGGCCTCAGTCGTTCGCACCATTTACGCTAGGGACACACTGCATGCGGAAGCGCACCGAAGCGCAGCGTGCCGATTTTCTCGTTGACACCGCTCCTCTTTCTGTCCACATCGGATGCGCACAGTCGGCAGCAGTCCTGCTTCTCTGCTGTACTTCTAGAGCTGATAATTCCACAGTGGCCACATCTCCTGTTCTCTTTTTCATACTATCTACAAGCAGAAAGCTGACATTTCTGTGTGTAAATCTTTCCACTTGCATTTTCAATACATATGAAGACATAATTGACATATTATTGGATCTATTAAAAAGAGATTGGGTTTTAAAGCTTATCTGGGTGTTTTTACTTTGAAAATGGGTTTATTTTAGGGCTGTCAAAAAATTAATCCTAAATTAATCCTGTTGTCAAACAAGAGATGTCCTTTGTAATTACTACTGCTATATGCAGAAAATACATTAACTTTTGTTTTACAACTTAAAGGCTAAAACCAAGCTACACATCTGGGAGCAGTCCAGGACTCAGACCTGAATTTCAGCTTTACATTAGGACAGTTGTGAAGTCAGCGTGTGAGGACGCATCAGTAACATTCTGGACTAAACTGCAGCTGTCTGAAGGACAATAGGGAGACATGTAAGGACAGAGTATCAGTAGTTTAGTCTACTAAAGATAAATGCAGAATTCCTGGTGAGACACCTTTAACCCTAAATGTGTTCTAAAAGTGAAAAAAGCAATGTAATTAATCAGGATTAATTTTTTGACAGCCCTAGTTTATTTAGATAGATTTGCCTCGTGTTCCTGCTTATTTTCCTGCCTGGCTTGACAAAATCGGCCGCGGCTCGCGCAGAAAATAGAACAGAAAATAGAACAGCTGATTTTGACCCCGCGCGCCGCAGCGCACCTCGCAGCACCTGATGTGGCCGACACCGTCTGTTAACAAGGGCGCCGAAATAAAACTGCTGCACTTCGGTGCGCTTCCGCATGCAGTGTGTCCCTAGGGTTATACACCGGCGCAGCTCAGCGGGGCACAGCCGTTGATGGAGTCTATCGACGGTGACTCGTGCCGCAGGTGTGGGAAACTACCAACTACCTCCAGAGCTGCAGTCCACCTGCTCCGTGCGGCTCTGTTGACGTACAGCCTCTGCGTTGCGCTGCGCCCAAATTGCAGAACCAGTCCAATTTTCGAGAGGGACCCAACTGCAATCACGAGACGTCGCCATATATGCAATCCACGCCAGAAGTCCTAATCGGAAGTTTGTTCTTCATGTAACTTACTAAAATTTAACCCTACCCCGACCCTTCTCCTAACCCTAACCACCCGACTACACCAAACGCATCTGTTTGCAAGCCACAGATAGATACTCTTAGCGGTGTTTAAAGGCCTCCTTCCACTGAAAACCCGTTTAACTTGCTCCTTCTGAAATACGGAGGGTTTCCCCTTGTTTACTTACGCATGCTGACTTGCTAGCGTTGCGTTCCCCCCAGTCGGCTGTGCTTTCTCATCAGAGAAACAATACGAAGAAAAGAGCAAATCGGGAACAGCCTCGCACTTCAACGTCACATTGCAAATAGCGTATCCCACGTGGGGTTTCTATCTGTCCATTGGAAGGCAGGTAACCCTCCACTACACACTAGAAGTAAAGACGGCACGACTGTAGCTTCGGAGTTGAGAAGCTAATTAGCTAACTGTTTGTTAGCATGGCGGAACAAACTTGTTTGTCGGCTCTATTTCCTGTCTGTAACAAAATAAGAGCGGCGGGCGGAGCTTCCTTCATACACTGATGGGAGGCAGCCAATCAGACGGAAATTCGTGAGAAGGACCCGGAAAAGCTGCCGTTGGACCACAAGCCTCTCTTCTAGTATACAAATACAGCTGGATACAAAGATACCAGAAGGTTTTTTTAAACAGAAACTATGCAGAATGCATTCAATAATAATGGAGAACACAGAAATATTAATGAAATGACCATGGAAGTACAACTTTAACTAACTTCCGCTGAAGACTTGGATATACTGCGCCATCCTTATCGGCTGTTGTAACTGCAGTTAGGTACTCTTGGGGCATTTGTCTGCTCCGTCGGCACAGGCTGGATCAATTCCCACAGCTCAGGCCGCACCAAACTGGAACATGAACATGGAATACATCCGGATTGTCAAAGTAAACACAATACGAATCCAAACGTAAAATACATGAAAAAGCACAATTTGATTAAAAATCACCCTCATAATTGGAGTTTTCTTTACTGTAGGCGTTTTACATCGGCCTACATACATTATAGGCTACAGATCAGGACATTGATATGAACAAAATGGAAAACATGAAATTACCCAAGGTAAAACACTTGTTTCTATTCATTGGGACATTACAAAAAAAGGCTGAACTCTGTAGGCTATTGTCTGCGTCCTTGAGCGGTTCATGTGTGCTGGGTTTGCTATTCACCAAATTGTACAGATGTTGATCATTGTGAAAGGCCATTTGATTCATGCCATCAGAACATACCTCGCATGTGCTCTCCCCGGGCTCCGATGCTGCGTTCCATTTGAACTCGGAAGTCGGAAATTCCCAGTTCCAAGTAGGAAGTTTCAACTGGAACGCCCCCCCCCCAGAAGTCGGATTTCCCACTCGGAAAGTCAGACAATCCTCGCAGCTCCGAGTTCAGATTTAAAGATGGTAACTGCCCAGTGTTAGCAGTTGTAGAAGCTCCTGTAATGTTACATTTATTTATACTTCTTACTAATATTTTGTTGCATTAAATCAGTCATACACGTAGTATTGGTTTATACAGATGTTGGGGGAAGCTGCTGTTGTGTAATTCACATTTTTCATGTGGTATATGTGAACTACAACGACAGCTGTGCTAAAAACGGCTAATAACAATAGCCTTTAGCAAACACGTTGCTGTGCTAGGCTGCTAACTGGTTTTCCGACCTGTGAGCTGGAACACAAGTTGGTCGGGTGTGATGTCACTCCCCAGTTCCCACTTCCCAGTTCCCTGGAAAATGGAACGCAGCACAAGACCTGGCGGAGCGCAGCTGGACAGATCTGGGTGCATGTAGTGGGCGTTGCACTTCCTAACATGTTTGCTGCGCCATGCGCAGCAGAATGGAATGGGGCGGACCGGAGGATGTGGAATCTGGGGGCTAGGCCCTGTCCCAATACCCACACTAACCTACACCCCTGTATGATGTGCGCACTTAGCAGAAGTGCACATTAAGGGTTGAAGTGTGCAGGTTAGTGCGGGAAAACAACAGCACTGGACAGCAATGGTTCCTCCATCATTTCTTATTATTGCTTCCATACTTGGCTTCATCTCTGTTTCTGGTGTCGTGACTTAAACTAAATCAAGTTCATTCCATCTGGTCTTTTATTATACATTGTAACAGATGGTGGATGCTGTCAAATATGACCAAAAGCTTTTCATTTAACACACCCTTTGATGCAGAGAAGGGAGGTGAGTCATGGATTTACATACACGTTTAAGTCATGGTGCAGTATGGAACAATAGAATAGAACTTCTGCAAGGCAACATGGGAAATATGTATATGAACCCACCTACAGGAACCAATCACAGTAACCGCTACATTATCCCTCTCTAGATGGTTAGTTGTCCCAGCAAACGAACACAACACAACCCCAGCAACAACTAACCACTCATGTCCACTTTACAAGTCTACAACAAAGTCTCTAAGTCCTGGTGGAAGTCTGCGTTTCCATCTGCTGGCTCATGACGATCTGTCCAGCCCTGGCTGAAGCGTGGGGGGGCCTCCTGGAGGTCATCCGTTCCTGTTGGTGGGGGATTGATCTCGGCTCCTCCGTCCAGCAGCCTGGCTGGCTGGTATGGAGCTGTAGAGGATAACCACACGGTGTCTCTTCTTCAGCTTCACCCGATACACCACATCAGAAAGCCTATGCAGCACCTCACAAGCACTGGCTGGTGAGTTTTGGGGGTTACTCCTTTTTTTCTCTCAGGGCAAAAGACCCAAACCCGGTCCCCTCCACAAAACCCTACCCATGGCAGCGGGAATCATAAACCTGTTTCTGCTTCGACCCAGCTGCAACCAGAGCCTTTTGAGTCAGTTCATGAGCAACTCGGAGTCGCTTCTTCAGTTCACGCAGAAAATTCATCCCTGGTCTGCTCGTCATCTCTAGTTCTGGAGGAGAGCCAAAAACCAAGTCCACCAGAATGCACAGCTCCCGGCCAAACATCAACGATGCAGGGGTGCAGTGGGTGGACTCATGGACAGCTGTCCGGTAGGCCCAGTGGATTATGGGAAAATACAAGTCCCAGTCCCGCTGCTGTCAATCTGTCAAAATGGCGAGCTGGGTGGCCAAGGTCTGGTTGAAGTGTTCGACCAGACCATTACTCTGAGTGTGCAGTGGGGTGGTTCTTGCTTTCTTAATCCCCAGCCACCGGCAAACTTCACCAAACACCTCTACCTCAAAGTTCCTCCCTTGATCGCTGTGAAGCTCCTGAGGAACCCCAAACCGGCAGAACATTTCATTTACAAGTGTTTTAGCAGTGGTTACAGCGCTCTAATCGGGAACAGCGTATGCCACTGGCCACTTGGTGAAGTAATCCATGGCAACAAGGATGTAGCGATTACCTCTCTCAGTGATGGGAAACGGCTCCAGGACATCCACCCCCACTTGCTCCATAGGTGCTCCAACCTGGTACTGCTGTAGCAGGGCATGGGAGCGCTGAGTCGGACCCTTCTATGCTGTGCAGGCATCGCAGCAGTGGACGTGAAGCTCAACATCCTGACTGCAACCAGGCCAGTGGAATTTGGACCCGAAGGAGCTGGAGTGTCTTGGCAACTCCGAAGTGGCCAACCCCAGCAGAGCCATGGACCATCTGTAATACCTTGGTGCGCAGCTGTCGGGGCACCAACATCTGGAAGATGTTGCATTGTCCTGCTGGAGCCTGCCACCGCCTCTAGAGGACCCCACTGCCACAGCAGATGATGGGCCACTGAGAATACAGGGCTTTGGTCTCTGGATCCAAGGCTGACAAAGCCTTTCATGTGGGCCGCTGGTCTGCTTCCACCCACTGCCAAAGTCGAGTGAGAACTGGGTCTTGACTCTGCTCATTCTGGAGCTGCTGAAACCCAAAGACCTCCAGGTCATCTGTCACTGGTGGATGGATCAGGATTACTATCAGTCGTCCACAAAGCAGCTGTGTACAGGGCTGCCGTTTGGCCCTCCATGCATTGGCATTGGTGGCAATCATCTCCCACTGGGCAGGGCCAGCGAGACAGAGCATCCACATTGGTGCGGAGTCGGTCAGCCCAGTGAATAATCTCAAAGTCATAATCCTGCAGCATTTCCAACCACCGAGCTAGCTGACCCTCCGGCTCTTTGAAGTTACGCAGCCAGGTCCTGCTGAATGGTCTGTGCGGAGGAGAAATCTTCCATAGAGATAGTGGCGAAAATGACGAAGCCCTTGAAAAACAGCCAGCAACTCCCGCCGAGTCACGCAGTAGTTCTTCTCTGGTCGGCTGAGAGTGTGGCTGAGAGTGTGGCTGTAGTAGGCGACAACCCGCTCCCCCTTCTGCCTCTTGAGAGAGGACTGCACCAATGCCACTGTCACCGGCGTCAGTATCCACAATGAAGGGCCGGTTCGGGTCAGGATAACGCAGCACTGGAGCCTCAACGAGTGCTGTGCGTAGTTTGGAGAAAGCGGTAGCACACTTCTCATCCCAGTGGAACATTTGACTTTTCTGGGTCAGCTGGTGCAGTGGACTGGCTGTGGTGGAAAAGTCTTTCACAAACCTCCTGTAGTAGGAAGCTAGCCCCAGGAAGCTTCTCAGCTCCCTGATGTCTCGAGGTTTTGGCTAGTCCCTCACCTTCTGACTTTGGCTGGATCTGTGGCTACTCCAGCTGCCATTACAATGTGCCCCAGGAAGGCGGTCTCCCGTCAAAACAGGTGGCACTTTTGTGGGTGGAGTCACAGACCTGACTGATGGATGGCATGGAACACCTCCTGGAAGTTGACCAGAGAAGCCTCAAAGCTTGCAGCGTGCACCAGGAGATCATCAAAGTAGATGATGCAGCGACTCCCAGGTACATGGGCCAGTACGCCATCAGGCGCTCGAAGGTGGCAGGGGCATTGCATAGGCCAAAGGGCATCACCTTAAACTCCCACAGTCCTTGGCTGATGGTGAAAGCAGTCTTAAGGCGTGCTTCTGGAGAGAGCTCCACCTCCCAGTAACTGCTCCGGAGGTCAAGGGAGCTGAACCAGCTGGACCCGGTGAGGTGGTCAAGAGCATCATCAATGCGGGGTAGTGGGCAGGAGTCCTTACAAGTGTGGTTGTTCAACTGTCGGTAGTCAACACAGAACCTCCAGTCTTCATCTTTTCTATTCACCAACACCACCGGTGCTGCCCAGGGACTGTTTGAGGGCTCTATGATGTGAAAATGGCAGACGACGGGGACACAGGCGGATGGGTTTGGTGTCACCAGTGTCAATGTGGTACTGGATCAGATTTGTGCGGCAGCATTCCACATCCTTGGCAGCAAAGATGTCCATGCAAGCCTCTAGAAGTTCTCATAGCGCTTCACTTTGCTCCTGACTCAGCCCCACACAGCTCCGTAGGAACAGCTCCTCCACCGCTTCCTTGGTCTCTGTTGATGGTGACGTGGCATGTGCTGTCCCTTTTTTCTCAGGGCCAAGTAGACGTGTTGACCCCTTGGATGACACCGGTGTGACAGTCTGAGGCAGCCCCTCCTGACTATGACCATGAAGCTTGGCAGTTTTGGAACCGAGCAAGAGTGTGGCTGTGGCAGTGTCCACTCTGGCCCCCCATGCAACCATCAGATCCAACCCAATAATGCAAGAGTCCTGGATTTTGGCCAGCCAGAATGGGTGACTACTGGTCTGACCAGCCACCTCCACCTCATGGATCTGTTGCCTCTTAGCTTAACCTGCTCACCAGTGGCTGTGGTGATGTAGCGTTCAGTGGAAACCCAATCTTCTGCACCCAGTGTTTCTATGCCAGGTAACATGCCTGGACGGACAAGGGAGATGGTGGAGCCAGAATTGATCAGGGCTTAGAATGCAACTCCGTCAAGTTTACAGTTTAGGAAAAGTCCATGCTGTTGTCCCAGCCGGCCCAACCTCAGTGCAGCTGCTGTGGTGGGGGTAGAGTCTTTGAGCAGTGGCAGGTCCTCCTCAATGCCACCCCTCTTTAGTTTAACTGAGGCAATGGATCCCATCTTTGTGGAGCCAGAGCGGGACATTCACGAGCAAGATGGCCCATCTCCCCAGACCAGAAGCACTCTCCTCCCCCACAGCAGGAGACCACATGGTCTCTGTGGTGTGGCAACAGTCACCTGCCTTAGAGTCTCCTCTTCCTCATCTCCCTCGGTGATTATCTGGGTTACATGGGGCCTCATGTCTGAGCCATTGTTCCACAGTATTGGCTACACCCTCTGCCTCTGCTAGGGCAGCTGACCAGCTGCTTGATGTAGATGTGTTCTCGGAGTCTATCTGGACAAAGTCCTCTAATGAAGGCTTGTAAGGCTAGTTTTTCCTGTTCTGCAGTGTTCACACCTGGGTAGCCATGCCGTGTCATCAACATTATGTCTGCAGCATAAGCTCCCAAGTTCTCACTATTAAGTTGGTTGGTTAGTCGCTCCTTTGCATGTTCAGCATAGATCTGCCTTCCAAGCTGCGCTGAAGTGCTTCTCTGACAGCCAACCAGCTCCGGCGTTCCTCTGGTCATAGGTTAGAGAGGATCTGGAGGGCGCATCCTTCCAGACTCATGGCAGCTTGCAACGCAGTCTCTTCTACTGACCAGTGATACAATTCAACAGCCTGTTCCACCTGGATGGGGTAACCGTCAAGTGCAGTTTCTCCGTTGTAGTGAGAAAGCTTCCGCTGGATCAGTAGTCAGCTCAGAGGTAAGGCTGATGGTGCTGGGTAATTCCTTTCATCAGGAAAGCAGCAGCTGAGTAGCTCCTTTCCTCATGATGGTGAACTGCAGGTGCATAGATCCTCTCCTCAGGAAGATGAGCCGCCGCTGTGTAGGTCCTTTCTACAGGAAGATGAGCTGCCGCTGCGTATATCCCCTCTTTGGGAAGATGAGCCGCCGCTGTGTAGGTCCCCTCTTTGGGAAGATGAGCCGCCGCTGTGTAGGTTCCCTCTTTGGGAAGATGAGCCGCTGCTGTGTAGGTCCCCTTTGGGAAGATGAGCCGCCGCTGTGTAGGTCCCCTCTTTGGGAAGATGAGCCGCCGCTGTGTAGGTCCCCTCTTTGGGAAGATGAGCCGCCGCTGTGTAGGTTCCCTCTTTGGGAAGATGAGCCGCCGCTGTGTAGGTCCCCTCTTTGGGAAGATGAGCCGCCGCTGTGTAGGTCCCCTCTTTGGGAAGATGAGCCGCCGCTGTGTAGGTCCCCTCTTTGGGAAGATGAGCCGCCGCTGTGTAGGTCCCCTCTTTGGGAAGATGAGCCGCCGCTGTGTAGGTCCCCTCTTTGGGAAGATGAGCCGCCGCTGTGTAGGTCCTCTCTTTGGGAAGATGAGCCGCCGCTGTGTAGGTCCCCTCTTTGGGAAGATGAGCCGCCGCTGTGTAGGTCCCCTCTTTGGGAAGATGAGCCACCGCTGTGTAGGTCCTCTCTTCGGGAAGATGTCTGTTTTCATTCAGTCTTTTTTTTTTGTTTGTTTTTTGTCACTTTATTTTTTTATTTTGTTTTAACTGTAACAATATAACGTGAGGGATTTGACACAGTATACGGTAGTGTACAAACATCACCAGTTCAAGGACTTATCAGTACAGAAATCATAGAAGAACAAAAGAAAAAGCAGAGTACAGGTCATTTCTATGGCATAATAAATGCAATTCAGAAACAAGATAGACGTCATGACTCTCTTTGTTTGTAACAAGCCCATCTTTCCCACAGTTCCTCCCCTTTTTCTTTTTGCAGTCGAAGTGTAAAAGTCATCATCTCCAAGTGGTAAATCAAGTTGGTAATGTTTATAACTAGCTTTACAGTAGGAAGTTTTGGTTGGAGCTAGCATTTGGAGACTGCCTTCTTACTTGCAGCCAGCAGTATTTTTTATTAGGTATCTATCATTTTTACTTAATCCTTTAGGTAAACTACCAAGATACACCCAGTAAGGGGGAATTCTAGCTCTATGTCAAGAGTTTCAGAAATTAATTGTCTGACCTCTTCCCAGAAGGTCCCCAGCTTTGGGCAGGACCAAAAAATATGGCAACAGCCAGCAGAGGCCACCCCACACCCCCTCCAGCAGTGGAGCTGTGAACCACTTACTTTTGCTTTCTTTTTTGGAGTAATAAAAAATATAATTAGATTTTTCCAGCAATAATCTCGCCATAGTAGAGAATTTGTTGTGGAGGATGCATTTTTCCAAAGTTGTATCCAGACTTCGCCTGAGATTTTCATTTGGGCTTCTTTTTCCCACCGTTGTCTGATATAACCTGTGGAATTCTTGCTCATGGATGTAAAACATTTGTAGATGTTACCAATGATACCTTTTATACTTTTAGCTGAATAAGCATCCATAAATATCTGTATGATCCCTGAGTTACTATCAAAGTCTGGGGTCCTTATTTCCTGCATAAAGAAACTCCGGACCTGTAGGTACCGGTAAAAGTCTTCTTTACCTATCTCATAGGTCTGACACAGATTATTGAAACTTATTAATTTCCCGCTTTTTATCATCTTACAGAAAGATGCAATTCCCCATCAGGCCCATAATCTGTATTTATGGTCTTGCAATGCTGGAACGAAGCATGGGTGGTACGCGGGCCAGCTCAACACTCCTATAGCCTTAAAAAGCCCAAACAACCTCAGTCCATCTCTTTAAGGGAAAACTTACACACAAGTTTTGTAGTTGGCTTTTTTAAAAATAATTTTATAACTTTGTATAAAATCAACAGTGTCAGTCCTTACTAGTGGAAATGGGCTGCATATCCTGAAGTTAACCATGTACAGATACTACCCAACAAATGAGAATATCTTGAAAAAATTACTGTATCTCTGTAAATCAACTTAAAAGGTGCAATTTACATATTGTATAGACAAATAATAGGTGAATCAATATATTTCAAGCTTTTATTTATTTGGATGTTGCTGATTAAGACTTGCAGCTTAAGAAAACCTCAAATTTAAAAACTCAAAAAATTTGAACAGTGTGAAAAGCTCCAGTATTGTAGAATCAGACTGTTACATTCTAATCAGGTAAGTAATCCAAAACACCTCCATAAGTACCCTGAGCCTTTAAAAAGTCTCTGTCTTGGTTTAGAAGAAATCACAATCATGGGGAAGACTGCTGATCTGACAGTTGTGCAGAAAACCATCACTGAGTCCCTGCACAAGGTGGAAAGACACAAAAAGTGAGAGCAAAATAAGCTGGATGTTCTCAGAGTGTCTCAAAGCACATTAATGGACAGTTAAGTGGAAGGAAGAGGTGTGGAAGAAAACGGTGTAGAAGCCGGAGGGCTGACAGCAGCCTGGAGAAGATGGTCAGGAAAGGGCCTTTCAGACGTGTGGAGGACTTCATAAGGAATGGACCTGTGAGCTTCATCAAGTCCAGCATCAATGCAGCCGTCTACCAGGACATTTTGGAGACCTTCATGCTTGCTTCAGTGGACCAGCTGTATGGGGACGCAGACTTCATCTTCCAGCAGGACTTGGCACCTGCCCACACTGCCAAAACTACAAAATCCTGCTTCAACAACCATGGATCACCATGCTGGATTGGCCCGCAAACCCACCTGACCTGAACCCCATTGAAAACATGTGGGGCATCGTCAGAGAAAGCTGAACGGGAAGAGAGCAAACAATAAAGAAGAGCTCAAGGCTGTGATTGAAGCATGTTCGTCTTCCATAACAGCTGAGATTGCACAGCTGTTATGGATCTGATCATATTCAGCAGCTCAGTAATGTCCATGAGAAAAGGCAAGTTGGAGATCCAGCATTTGTCTGAAGGCACTTGAATGTTGTTTGTCTTCGTTGCCTAAAATGCCCATATCTCCTTGCGTAGTTTGAAGAAACATTGTAAAACTTTCCCCCTGCTGAGCCACCTGACCTCCTGGTGGTACAACACATCTCCGTACAGTGTCCATCTCATCCGGCAGAACTTGGAACTGACGATGTGAGAGCGCCTTTGATCGAATGTTATTGATGATGGCGATCACATCTTGCATCACGTTTTTCAGGCAGCGGGATTTGGCGCACAGTTGCTCTTGGTGTAAAATACAATGGTACTTCAAAACCGACCCACCAAACTCGCGGACTTTGTCTGACACAAGTGCAGTGAGGCCTGTTCTCTTTCCGACCATAGCTGGGGCTCCGTCAGTAGTCATGCCACATAAGTTTTCCCATTTCAAGTTATTTATGTCTACAACTTGCTGTACTGCCGTAAAACACCCACACCTTTTGTTGTCGCTTTCAGAGTTTCAAGGCCTGCTAGCTCCTGACACACATGAAAGTCCTCATTCACACCTCGAATGAAGACTAGCAGTTGTGCCAAGTCAGTTATGTTCGTGCTTTCATCACAAGCGATGGAGAAAGCGGAAAAGCAACTAGCCTTCTGGATAATTTGGCCTCTAACATCTTCAGCCATGTCCTCAATGCAGCACGTTTCCATGGCAAGCTAATCTGAGAAAAAGCCTGCGTTTGATTTGGGCACACAGTCTCAGTGACTGTCAGACACTGATTCACAAAATCAACCACGGCACAAGGTCGGCCGCTTCTGGCGATGATGGAGCTAATCCGATAACTTGCCCGTGTAGCACTTTCTTGTACAGTTGATGGCTGCAGCAGAGTACGTTGTTGGGAGGTTAGCCTCCCATATATATAGTCCCAAATATAAAGTCTCGAACCTTTATATTTCGGTCTTCTCCTGTGTACTTTGACAGCTGATGAGAATGCAGCGTTTTGTCGTGTCGACGAAGATTATACTCTTTTTAAACAGCGACTTTCTGCTTGCATATTAAACATACTGCTTTAAAATCAGTTTCTGAAAAAAAAAATACTCATGTTCCCAACTACTTTTTAAATTCCTCTTGTTAGTGTGCCACTGCCTTCCACGATCGATCTCTTGACAGCTGACCCCTGCATTTCACTTATTCTCTGATCATGAACTTCCAGATCTAGGAGAACAACAGCGCCACCCTATCCACAATGTGATGCAATGGTATTTTGTGGTCAAGAGGGGAAGTGCAACAATGAATAAATTCAAAAGAACTATTCCACAACTTTTTTTTGTTGGACTGGAGAAATCATTTTTTAAAATGACAATGGGTAACGGGCCTAAAATAATGCTCAGCCTTGGCTGCTGGTCTGGAGGTCTACCAGGAAGCTACAGGCCAAAGACCTAAGCCTAAAATGAAAATAAAACAGTGATTCATTTAAAATGAAGCACATTTTCAACAGTGGGCCAAAGTATTGATCAAAAATGATAAGTTGCATTTTTTTTAAGGCCATAGAACATTTGCAGCTCTGTGGGTGAGGAGATGTGAGAGGGTATACTTGATCTCCAGGAGATACCCATCAAATTCACCTGTATTTGGGATCATGCGAGTTTACATAGATCAGAAAGATTTGTGAGATAAAGGAGCAACTGTGCGTAGAAACAGTATCGTTCAGGATTTAAAAGATGTCCACATATGGTTTAATAATGTTGTCAAGGTGAATGGCATGTAAAATTTATGCCTCTACATCTATGGGACCTTTTTCAAATAGAAATGCCGCTTTCTGATTGCAGGGAAGCCACTGCTCTCAGAAACAAAGCCAGATAAGTTAACATAGTTTGGAACAAAACCTGCTCCCTACCAGGTTATGTTCACAGCATATGTTTCTGGATAAACTTAGCTGGATCAGGCTTTTTGGAACAGAAAACCCAGGGTTACTGCTTAATCTGGGTAACCATAGCCAGCTAAGCCACTAAGTCTCCTTTTTGGAGTATGCCCCTGAGCTACATCATTTTTATGTTTTTGTCATTTAAGTAATTGTTTTTAAGGTCTGAAAATTAAAAATAAAGTTTGAAAATGAGAATCTTTTAAAATCTGTGTTTTCAGAATAGTCTGAAATCAGAACATAATTTAGCAGATTGTATTTTATTACAGAATGACATTGTATGACTATTATAACATATTTATGAACTTTAGATGGCAGTGGAGTGTGAAAAATGAAAATAAGTCAGGTTTAAGTGTATATGACAGAGGCGACACAAATCAAGTTCAAAATGGAAAAGTGGATGCTTTTCAAAAATTCATTATTTTCAGAGCCCGTTCCTTCACATGGTCACATGGCAAACAACTTTCTCTACATAACTCTAAATACTATGAAACGATAAATATAGTTTTTAAAACCTCTTTGGTTCCAACTCTATGAGTATAAAAAGCATTCACATGATATTTTAATGGTACATATTAGTACCAGGAAACTAACTTCAGTAATCCATGACGGCTTTTACAACACTGTCAGTCCCAGTATTAGTAAGTGACTTAAACTGCTGACTAATTTAAACCGTCATATTGAAACTATTGTCACGTAATCGATCATTTGGCTGTGTTATTTTTTATTATTATTATTTTAATCATTTGGCTGTGTTATTTTTATTGTTATTATTATTATTATTTTAATCATTTGGCTGTGTTTATTATTATTATTATCATTATTATTGTTACTATTTTATTTTTTTTATCATTTGGCTGTGTTTATTATTATTATTATTATTTTATATATATATTTTTTATCATTTGGCTGTGTTTATTATTATTATTATTATTTTATTTTATTTTTTTTTATCATTTGGCTGTGTTTATTATTATTATTATCATTATTATTGTTATTATTATTTTTTTATCATTTAGCTGTGTTTATTATTATTATTATTATTATTATTTTATATATTTTTTTATCATTTGGCTGTGTTTATTATTATTATTATTATTATTATTATTATTATTATTATTTTATATATTTTTTTATCATTTGGCTGTGATTATTATTATTATTATTATTATTATTTTATATATATTTTTTTATCATTTGGCTGTCACACCTGCATCTGTTGAAACGACACCGCTGTGACACCTGCGGGGCCTGCCTACCAACAGAATAAAGCTCAGCGCTGATTGGCTCCATCTCTTGTCCGTCTACATAGAGACAACAGATCGGCCACGCCATTGGTTTGTGAAATATCAGTCGGCAAGCTGATTGGTTCGCCCAACCTCGTGCTCAGCTGAAGGCAGGACGCCAGCCATTCTGGGTGAAATGTCGGCGTGAGCGATGCGGCCGTCTCCATCACGTCCCTGCTGAACCGCTGGCCGACATCTCCGCTTGTTCTAATGCGTTTGTAGCGGCGGTCTCCGCCAAGATTTCTGTCCGCCATCTCGGCTCAGCGCGAGGCTGTAGCGGCGCGCGACAGCTGTGACGGAGCAGCGGGGGGAGGATGGTGCTGCGCTGGTCGCTTCCTTCGCTTCTCCTCGCGAGTCTGTCTTAATTAGACCTGAATTAGCTGATAGCTGATGTTTGACATCTGCACGGACTGCGGGGGGCGGTGACGTCACGCGGACCGCGGTCGCTATGGAAATGGAGATCTGGTAAGCCGCAGGTTTTTTAAAGGATTTCTTGTTTCTCATGAAATGGAATGTGTGTGTCATCTGGATGTGTGTTTACGGGCCCAGCAGCTTGATGCTCGGTAAACGATAGGACGTAAACACGCCGCCTCGGTTATTGCTGTAAAATTCCTGTAAACAGCAGCTGCATCTGTCCATATCTCCGTGAAAATGTCACCGTGTCCGGCGACCCGCGGCCCGCCGCGCTGGTTCCACCCCGGAGCGCCATCAGAGCCAGCACCGCTGAGCACCATCCTCTTCTCCGGCATCCCGGCCTCGTTTCAGGCGGTTACACAACCACGTTCATGCGAGGAGCCGCAAGGAGGCCGGGATGCGGCCGCAGACCAGGATCCAGCCAGACCACAGACCAGGATCCAGCCATGGACCACAGACCAGGATCCAGCCGGACCACAGACCAGGATCCGGCTGGACCCTAGACACGGATCCAACCTGACCTACCAGGATCCAGCCGGACCACAGACCAGGATCCGGCCATACCCCAGACTCTGATCCGGCTGGACCCCAGACCAGGATCTAGCCGGAAACCCAGACATGTCTCCAGCCGGACCGCAGTCCAGGATCCAGCTGGACCGCAGACCAGGATCCAGCCAGACCACAGACCAGGATCCAGCCATACCCCAGACTCTGATCTGGCTGGACCCCAGACCAGGATCTAGCCGGAAACCCAGACATGTCTCCAGCCGGACCGCAGACCAGGATCCAGCCGGACCCAGCCGGATCCAGCCGGACCGCAGACCAGGATCCAGCCGGACCGCAGACCAGGATCCAGCCGGACCTCAGACACGGATCCAGCCGGACCGCAGACCAGGATCCAGCCGGAACCTCAGACCCGGATCCAGCCGGACGGCAGACCAGGATCCGGCCGGACCCTAGACACGGATCCAGCCGGACCGCAGACCAGGATCCAGCCAGACCACAGACCAGGATCCGGCCAGACCACAGACCAGGATCCAGCCGGACCGCAGACCAGGATCCAGCCGGAACCTCAGACACGGATCCAGCCGGACCGCAGACCAGGATCCAGCCGGACCGCAGACCAGGATCCAGCCGGACCGCAGACCAGGATCCAGCCGGACCGCAGACCAGGATCCAGCCGGACCGCAGACCAGGTCCGCCGGACCTCAGACAGGATCCAGCCGGACCGCAGACCAGGATCCAGCCGGACCGCAGACCAGGTAGCGGACCCAGACGGATCCAGCCGGACCGCAGACCAGGATCCAGCCGGACCGCAGACCAGGGTCCAGCCGGAACCTCAGACACGGATCCAGCCGGACCGCAGACCAGGATCCAGCCGGAACCTCAGACACGGATCCAGCCGGACCGCAGACCAGGATCCAGCCGGACCCCAGACACGGATTCAGCTGGACTGCAGACCAGGAGCCAGCTGGAACCTCAAACAGGATCCAGCCGGACCACAGACCGGGATCCAGCCGGACCGCAGACCAGGATCCAGCCGGAACCTCAGACACGGATCCAGCCGGACCGCAGACCAGGATCCAGCCAGACCGCAGACCAGGATCCAGCCGGAACCTCAGACACGGATCCAGCCGGACCGCAGACCAGGATCCAGCCGGAACCTCAGACACGGATCCAGCCGGACCGCAGACCAGGATCCAGCCGGAACCTCAGACACGGATCCAGCCGGACCGCAGACCAGGATCCAGCCGGAACCTCAGACACGGATCCAGCCGGACCGCAGACCAGGATCCAGCCGGAACCTCAGACACGGATCCAGCCGGACCGCAGACCAGGGTCCAGCCAGACTGAGAGCAGACATGCAGGCCTGCTGCTGCTCAGGTCCAGCTGGGGTGTCCAGGTCCAGCTCTGATGGGCTGAAGCGTCCTTCCAGCGCTCGTGCAGAGCTGTAAACACCACTGACATCAACAAGCCAGCCCAACCACGTCCAGGCATGGACGCAGTCTGTCCTGGTCTACGAGTTCATTCAATTCAACTTTATTTGTATAGCGTCCATTCATGACAACGTCACCTCAGGGCGCTTAACAGACAAAAAAAATGAGGTCAGATTGATAACAGCCTAGCTAAGGAAACCAACAGATTGGATGGAATCTGGACTTGACCCAGTCAAATCCCCCATCCTGAACAATAGAGCTGTAACGATACCCGTATGGAAATCGAAATCGCGACACTCAGAGCCTCGATCCTGTCTCGCGGTGGCAGGATCGCGACACCCTCCAAGCCCAGTTCAGATGCCTTAAAACTCAGATCACAGAAAACTATATGACTTTTTCCCGTCGGGCTACAGGCTATTGTAGCATTCAGTCGCTAACCAGACAACACGTCTGTCTTAAAGGCACCAGGTAAAGTGTCACGTTTTTTTGGTGAGTGTCAAACAAAACTTGGCAGTTTTCCATCGTTACCTAAACCTTCAACCGGGATGAGTCACTCGCGCGCATCCAGCTCGGGAGTGTGTGGATGAGGAGCGATGGCAGGTCTGCAGACACTGAGACCAGTAGAAAGACAGGAGGGGGGTCCTGTTCGTGTTCGGCAGGCCAGACGCGCGTAGGACGTCAAGCTGGACCGAGCGCGTGGACAGCCGAGAGGTGGATACGTCACGGAGCGGTGGTGAAACCCCCCCCCCCCCGCTGCTCCGCTGCTGGTTCAGGCGTTTTTATTTGCTCTGACTTATGATGGTTAATCAGCGGCGGTCCTGTCCTGACCCGCCCCAGCTTGCAGTGTGGAGTCCCGGCCGGTCCCTCACACAGCTCGCCCAATCAGAGCGGAGAGGAGGACCAGTGTCCGTAGGGACTCCCAGTGAAAGCCACAAAACGACCAACAGGATACCGCGCGTGTGCGCACGCATGTGTGAAGAAATAAACCAATAATAATAAAAATAATATTATTCTTCGATCCAGCCTGAACAAATAAGACCAATAGTGGGGGATCCCTGGGGGGGGGGAGAAGGGAAAAAAATTCTTTTCTTTTGATTTAATTTAAAAAATTTATTTTAAAGGGGGAGTAAATAAAAAATTAAAAATTGTGTTTTTTTTTTTGGTTTTATTTTATATAAAAAAACTAAAAGAAAAAAAGGGAATTTTTTTAGAGGGGTATTTTGTTTTGAAGTGCTAAAACTTACTTTGTTAGGGATTGGGGGTGGGAGAGCCGGTCACAGCGCGATGTGTGGTGGGGGGTAAAAATAACGCGGGGGTGTTAGGTTGGGGGGAGGGGGGGGGGGAAGAGAGAGAGAAGGAAGGGTGGGGAAAGTATAAAAAGAAAGAAAGAGAAGAGGGGGGTACAAAGATAATGAGCGTCATGAGGAGAGGGTAGGTGAAGGGGGGGGAGTGCGTTGAATGGGGGTAAAGATGCAATGGGGATGCCGCGGGGGGGGGGGGCCCTGGACCTGACTTTCCTGCTTCCAATATCATTATCCCATACGTGGGGCGTGGGGGGGAGAGTCTAGGTGGTGGCAGCGTAGGAACAGTACGTGGATGGAAGGGCAAGAGAAGTGAAGAGTGGGGGGGGATAAGAGAAGGGGAAGTCGGAAAGGGGGGGGCAGAAAAGATAGTCATGAGTGTGTTGCGAGGGGGGCTTTCTTGTAGTGTGTGAAGAGGGTGTGGTAGTTGATGAGAGGGCGATCGCACAAAATAAAAAGGAGAGGTTATGGAAAAAAAAAAAGGGGGGGAAAATAGAAAAATTATGGTGGAGGGGAGAGAGTTAAAGTATTAGAATATAGATATTTAAAGTAAATGAAGGAAAGAAAATATTGAAGAGGGAGGGGGGGGGGGGTAGGAAAAAGGATGTGGGTGTGGGCGTGGGGGTGTTACAGGCCATGGGATCCCCCTGGGGGGTTGAGAAAAGAATTGTGAATTTGTTTGATGTAGGAAAAAAAAGAGAAAGGAAAATAAAAAATAAGGGCGGGGGGGTGGTTTTTCGAAAAAGGGAAACTGACAAAAAAAAGGGAGGGGGGAAGGGAGGAAAGGAAATCCTGCAATCCAACAGGAACCAATCGGTCAAAAGGGAAAAAAGTAATGGTCTCATGATTCTGGAATTGAATGCTTCCTATGGCAAAAGATCTCTCACAACTCCCTCAATCACTATCTTTAAACTCAGACCTCCAGGCTGGGGAGTCCGATGTTAACATACAGTTTCATCAATACCCTAACCAAGCAAGAAGATAAGAAGTAAAATGTTCTCTAAACTGATGAAGAGAAAAAGGAATGAAACATAGAAGAATTGTACAAGGGCAGATGAGGGGTAGGGAGATGTGTTGAAATAATAAGTGAATGCAAGAAAATGGAAGGGAAAGAAAAGCAAGACGGAGAGAAGGTGGAGGAGAGGGAGAGTGTAAAAAGGGGGGGGGAAGAAAAGGGAAAATGAAAGAAAAAAAAAGAATTGAAGATTGGAGATCAAGGGGACGAAGGGGGAAAATGGGAAAATGAAGGAAATGAGGAAAAATGTGAAAATAGTAGTGTATATAGGGGGCATGAAGGGGGGGTGTGGGGGGGGGCGGGGAAGGAAGAGGGGGAGAAATGGTTTTTTCTTTTTTACTTTTAAAGCTTCACTGAGGGCGGCCTGAATGAAGCCGCATCCTTCAGATAAACACTGAGCTCCATCAGAACTGTTTAAAAATCTGATTTCAGAAGCTAAAACTTTATTTTGGAAATTAATCAGAACACACAGTTAAAGAAATCCCCAGCGCGCTTGCTCTTGGCACAATTTAAAAAGCAATAGGAGAAGATTGCGCACTGTACTGTTAATTATATCTAATTCTTTTAGCTTTATATATGTATATATATATATATATGTGTGTGTGTGTGTGTGTGTTTGTGCTTTTTAATATATATTTTAGATAAGTAATCTATTTGCCATCATGTGTCTTCTCGTCTGTTTATATGCAAACGCACTGCAGTTTTTATATTTGGAGGGTTTGGAGGGGAAACTGGATTTCATTCCTTGGCATTTTACCAAATTACCAAATTGTGTGTTGTGGCAGCAAATATTTATTCATTTGCAGAAGCTAACCTCCTAATGAGGCTCTCTTCATCGTTTGCAGTTCAGTACCGGACAGCACCGAGTCAGAGACTCTTATTAACACGTTTCCTTTCATGGAAAGCTTTGTCGGAATGGTGGGACGTTTGTGTGCCAGAATAGCGGGATTTCAGGATGGTATGTTGAAATGACAGTATGTCGGAATGCCAGCATGTAACCAGCAAATTCTACCCATGTTACGTAAGTAGCCCGACTTCAAACAATGGCCTCAAAACATGGAGAATCCTCACGTCGACCCCCGCGGGACTTGCGCTGTGACGTCACGTTCCCAAGCCCTATACAGTTAGGTCCGGTGATGATATGGAACTTTACCCGGAGACCACGTTGACTTCATTTTGATTGGCTACACCTTATTTGGCTATGACCTTGTTTGGAGAATCTAGGTCAAGCTGCGGTCGGAGTTTGCTAAAGGCTAACTGCTAGCAACATGGGCACTTCAGACAGTGTGAGCTACGTTTATCAGACAAGACAGCATTTAGAAAATAAATAAACTTACAGGTAATGACAAGGTTGTGGCCCCCTCCCTCAGTGTTGCTGCAGAAGTTTGCTTTTAAATCCATTTGTTTGAAAATCCAGATCTGACTGCACAGAAGTTACTACTAGCTCCATACACGAAGCTGAATCAGACAGGGAGGGGAGGGGGGAGCGGACGGTGCATAAACCATTAGGAGAGAGAGAGAGAGGGGGGGCTGTTTACTTGATAGTGTGCTCTTATTGGAGCAATTAAATTACGTAGAATGATGGAACTACGTAGAATGATGGAACTACGTAGAATGATAGAGAACTACGTAGAATGATAGAACTACGTAGAATGATAGAACTACGTAGAATGATGGAACTACGTAGAATGATGGAACTACGTAGAATGATGGAACTACGTAGAATGATGGAACTACGTAGAATGATAGAACTACGTAGAATGATGGAACTACGTAGAATGATGGAACTACGTAGAATGATGGAACTACGTAGAATGATAGAACTACGTAGAATGATGGAACTACGTAGAATGATGGAACTACGTAGAATGATGGAACTACGTAGAATGATGGAACTACGTAGAATGATAGAACTACGTAGAATGATGTAACTACGTAGAATGATGGAACTACGTAGAATGATAAGCTGCTGTCTGATTCAACTGTTTCTGAGCAGAGAGACAAAGCTGACAGACCATAAACAGGAACTTTGATTCTCACTCTGACATTCACATGACCTCATCAGTGCACAATAGATCATATTATTCACCCAAAACCCCAGAAAAGTGAAATTTGATGTCATGGCACCTTTAAGCATGTTAGAGTTTCCAGCGATGCAACTGAAAATAAGTTGTTCCAGCCAACGGGAAAGTGAGGTCTGAATGCTTTCCTCCTCTCTGAGACGCGCTGCTATGTCATCATTTTTCCGGATTAACATCAGCTCATGCTCGGCCATCATAACGCCACCATCTCCCGACATCTTCCCGTTTAAATTCTCCTCTGCAGGGATCAGAGCAGCCTCTCACCCGACATGTGGACATGATGCTGTTCCTGAAGAACCCTAGTTTTAAATCAACAGGTTTGATGTAGAAAGCTGTCAAGGACTTATTTGTTATTTAACTTCATTTTTGATTAACAGCACAGTTCAATTATTTTTATTTTTCAAAAGCATTATTCTATTAGAGAAAAGAGAAATGTTTTATCCTTGGTTAATAATTCAATCATTTTGATTATTGTCTTCAGCTATGTTCAGGCTATTTGTTACATTAAGTTAAATGTTATAAATGCCATTGAAATAAAATACTTAAAAAAAAATTAAAGTAAAAAAAAAAAAACACATTTTTTTAAATTAGAAAAAAATTTAAAAAATCGTTATGTGTATCTAATCGTGGGTCAAAAATTGTGATACGAATCAAATTGTGAGTCGGTGTATCGTTACAGCCCTACTGAACAAGCACGGAGGGGTGGCGACAGTGGGAAGGAAAACACCCTTTTAACAGGGAGGAAAAACCTCCGGCAGAACCCGGCTCAGGTAGGGCGGCCATCTGCCTCGACCGGCTGGGGGGGAGAAGACAGAAAGAGAGACCAACAGATACTAGTGTTGCTTGCAATTCATCGATCTGGCGATGCATCACGATGGGTCATGTGACAATTTGGCATCGATTAATTTGCCGTGATGCTTTTCCACGGAAAACGAGACCATAAAAAAAGTAGAAGGAACCATGATGTGCTCCCCGCTGCCAGCCGGACAGTTTGAGTGACGCACAACAACAAGAATGGCTACCCTCATGCAGCTCACTGCTTCAGCTAAAGAGCCTTCACCACCTGGGTATGGCTCACACGTCTGGAAGTCGTTTGGGTTTTATTAAAACTCTAACAAAACTCTGAACAAGACATTTACAATCTGCAAACTTTGCAAGGCTAAAATGAAGTAATACAACGAACATGCTACAGCACCTGAAGCGATTCCATCCTGAGACGGAGAATGCACCGCTGCCTGTCCCAGCACAGCAGAGGACCATCTTTGATACGATCACTAAACTTCCCAAGAATTCGGAGAAAGCCCGTCGGATTAGGCCTGCAATAGGCCGATTCATTGGCACGGATTTGCAGCCTTATTCAGCAGCGAACAACAAGGCATGCCGTAAAATACTGTGAGCCGCAGAGCCACGTTAGAAATGCCCGCATTGCACCTATTTTGCAACGAAGGTCCCAAAAATCTACAACAATGCTAAAAAGAAGGTAAATATTTGTTGGCTATTTGTTTGTGCAAGTTAGGTCTCTGTTATCTCGTCATATGTCATTAAGTGTTGTGTACTTAGAGGGTCTGTGTCAGTTGGACGTAATTGAAAAGCAAAGCCACCATTGTTATTTTTCTAACTATGTTTTTAATATATGGTACAATGTAGTGTACATAGTCACTTCAACTACAAGCTTTTATAAACTAATCTGGGCAAACGCCGTTGCTTAGGGTGACATTTCTGTACATGTGTAATTAGAACAGATGAAATTTGAGCTATTTTCTAAATAATATTGAGGAAATCTGGAAAGATGTGCACATTTCTTGGTTGTTGGAACTGCAGTGGAAAACTTTAGTGGAAGTACGGTGTGTCCTTGAATGAATAATCTAATTTATTTACAAATGTAGCATCAAATGAAGGAAAAAAAAACACAATTTTAGATGCAGCAAAGCATTAAAAATCGCAATAATCGTGATTATTATGGCCGCAATAATCAAATTGACACATTATAAATCGCCATAATCAAAAAATCATGGGTCCTCATAATCGTAATCAAATCGTGAAGTAATCTAGATGAGGCAACACTAACATATACGGCAACGTTTTATCCAGCCAGACCTGCTGAGAGAGAACACAGTTAATGATGCAATACTGTCATAAGTTTCTACATGGAGAAGCAGAGATGAGTGGGAAAGGAAGAGCCCAGTGCATCATGGGAAAGGAAGAGCCCAGTGCATCATGAACGTCCCGTGGCAGTCTAAACCTATAAAGATAAAGATACTTTATTGATCCCAGAGGGGAAATTCATGTTTCAGTACAACCCGCCCAAGACACACAAACACAAGAACATTACAAGACAGGATCAGGCAGACCATGGGCACGCAGCCCCTCACAGGGCACCTTTGCAGAAAGAAAACGGAAACATGAGGAAAGATGGGTTGGTGGTAAAAAAGGTCTCCGAACTCTCCACATATACAGGTGGAGACCTTGGAGACAAAAAAACACACACCAGTACAGAGAAGCACGAACTCGACAGTCACAACATAGACACATGGTGGGCAGGAAGGGCGGGGTTTCCCCCCCAAACAGCAGAGCGAGGGCGCGGCATAGGCACCCGTCAGCTCAGTCTGTCCAGCAGGGCGGGTAAGAAGAAGGACCAGCAGTGCAGTGGGATGTGCGCATCAGTGTCGTGAAAATGTGTGTGCGTAAGCGAGAGACAGCGGCTCACGCACAGTCTGTAGATGATAGAGACGGCCTTCAGAGAGTCCCAACTGTTCTCGGGGGGGGGGGTTGCAGAGCCTCACTTCTGCAGTTTCTCCAAGGACATGTGGGAGTTAAGGAGCAGCTGCAAGGCCGCTCCGGGGACCAGATTGAGATAAGGAGATTGTTTGGGTCCAGGCGGAGGCATGTTTCTGTCTGCCTGTAAAGTCTTCAGCAGGTCTCAGAGGCGACCAAATCAGCCACATTTGTGTTAATTACCCCCAATCCGAGTCTCCAACTGCTCCAGGTGGAACCCAACATCCTTTATGCTGTCAGACATCGTCCCCAGTTTGCCCCACAGGGCATCCACGCGAGTCAACGTGCACAAAGTTTGAGTCTGAGTGTTGGTAGCTCGGAGAAACAGCTCGGACGGCAGCCTGCCCACAGCTGCCGTCAGCTTCAGAATTTCCCGATGAACCAGGTACCCGACAGCTCCAATCAGCAGGAACCCAGTTATCATAAATCCAAACATGTACAGGTCTTTAGTGTGACCTGCTGGGACCGTCTCGTCCGGACAAGATGCCGCCCCCTGCACCTTGTCTCTGGGTAAAAGGATCCAGCCAGGTTGGCTAATGCTAACCTGCTAACAATAGTCCGCCAGCTGCTACTCCGTAAATCGGAGAAACTAAACTTTGTAAATCGGATAAACGCCAATGCCAAGTTTTCATTCCAGACTGGGAGATGCTAAGGGAGAAGTGGATCAAAACGACAGATTCGCAGCAGTGAAGGACCGAACTTTATAATAAAACAACACACGTTTGTTTGTAGCCGGCAGTCTGCACAGTCGTGTTGGCAGGCTTGCATTAGCCAGCTCGATGACGTGCCTAACTTTGTGCGGCTGAAAACACACAAGCATCTGAAAGTGTCTCCTTTCTTGGCAGTCCCCAGTTGTTCCACTGGAAACAGGGAGGTACAGACCCGATTTTCAGATGTTTGTGTGTTTTAAGACGCACAATGTTAAGCACGTCAGTAAACGCTAGCTGGCTAATGCTAGCATGCTGTGAAGTGCCGGTGTCGTGCGGTGTTGTGCCCCACCGGCGACAAACAAACGTGTGTTTTATTATAAAGTTCGGCCCTTCACCGTGGCGAATCGATCGCTTTGATCCAGCTTTTGATCCAGTATCACTTCAGTCTAGAATGAAAACTTAAGTATGTTTGGAGTTTATACGATTTAAACAGTATAACAGAGCAGGAACGGCTGATGTTAAAAGGGCCCGGAAGAGGAAATGCCCAAATACCGGGAAGTTCCGGTAAGCGTGATAATCCCCTATTAGCCAACTCTCCTGGATCAAGAGTATGTTTTTTAAGTAGAGGTTTTATTACTGCAGTCTTAAAGGACTGAGGTACATATACTGTCAATAGAGATGAATTCATCAGATCTAATGTGTTAATTAAAGGAAAAACGTCCTTAACCTCATTAAAACCACCTGAGCGCTGGCGCCCAGTTGTACCACTGCTCAGGTCAGTCAACAACGCGCATGCAAATACGAACATGCCTACATCGGTAAAGGTTTAACTGTTCGTATTTAAGACTGCAGTGGAGATTGTGAAGAATCTAAGCTTTCTCCCTTTCTCTTATGTTGCCAACTTTCCAGCAGTTTGTCAGCTGCTCCACCAGAGAAAAATAAGATGTTGGACTTATTTTATGCAAATACTAAGAATGCATACAGCTCCTCTGCCCTGCCTCTTTTAGGAAGATCAGATCATAATCTGGTTCTTCTCACCTCCACCTACAAGCCCATCGTTCAGCAGCAACCAGTCATTAGGAGGACGATTAAAACCTGGTCTACTGAGGCTGAAGATGCTCTGAGAGGGTGCTTTGAGGCCACAGACTGGAATGTCCTCTGTGAACCTCATGGAGATGACATCAACACCATGACTGAGTGTGTGACAGATTACATAAACTTCTGTGTGGACAGCATCGTTCCAACAAGAACAGTGAGGTGCTTCCCCAATAACAAACCCTGGATCACCAGTGGCCTGAAAAAGCTGCTGAACATCAAAAAGAAAGCTTTCAGGGATGGAGACAGGGAGTTACTGAAGACCACACAAAGACAACTGAAAACACAGACTAAGAAGTGAAGGAGGACGACAGGAAGAAGTTGGAGAGCAGCTCCAGCAGAACAACGTGAGGGATGTGTGGTCGGGAATGAAGAAAATCACTGGCTTCAAGTTAAAGGGGGACCAGACTGATGGAGGTCTGGACAGAGCTAACGAACTGAACATGTTCTTCAATAGGTTCAGTTCCCCCCCCTGCCGACAACCCAACATTCCACACACCCTCCATGAGCCCACAGCTTTCCTGTCCCATCTCCACTCTGTCACCCTGCACCTCAGTCATGGACCTGAACACAGCCTCCTCTCCCTCCACATCAGGACATCCTGAGACCTCCTCTGTCTCCACCTCCAGCCTGACTGTCTCCTGCTTCCAGGTCAAGAAACAACTAGAGAAACTGAACCGGAACAAGGCTGCAGGTCCAGATGGTGTCAGTCCCAGAGTTCTCAAGACCTGCTCAGAACAACTATGTCCGGTTCTCCAGCACCTTTTTAACACCAGCCTGAGACAGAACAGAGTTCCTGTGCTGTGGAAAACATCCTGTCTTGTCCCTGTCCCTAAAAAACCACAACCAGCTGAACCAAATGACTACAGACCAGTTGCCCTGACCTCTCACATCATGAAAGTCCTGGAGAGACTCTTACTGGCTCACCTCAACAAGCAAGTCAACACCTTTCAGGACCCATTACAGTTCACTCAACGTAATGGGCTTGGGGTTGAAGACGCCATCATCTGCTCATGAGAGCCCACTCTCATCTGGACCAGTCAGGCAGCACTTTGAGGGTCATGTTCTTTGATTTTTCAAGTGCATTTAATTAGGGTTGTCAAGATACTAAAATTTCAAACTCGATATCGATATCTAAAAAAATATTCGATACTCGATACCATTTTCGATACTACAGGGGAAGAAAAGAGACAAATATTTCAAAACATAAATATTTGTATGAACTTGAAACTCTCTTATCTTATGCTTGTTAAATAAAAGTGGAAATAAATGCAAAAAAAATATACCCAAATATAATGCAATTTGACAATATTTTGAGGTTGTCTGAGGTATTATATTTTTAATATGTAAAACATCCAAAATCTAAAAGTGACAATAATAATAAAAAAATATACAAACAACAGTTTTCTGAGGCAATGCAAAAAAACCAAAACAACTGGTTTTGACTTTGTGCAAACTATAATAATTGTAATAATAATAGCAACAATGACGCCATTTTTGGTTTGAGGTTAACACAAAAAAATAGAACAATATTTTGAGGTATTAAACTATTCAAGTTGACAGCAACCAGTTGTGAACAGGACAGCAGTACTCGTTCTCTCATTCATCTTAAAAGTATTGGTGAAATGAAGGAGTTCTGCTGCAGATAATGTTACATAGAGATCCGCTGCCTCCTTCACCCGCATTATACAGCGATCATACACAGACGGCGAGAAATGTAAATATCATCCGAAGAAATTAGAGTGACACGGAAATGTTACCGGTGAACGCACCATACACCTATTTCTTAAGGTCCAAGTTGGGAAATGCGAACTAGCAGTGGCGCGAACCGTCACTAATAATGCGTTTTTAGGTTACATAATAAACGGGAGCTTTAAGTAACTAACCTGTCTGAATTCATCATGAAGGCCAGGATGTCGGTCAATGTCGATGCTTTGCTAGGTTTGCTGTGCTGCTGGACTTCGTCGCACTGTTTGCACAAAGACCTGTCTACGTGTTTCGCTTTTCCTTCCTCGTCTGCTGCATGTGAAATACATCCAAACAGACTTTTTCCTTCTTCATTTTCTAATAAGACCATCTGGTCTGGACTTCCAGCAGCAGAAACATGAGCTGTCACGATCTCCGCCTGCCTGTCAGTCGGTCAGCCGCTGTTTACCTGCCGGCTGCTGCCTGTCGTGTGCGCGCGCACTGTAGTATCGATACCATGGCAAAATTAGTATCGTTGTCGATACTGCGTTTCAGTATCGATACTTTTCGGAGCATCGATATTTTTGACAACCCTACATTTAATACTATTCAGCCTGCTTTGCTATGTCAGAAGCTCCATAACTTCCAGGTGGATCCCTCCACAACCACCTGGATTTACGACTACCTCACAAACAGACCACAGTTTGTGAGACTGAAAGGTTGTGTGTCTGAGATGGTGGTCAGCAGCACTGGAGCACCACAAGGAACTGTACTCTCACCATTCCTCTTTACACTGTACACCTCAGACTTCCAGTACAACTCTGAGTCCTGTCATCTGCAAAAATACTCTGACTCTGAAATTGTGGGGTGTATCAGTGATGGACAAGAAGCCGAATACAGGGAACTTGTCAATCAGTTTGTGAAATGGTAACAATCAGCTCATCTTAAATACCAGCAAGACTAAAGAGATGATTGTTGACTTCAGGAGGAGCAAGAATAAGCAGCATAGTCTTGTCTACAGAGATCATTCAACGTCTGCACCAAGATGTTGCAGATCTTCTACAAGTCTGTTGTGGAAAGTGCAATCAGCTTTGCAGCATCTGCTGGGGAAGCAGCATCAGAATCAGAGACTTGAAGAAACTAAACAAGCTGATCAAGAAAGCTGGTTCTGTGCTGGGGAGAACTCTGGAGCCGCTGGAGCTGATCGTTCAAAAAGAATGCTGCACAAGCTGATGAAGATGATGGCGGACTCTTCCCATCCTCTCCACAACACGGTGAAGAATCAACAGAGTGTGTTCAGTGGGAGGCTGCGTCAGGTTCACTGTAGGACGGGAGAGATACAGGAATTCATTCCTGCCAGCAGCATCACCCTGAAGAACAAGACTGACTGACTTTTTTGTTTATTTAAAAAAAAAAAGAAAAAAAAAAGTGAGCTTTTACAATACTGAATTTCTCTTCTGGGATGAATAAAGTATTTTTCATTCATTCATTCATTCATATTTCTGTAATCAAATTCCTTCATGCATGTAGCAGCAGATGACATCACTCCGCTGCCAAATACAGGAAGTAAAACTTTGTAATGTTTCTAAGCAGCTTAACAATCAAAATGCAACGAAATGCAGGTTAGTTTTATTTGTAACATTATTCTATTAACATGGAATTTACACAGATAGTCTTACGTTAAAAAAATGTCGAATGTTCTTTGAAGTGGATAAGATTGTTTTTAATGGCAGGCTAGCAGATTCCTATTGACTTACACTAGCATTAGCATCGGCGACCTCCTGGAACTAGAATAACGGGATGAAATATGTTGAAATTGTTTCCAGTGATCAGTAGGATCTTGGCTCACTGGAAAATGAGGCCCTATGTCAAAGATCCTGAACTTCCCCTTTAAGTTGTACTTAGTGGGCTGAGACAGTAACATTGTTGATGATGCTTCCTAAACAGGAGAAAATTGAACAGCACTATGTCTTCATTTCGGCAAATAATTTCCCAGCGATGCATATAGCCTATAAACATTTAGGTATTTGTCAGCGGACAGTGAAGCCATGGCTGTAGCCACTGGTAGCCTGGTGTTCTTCAACCCTGGTCCTCGGGGACCCCTGGGAAGAATCTACGCTCAGAGCGATGGTGAATGAAGGTGTGACACAGTGTTGTGGTCAATGTGAAGCGTGCGTGTCAGAGACAGTAGGGGTGTCCCCGACTAAGAATTTTCATAGTCGAACCGGATTCGTCAGGCTATTGTCATTCGTCGACGATAGTCGAATCATGCTTTGTTCCCCACCTATTGATCGATAATCTCATTAGCATCTTTTCCTGCTCCAGAGAAAGAGCTCTAACACCTCATTTAATAAATTAAATTTTTCACTTGGCATGAGATAACAACAGGACAGTCTCCGTGAACTTTCATTTTTCTATATCACTGATTAGGCTATAAAACATGTCTGCTTGTTTATAACCATTAAAATATTTAACAAAAAGAAAATTTGAAGGTATGTTGGTGTAAAACAGTTCATTAATTAGATTTTTATCTTTCAGTTAACACTGCAGGCATAAACCTAATATTTTTTTATTTGTTTCTTTTTCTTTGCTTAACAATTTAAAGTCGGGAAAAGAGAATTGAAACGGCGTAACAGCCGTTTTGCGCGGCACACGGTCCAAATGTCAAACATATTAAGCGGAATTCCAAAAGAAAAACCTTCACTGAAGGTTGTTGCTGTTTACTTGATAGTGTGCTCTTATTGGAGCAATTAAATTACGTAGAATGATGGAACTACGTAGAATGATGGAACTACGTAGAATGATGGAACTACGTAGAATGATGGAACTACGTAGAATGATGGAACTACGTAGAATGATGGAACTACGTAGAATGATAGAACTACGTAGAATGATGGAACTACGTAGAATGATAGAACTACGTAGAATGATGGAACTACGTAGAATGATGGAACTACGTAGAATGATAGAACTACGTAGAATGATGGAACTACGTAGAATGATGGAACTACATAGAATGATAGAACTACGTAGAATGATAAGCTGCTGTCTGATTCAACTGTTTCTGAGCAGAGAGACAAAGCTGACAGACCATAAACAGGAACTTTGATTCTCACTCTGGACATTCACATGACCTCATCAGTGCACAGCAGATCATATTATACACCCAAAACCCCAGAAAAGTGAAATTTGATGTCATGGCACCTTTAACAATAAACCGACAGGAGAATCTCCTCTGGATGGAGGAGTGAAGGTGGGGGGGGGATGTGCTGAACATCACAGTCATGATTATTCCACAACTTGCTGGATGGTGCAGCATCTTCTCCTGGTCTCTCCCGTTCACGGAGAACGGCTCCACATGTGCACTCAACAGCTGACGCAGCGAGACGGCGGTCCAGTTCAGGACAAAGATAAAAGTGCTGCTTAGGGAGTCTGATATCAGCCGCAGGCTTCATGATTCAGGGCATTATGGTCCTTAAAAATGCGCTCTTTCCTGATACAATCTGAATAATCCTCCAGCAGCACCAGCGCATCCATCTGGAGCTTTACGCACAGGAGTAGACGCGATGTTCATGTCTGTCAGACTGTTTCCACCTTCACAGACTGATGCTATAAATCAGTGGAAGAAACTACAACGATGATGTGACAGGTGAGTGTCCTTCATCATGTCTCTGGCTACTTGGTCATGGAGACATCTCTGGCTGAATGGTCAGCGCGCGCGACTCACCAGTAGACTGCGGTTTAAACCCGCCTGCCCGGCGCATCTTGCTTTATGCCACACTTATAATAACAGAATTATTCCGCTGCTAACAGACCTATGACATGAATTTTTAAAAGAACAAATGAATATTCTATAAAAATCAAATGTTCAGCCCCCTCCTACTGCAGAATGGTATGATCTTTGCTTGGTAACCACATGTTGAGACTATTCGACTTAGAAACTCACAGTCAAAGCTCAGTCCTAGAAACGAATCGTCGACTATTTGGGGACACCCCTAGTAGAGAGCATCTTAAAGTGACAGTGGTGAATCTTTAAAGGCACTGTACCTGATTTTGCACATTTTCTAACCACGGGCGAGGTGAACAGTGTAGTTTGAACTGTAAGCCCCGCCCCTAACTGTTTCTCCCAGTGAGAAACGCTCCTTCCTTCCTTCTTTTTCTCTCCTCCCACTCGTCATGCATGAAATAACGTGCACATCACACTCGTGCAGAAAGAAACTCTCCAGAGAAAAGTTGCATCTTCCAGTGACTTTCGTGTTCTGGTTGCAGTAAATGGCTGCGGATCAGCTAAATGACATCTTCTGTCATAACCGGTAGTTTACCGTAACTACAGTTATGTACACAGATGCACAATTATGACGAGTTATGATGTTATAGGCAACATTACTACATGACAACTTGTGGGGGGGGGGGGGGGGGGGGGGGGGGGGGGGGGGGGGAGGGGGGGGGGGGGGGGGCGGCGGGGTGTGAGGGGGGCGGGGGGGGGGGAGGTGGCCTACATGGGATTAGCCGGTAACCGAAGGAAAAGTTCATCGAAGTGCTGGCCTGTGGTGTGTTTGCTCTGTGCATGGCAACATCTGATCCACATGACGTTTCCATACACCTGGCTCCAACCGTCCGAGAAACGGGGCCCGTTTGTTCGTTAATCACACCTTCTGTCCTTTTCCTCTCCCTCCTGTAGCACGAACAAGGACAGGCTCACCCGCCTCGAACTGTCTGTCTTTGGCACGCCCCTGCCGACGAAGCAGCTGAGACCCTGTGACTGGCGCACCGCTCAGTCAAGCTAATAAAGTCGAGCCGAGACGCAGCCGGCGCTTAAACAACATGCTGGAGCCTAGTTGTGGATGGGGGGTGTTGCGATAAGTTAACAGGAACGTGTCGCCTGTTGAACTGATGCAGCGCCCTGGAGACTTAAGGATGTTTGAACGTTGTACAAAACGTTGCAAGGTGGGAGGGTGGTAAGGTGCTGAGCGGACATGTTTAACTCATTGATCTAGGAAGCGGTAACTCCTCTGAACAGAACGCGGTCGTGTCGCTTACAAGAACGTGAGGAAGCGGGCGACTGAAAGAGTTCTAAAACTTGAATGGTTACAGCAGCGAGCGTCCATAACCGCACCCGGGCCACGGAATGCGCATCGACCACGACCAGGTACATGTGTCCTTCAAACGGACCAGCAAAGTCCACGTGAATCCTTCCCAGGGACTGGAGGCACATCCATGGATGCAGAGGGGCCAGACTTGGCTCTCTTTGCACCCGCTGGCAAGAATGACAGGATTTGGCTTGGGCTCTATCGTGAATCAATGTTGGGCCACCACACATGACTCCGTGCCAAACCCTTCATCCTTACCACACCTGGGTGTGCAGTGTGGAGCTCCTTTAATACACATGAGCGGAATTTTGGTGGCACAATTACTCGGGAACCCCACATCAGGCATCCTTGTTGTTTGTGAGCTCATGCCGACGCAGCAGAAAAGGTGCCAGCTCCCAGCATCTTGAAGAAGGGAAATGCCCAGTTGCGACCATTTCCACCATGCGGACAGGACAGGGTCAGACATGGTCTCATGTCTGATCTCCGTGCTGCTGATTGGTAGTGTCTCCAGCTGGGATGTGTAAAACACATCTACAGTGTCTGTCTTTGTTTATGTGTGTGTGGAAGTGGTAAACGAGAAAGTCCATAGCATTAGCATGTGACTCACCCTTGCGGTACTCAATGGTGTAATCGTGGCCCGACAGCAGCAAAGCCCAGCGCTGTATCCTGGCGGCAGCATAGATGGAATACTTTTCAGTGGGCTAGGATGGAAGTCGGGGGGCGATGGTCGGTAAGCAGAGTGAATTTATTGCCATAAAGGTACTGATGAAACTTGCGGATTCAAAAAACTTTGCAAGGCTTCCCGCTCAATTTGAGCATAATTTTTCTCTGCATTGCTTAGGGTCCTGGAAGCATAGGCGATGGGTTTTTCCTCGCCATAGGTAGGATATGTGAGAGCACAGCCCCACCCCATAGGGTGAGGCATCACAAGCTAGGCGGAGGGGCAGATCAGCATTGAAGTGAGTCAACACATCCTGAGAAACCATATGCATTTTAGCCTTTTGAAAGGCTGCCTCCCGCTTTTGACCAGTCCATTTTTGTCCCTTTTTTAGCAGCGCATTAGCGGGTTAGAACCGTGGCAAGATCCGGGATGAAGCGTCCATAATAGGTTATCATTCCAAGGAAAGAACGCAGTTGACTGACATTGCTGGGTGCAGGTGCCTCCAGAATAGCACGTACCTTATTGGAGACTTGTGGAGCCCCCAGCATCGATAATGTGACCCAGATACTCGACTGAGTCCTGGAAAAACAAGCACTTCTCCTGTTTGACGTGCAAACCGTACTCTTCTAGCCGTCCTAAAACTGCATCAGAGTTCAGATGAGTCTCTTCATCTGGTCCACTCACCAGAATGTCATCCAAGTAAAGTGAGTAAAAGGAAGTCCAAAAGCACTTGATCATAGCTTTCTGGAATAATGCTGGTGCAGATGCTATACCGAACGGCAAAGGTTATAGCAGAACAGACCTTTTTGTGTTGAGATAGTAGCAACTTCTTTGACTCCTCCTCCACTTCCATTGAAGTAAGCATTAGATAAATCAGTTTACTAAAATGTTGGCCCCCAGCCAGGGATGCAAACAAATCCTGTGCGTGGAATGGGGTATTTGTCCACACAGAGAACTGGGTTGACTGTGACTTAAAATCTCCGCAAAGTCTGATTGAGCCGTCTTTTTTGTTCACCGGAACCACAGGTGTCGCCCAATCACTGTGGTCCACTGGTGAGATGACACCAAGTTCAGTGAGACGTGCCAGTTCATTCTCCACCTTTGGTCGAAGAGCATAAGGCACATTACGTGGGGGACAGAATTTGGGCACACAGTCAGGTTTAAGGGTGACTCTAGCTTTAATCCCTTGCAACTTGCCCAATTTGGGGAGAAAACAGCAGAATGTCTCTTTAACACACTTTCTAATTTGTCTTTGTTGCCTTTTTCCGCCACAAGCACAGATTTCAAGTCTTTCCAGTTCAGTTTGATGGCTCTGAGCCACTCTCTGCCAAACAGTGGGGGAGCATCAACTTTAACGACGTACAGAGGTAAATCAGCAGTCTGATTATTTAGTCTTACTTGTACTTTAATAACTCCCTCAGGTGCGAGAGGCTCTCCTGTGTATGTTTTCAGAACAACATCTGTAGGCTGCAGAGGCACTTGCCTCAACTTACTTTCATACAGTCCCACTGGGATCAGTGACACAGCAGCCCCCGTGTCCAACTCCATCTCCATTTTCTTTCCATTCACTGTAGGCAGCACAGTGATGCGGTTGTACTTCCTGTTATGGGTAACTGAGTTCAGTGCCAGATCATCATCCGTACTAGAGCCAGTGTCCTCACTTTCACTATCATTAGCTTCGACGTGATACACTCGCTTCTTTTTATCTCTGAATTTGTGTTTGGCTGAGTTACCTTTAAACTCCAGCTTCCCCTCTCTTTGTTTCTTAACCGGTTTATTTTTAGTCTTACACATCCGCCCAATGTGGCCCTTTTTACCACACTGGTGACAGTCACGGTCTTTGTACCAGCAGTCCTCCTCAGCATGGTTTGTCTTACCGCACCTTCTGCATCTGGCCTGAGGTGCCTGTGGAAGCACAGCATTAACTTTGAGCGAGCCGCTTAACTGCTGCGCATCCCGCGCCACCGTCTCAGCTGACACCGCGAAGTTGACTGCTTTCTTAAATGTTAGATTTTCCTCAGTCAACAAGCGCTTCTGCACAGTCTCACTTTTGAGTCCACACACAAATCGGTCCCGTAGTGCGTCCTCCAAATACGCACCAAACTCACAATGTTCGGAAAGTCTTTTTAACACCGCCACATACTGCGCCACAGATTCTCCTTCCTCCTGATTCCTTTTGTGGAAGCGGTACCTCTCTGCGATCACCAGCGGCTTCGGAGCGAAATGATTCCTCAAAACATCCACAATGTCTTTGTAATCCATATCTCCGGGCTTTGCAGGAGCGATCAAGTTCCGCAGCAATCCGTATGTCTTCGGGCCCAACACACTTAGTAACACCGGGACTTTCTTGGCGTCCCTTATGTCATTAGCGAGCACATAATGTTCAAAACGTTCAATATACGTGGGCCAGTGCTCAGTGGACTCATCAAAAGGATCTATACGTCCTATCATACCAGCCATGATGCCTCAGTCGTCCGTGACGAGCAATCTCAAAACGTTGAAAACTTCGTGCAGCAGCCTTTAGCCAGCTAGCTCATTAGCTAGCCCCCTCGTTGCGTGGACGTCCGTCGGTCACCGACACTTGCCAAACCCACACAATATGCAGCGGGACAGAGCGTTGGAGCCACACCTCGTCGCCAGTTTATATTATGTTTCTGGGTGCTATCTGCATGCACGTAACTCTTACACATCAGTCTGACACAGTGCTCGCGTTGACAGGCTACTCCATTGGCAGCCAACCATTTATTCAGCTTCTTCTATATGCTTACAACAGAACAGTGCAACCCGTGAATAATCTAGTGTGCGCCACCTAGTGGCTGCCAATTCACCATCTTAATGTCAATACATAACAACAACCTTAAAGGGGAAGTTCAGGATTTTTGACATAGGGTCTCATTTACAAGTGAGCCAGAATACTACTTATCACTGAAGACGGTTTCAACATATTTTATTCCGTTATTCTAGTTCCAGGAGGTCGCCAATGCTAATGCTAGTGCAAGTCAATAGGAATCTGCTAGCCTGTCATTAATAACAATCTTATCCACTCGACAGAACATTCGAGGCAAATCATTTATAACTTCAGACTATCTGTGTAAATGCTGTGTTAACAGAATAATGTTACAAATAAAACTAACCTGCATTTCGTTGCATTTTGATTGTTGCTGCTGAGAAACTTTATAAAGTTTTACTTCCTGTATTTGGCAGCAAAGGAATCTGATTACAAAAAATATAAAGTCTAAACTACGGCGACGTCTGAAAGGCATGAGGATATGTTGGATTTTGAAGATGATTTAGAACTTTTTTCATCAAACTGTCACCATGTCTCTATGAACCAGAATACACTGGCAAAGGTAGTAAGCTGGTAAGAAACTAGTTCCTCAATATGTAATGCAGAATTTGTCATACAAGGCTAGTTTTACTTTTTTAACACACGAGTTTACTAGTTTAACACAACATTTACACAGATAGGCTTGCTGATTTGCCTCGGATGTTCTGTCGAGTGGATAAGATTGTTATTAATGACAGGCTAGCAGATTCCTATTGACTTACACTAGCATTAGCATCAGCAACCTCCTGGAACTAGAATAACGGGATGAAATATGTTGAAACTGTCTTCAGTGATAAGTAGTATTCTGGCTCACTTGTAAATGAGGCCCTATGTCAAAAATTCTGAACTTCCCCTTTAAAGTTTCTAACCAGCCACTTTGAGAAGAAGTGATGTAAAGCTTTGTCACGTTACGGTGTAAATATCACTTTGTATTATATACGGTAGACCAGCAGAGGCAGTGCCAGCACCCGAGGACATAACATGTTACTAAGAAGAAAGTTGTTGACCTGTCCAGGTGGGCTTCCAGTCCACATTCAGTCCGAGGCGTCCAGCTGCTCTCTACCGTCAGTACAATCCACCGAGAACACAAACTTTATTCCCTCTGTGGTCTCTAATGCGTTTCAAGTTTCTCTCCTCCTCAGTTTTGATGCTTACAGGCTGTTTTGCTGAGGTATCGCGATTTTCCCTTCGGTAGACGCCATACGGTTCTGTTTACAAGCGCTGCCGAGGAGGGTGCTCCTCGTTAGAAAACGCTGTGAGTGGCTGATTGGAAACCGAAACTTATATAGAATGAACCGCATTGGCATGGGAAGAGCGTCACGCCATCCTTAGAAACCTAAACTAAAAAGGCCTGGATTCATGCATATACGCAATCAATGAGTGATTTATTTTTTATGAAATTACCCCTTTTAACACACATTATACCATGTAGAAAGCATTTTTCTTAAAGAGATCAAAATAAAATAAGGTACAGGGCCTTTAAGGCTTCAGAAAAGCCCCGTTTCCACCCGCGGGTCTGGGTCGGGTCAGGTCGGGCCAGGCCGGATCGGGTGGGTTTTGGTACGGATGTGTTGATTTCACGCTGCGTCCCCACAGCAACCTGTACCCACTCTGGAGGTGCTGGACAGCGCTGCTACGTGACCGCGTGACATCATCGCCATGCAGCGCCGTTTAACCAAAACACCGGCACCACACATGACAGAAACAAAAGGAGTCAAAAGGAGTTGTTTTTACGCTTGGTCACGCGGGAAGTGAGATTTTTCAACAAATCAATGTATTGCTTTGCATTAGCTCCACCTCTTTGGTCCGGATCGGTTAGATCAGTACCCCTACCGAAGGGTGCCAAAAAAGTAGGCCGGGTCGGGTCGGATATAAGGGTACCCGTCCCAGTTTTTATCTGTGGAGACGCAAAAAAACGTGGACCGATCCGGCCCGACGCGACCCAGACCCGCTGGTGGAAACGGGGCTATACAGACACAGAGCGTAGTCACATTTCTTTTAGGTTGTTTTTATGTTTACAGCATTTTTAAAAATACTCTCAAAAGGAATTATGTGCCTGAGAATTGCACGACACTCCCTCTTTAAGAGTTTGAGGTGAGAAAATATCCTGTCATTTTACAGGCCCATTCAAACCTTTATCAGTTAAATCATATTGGTCTGGTAGAAGTCTAATTGAGCACTTGTGCATCAGCTATAAAATTAACAGTTGATCCTTTGTTAGTCTTATTTATGGATGTAACGATATGGAAATATCATATCACGGTTATTGTGACCAAAATGGTCACGGTTATCATTTTTATCGCAAATTATAGAAATACCCCCACCATCTTTAAAAATATCCAAAGTGGGTCTAACTGGGGGGGGGGGGGGGGGGGGGGGGGGTCTTCTTGGTCCTTTTTAAAGGGGGAAAAATGTCAACACAACTCTCCATGTGAGTGCCTTCGTTGCCTTTTGCCATGTTTTCATAAATTAAACTGTTACAGCCGCCTCTCTTTTCTTTGTTTGCAACTTGCACTGATAGTTTGGAGTTGGGATAGCTAGGCCTTGTTTTGTTGTAGTTGAGTTTTGGTTACAGGTTTTAGTTTATGGTACTGCTCGTTCCCTTTTTGGTTCCTAGACTAGGTTTGTGTTGGTTCTCCCCATTTGGTTCCCCCTTTCAGTGTTAGGCTTTGTCTGTCCCTTTTATTTGTTCCTTTGAGCAGCATCTCTAACCCCATCTCCTTTTCAGTTTAGTTTTTCCAGGTTTTGTGTTTGCCTCAATCGCTTCATGAACAATCAAACATTTTTACTCCACCTTTCACCATCTGAAACCAGTCTTTTGTTTGCACCCCCAACCCCTAGCAGAGCTGGGACGTAACATAAACATTGCAAACTGCGACTGCTGCTGCTTGTCCAGCCATTGAGCAGCATCACTGGGAGTTTTCAAAGTGCAGTAATCTGTCACGGTTTTAACGAGATTGAAATTTGAAATGGTATCACTAATTGTTGGTATTTTTTTCACGGTTAACCATTTTACCGGTTATCGTTGCATCACTAGTCTTATTATATTATACATAAAGTCTGTGTTTGAAAGGACCTGCCCTGAAGGATAAGAAATGTGTGAATAACTATTTGTAACAGGTATACCGTACTTACTATTGATTGGGATCAATCCATCAGTTGTTTGTTCTGCATGGGGAGTGTACCTAACTTATCACATGTCTACATCAGACAAAGAGTCCATGCAATGATTCATGGTCCCCACGTCATTGTGGAGACCATGGAGAGATCGCTGAGCTGCCTTACAATGGTGCGCTCTGAGGCAGCGTGGAGCCCCGCAGCCGTCACGAGGACTCTGGCTGCCGTAGCTGATGTCCACAGTCGCAAACCAAAGATGAGATCATGGGTTGGAATTGCTGTGAAGTTAGCTGCCACAAAGGGAACAGCAAGAGCAGTCCATGAAGGCAACACAGCAGACATCATGTCCCTGTGAGAAACCAGCTGCTTTGATGTACTCCTCAGGTCAGGCCTACTACTCTTTGTGTCCGTCAGAGACACACAGATGTTTTAGAGACATCAGAGGGAGGCGTATCCTTTCCTTAGCTCAGCTTATGATAACTGCCCCAGGAGTTAGCAGCCCAGATGGAGACTGACGCCCTGACGACTGACTAAAGGGATTTGTAAATCAGCCGGCCTGCTCAGAGCTCTATACAAACCCTTCATGCCAGATTTATAAGCTGGAGGGGCAGAGGGGATGTGGTTCATCTAGGTTGACCGGAGGCGGTGTGTGCCATATGCATGCATGTGCAGAGGAGGGAATTATGAATCTACTGTCATTTAAATGAGGAGGGGCCATGGTGATATTCGACAGCCAAATTCTGAGGCATCTGGCTTGTTCTGCTTTGCCAGAGACATTCTCAGTGTCCTTACCTGAACAAGTTTGTATTTGCATGTGAGAGAGCGTGACTCATCTTTTAACAATGGTTTTAACACAGCTGAAAGCCCTCTGCTTTTCTCATCTGAGGTTTTTGTTCAGCTAATTAATGAATCTGCTATTTGATGTAACTAATTAAATCTTCATTTACAAGGCCTCCCTCTCACTGATGTTTTTTTAAATTGATACTGAGTTTTCTTTCTTTTTAATTAATGCACAATTGTAGTTTCTGCCCCGAGCATGGCAGTGGCTCTCTGAGAGTTTGCAGCTTTTACTCAGAGGGTGGGATGGCTTTACAGATGATGAGTTAAAAATATAAACTGGAGCTGTAGCATTTTGTCTCTGAAACAATAATCTAACCTCAGTTTCACTCAACACCGCAAAACAGTGTGGCTCCCTCACTGGGTTCTCTATATCCACACATACATCCTGTTGTCAGAAGTCTTGGAGTTACTCTGGATGGTGCGTTAAAACTGGACAAACAGGTCAACTCTGCTCAGAGTACAGAGTACAGTCTTTTACCATCTGAGACTGCTAGCCAGGGTGTAGCCATATCTGCCCAGGCATGACATGGAGAGGTGGTTCATCTTCTCATCATGTCACGCCTGGACTACTGTAACTCACTCTACCAAGACCTCTCTAAACAGTCAATACATCGTCTTTAAAGCCAGCTTCACTGGCTACCAGTGGGTTGTAGAATCCAGTTTAAAATTCTGTTGCTGGTGTATAAAGCCCTCAATGCTCTGTCCCCTTTGTACATCTCAGAGCTCCTGGTCCGCTACGACCCCCCCAGGGCTCTGAGATCTTTTTCTCGGGGTCTCCTGGTGATTCCGAGAATTAAATGTACCTCGAAGGGTGGAAGAGCATTTTCTGTTGTGGCCCCCCGTCTATGGAACGCACTGCCACTGTCTGTCAGATCTGCTGAGTCTGTCACCATGTTTAAGTCAGCACTTAAAACCTTTCTCTTTAGCCAGGCGTTTAGAGGTTAATCTCCTTCTGCTATGCTATATTCTTATTGTATGTATGCCTATTTATTCTATTTCTATCTATATTTTTATATTTTGAATTTTGGAATTCTATTTTTATCATGTTTGCCATTTTGTGGTTTCCTCCTCCATATTATTATTACTTTTCCTATGTTTCCCCTGTTTTTAACATATTCAAGTCTTACTTTTATCATTTGTGCTGTCATTGGTCTCTGCTGTTGAGTTTCAAGTGTTTTCGGCCCTTTGTGCCATCTTTGTCTATTGTTAAGCACCTTGGGTGATCAGTTGATTGTTGTTAAGTGTGCTCTATAAATAAATTTGAACTTGAACAGTAGTTATATTTAAAAGTAGGGATGATCTGATCACGTGATGGGAAAGCGGGGCGATCATGTGCTTTCAGGGCGCATTCACAAAGCTTTTCTGATTGGAATCAGAGTCCGTTTGCTGGGAAAGTCCGCTTCGTTTGGGGGAGTTGTGAACGCGCAAATGGACTCTGATCCAGAACAAACAAGTGGACTCGGTCGGCCCACAAACACGGGTCTCAGTCCGCTTCAAGTGGACCAAATACAGAAGTGGACTACAAACTGCTGCTTCCTACAATTGGTTTAGCATGGCATTGTGGGTAAAACGTTGGGCATTGTGGGTAAATGCTACAACAACACACGTGTGGGACTGCAGTACTTATAGAAATGGCTCGTGGTCTGTTGTTCATACTGGGCTCGTCGTTGCAACGTATAAATGCAGCAAGCTTGCTTAAGATAGAATAAAAACACAAAACCGTGACGTTTAATGCTCCATGTTTGCGTACATGTGAAGGTAACAGAAGTTGTGAGAACTTCTTGTTCCTTGTACGTCTTGTCCTCGCCTATGGTGAATCTGAATGCAGCACCACCTCTGGAGAGATGGGGAACATTATTCAGAAGGTTTTGCTTGTTTGGCTATGGTGCAACGTGAACGTGGTCTCGGTCCGGAAGACCACCCCGCCCCCAGCCGAGCCGAGTCCCCAATCGGACCAAGTCTAGCAGTCTATGCTTTCTGAATGCGCTGTCAGACTTGATCAGAATCGGCTGTTACATCCCAATCAGGGATGGGATGTGTTTCCTCTATGTGGATTCAGTAGCGGCGGCCCCCACGGCAGAAGGGGAGAAATGGGGGGGGGGGGGGGGGAGAAGAAAGGGGGGGGGGGGGGGGAAAAAGAGGAAAAGAAAGGGAAAAAAAAAGAAGGAAAAAGGAGAAAAAAAAGGAAAGGGCTATACTGTCAGCATCACGTTTTCAGAATGAAAATGTTTCACATGGACAACATCAGCATTTCTAAGCTGCAGCTGCCTCCACCTGCAGTGCTGAAGCCATCTGCTCTGCACATAAATGCATTGTGCAGGGAGGTGGCGACTCCAACAGCCTCTTAGTACAAGAGTGGTTCGAACAATTCTAACAGCAGCCTTCCTGTGTGGAGTTTGCATGTCCTCCCCGTGTATGCGTGGGTTCTCTCCGGGTACTCCGGCTTCCTCCCACCATCCAAATACATGATGTTAGGTTAATTGGTCACTCTAAATTGTCCCTAAGAATGAATGTGAGTGTGAATGGTTGTCTGTCTTTCTGTGTCGGCCCTGGGACAAACTGGTGACCTGTCCAGGGTGAACCTGCCTCTCGCCTGATGATAGCTGGGATAGGCTCCAGCAACCCCCGCGACCCTGAACTGGATAAGCTGTACGGAAAATGATGAAATGATAAAACTTCATAAATAATGAGATAGTGTTTTCAGTAGATTTGGTTCATCATTTCTTGAAAACACCTACAATCCCAGAATCAGCTTCTTCTGATGAGAAAATGCCACATATGGATTTTTAATATGGATGAGTTATAATGTTGTTTAGAAAATAAATGCGTCGACTTCAGATTCATCTATACAACACTAATGTTGGTATCCATAATATCATTACTTATTGAGCTATTTGTTTTACTAGTTCTCCACAGTCTGGTGCCATAACCCCCCTCTCCGACCAGTGGTGTCATCATAGCTACAGCATGTTGTAAGGGGAAACTGTCCTGGATGTCTTTCTCTCAGTTTCATTGCATCATAGAAGTACTGGATCGGGACTTGGGCTCTGGGGGAAACCCTGATCAGGACATCTGATTTGATGATAAGATTTATGGATATGGTTTGTATAAACCCTCTCCAGGGATGTGTTTTTGGTCTTAGTTCTCCTGCTTCCCTAACCTCTGTGTAACTTCCAGTCAGCCCACAGTTCCATTTGTGAAGCGCTTATACAACGAGTGTTATTGACTTGTTATGGTTCTTTTGACAGGCTGGTTGTAAAGCATGAATGCAGTCCTTGTCTCTGGAGGGATCAGATGCTCCTGTCCTTTCTCTCCTACAGGCTATCTCCTGCTCTCCTTTCTTTCTCTGTGTCAGTGTCATATACATCATGAGGGCAGCAGAATATTGCCATTAGTTTTCTTGCTGAATCACTTTGCCAAAATCACTTAAACCGAGCTTCTGGTTGTTTCAGACACTCCAGGCCAGTGGTCTGCAACCCAGCAGCTCTGGAGCTCCATGTGGCCCATCTCTACTGGCTCTCGAGAAAACATAGGCCGCTTCCCCACTGAAATGAGCAAGTTCACGGTTTTCAAACACACTTCGACCTGCTCATAATTTGCATTTGGCTCCTCTCCCACTGACAAAAAAAGCCGGGTCTGATCACCTGCTGGCAGCTTCGTGGCCTCTGTCCACCGCTGCATGTCTTGTGCCGTCATCACGCTGGGTTAGCGTTGATGATATTAGCTATGCAACAGAAATCAGGAAAATAAACAACGAAGAGCAAGCCAGGCTGTACTCCATGTGCTTTCTTGTCCATTGTCAAGATGGAGGAAAACGAGCAGATTATTTTCTAGTGCTGATGGACTGCAGCCGACGTGAATTTATGACTGAAGCAGAGTTGTTTTAGTACTTTATATGACGAGTGACTGAGGCGATGTCACAATGTAGCCATGTACAACCCAATGTCATCACGTAAATTCACGGGTCAAGCTGGTTCTGGTGTTTCCACTGCATGCCGATCGAAGCTGAGCTGCTTGAAGGCGATTTTAAGCTGCGTCGCTTGCCGGGTCGGTAAGTCTTTCCTACTGCCTCTAAAAGCCGATTGTTCGCGGGTTTAAATGGGTTTTTGGAGAAAGGGGAAAGGGGCAATAGAGAGCAGTTTTGCATAGAGAGATTCGTGTACATTTATGGCCAACAATGCTGGCTTACATGTGCTTGATCTGTGCCCAGAAATTAGCGGACAACAAAAAGTTGTTTGAAGATATTTCCAGAACAAACGTGCAACATTTCCTGAAAGTACCAAACTCAAGATGACAGAGAGAGAACAAAGGAATTTCTGAACTTGATCTGACCTGAGGAAAGCTGTCCAACATATTTCAAAGAAGTGCCTCCAGTCCCTAAGCCAGTGCTGCAGGTCTTGTAGAAACTAGGATGTAGTAAGGCTGTTGAATACACGAAAGAATTGTTCATGAAGATATTGTTGAATTTAATAAACTGTCCAGGACAGGAGCATTATTATGAGACAGCTCCTGCAGACTCAGTCATCTGTGATGAGCTTAGCCCTGTGCTGCTGTATCCACCTTCTTCCAAGCCCCCATAAGCAAACGTAAATATGCAAACGACTGCTGGGCCGACCGGAACCAGCATTTATTCACATGCCCGGTGTTGGTATTACTCCACTGTCTAGGAGCTTTTTAGGTAAACTGTGGAACATCAGCTGTCACAGCTCAGACAGACAACGTTACAATCCCTCTGCCTCCTGCACCAGAGGATGACGATGATGAAGATCTGGACAACAATAACATACAGTAGCATTTTAGCTGCTTTCTCAGCTCTGTCATGTCTGACGCAGCGAACCATCTTAACAGCTCCGAGGCTGATCAGCACCTACATAGTAGTAGCTGTAATACTACTAATAATAATAAATAATAATTATTGTTATTATTATTATTATTATTATTTTAGAAGTGCCTTATCAGAGCACCAAGGACCCTGTAGAAAGCAGATAAAACATTCAAACAAGCACGCTAAAACACCAAACATAACAGGTAGCAGAGACAACTACCGAAGAGTTCAGAGTCTAGATCTGAAGAGAGGGAAGGAGTCCACTGAACGGAGATCAGGAGGGATTCCAGAGATGGGAGCAGAGTAGTTCGTAGTAATGAGGTTGTTGGAAGAGGTGGATACGATCTTTTTACGTAAAGCAGATGTTCCTGCATCAGTCTGGATCCTGCAGCCTCTCTCTCAGACCGAGGTGCATGTCCTACACCTCTGTAGCCACAGATTTATCTTCCTCTGGTTGTTCATACAACGGTGAACAACAACATGTTCCTGAACCAAGCATGTACACTTTTTGGGGCAAATCATTTAGAAATGTGATGAATATTCTTGTTGAAATGTTGGAATAAACCAGAAACAACAGCTTACACTGAGTCAGTAATTGGGTTTCCATTACACCTGGAATTTCGCAAAACCTAAACATCGCAATTAAAAACCGCAAATGGAACACCCCCCCCCCCCCCCCCCCAAAAAAAGTCAAATATAGCATAAAAGTTTTTTTGCTCTCATGAGGCGGTTTTTCATACGTTTCGATAAAGAAGTTTTTTCGCAAAAGTGTAATGGAAACTTTTTTTTTTTGTATTTCCAGTCATCAGGCTACTGGCTTAGGTTAACTACGACTGTCCTACTGTGTGTCTGTATGTATGTTTGTGTCTTTAGTGCATTATTGATTTTTGATCCAACTCATCCACATGAGCACACACTGTAGCCCTGATATTTATTATGTTATTGAAGTTGTAGCTGTGTGTTGGTTAGTGTGTGTGTGTGTGTGAGATCTCCCATCCCTAGTGTATCTGTGTGGGACATGTTGTTCCCCTGCGTTGCCCCATTAAAGTGCTGATGACACGACCTTAACTTCAAGTCACTTTAAAACAACACTCCAAGACATAAGTAGTTCTGTGCAGTTAGAAGTTAATGAGACGTGCAATTATGTAAATATCCAATGCTTAAGAGGCTAGCGACAAAGAGCTACTAGCTCTTCGCTAGCGAACCTTACTTCCGTGACGTCAGCGAGATAAGGAGTTGTGGTCCGTTCATTGATTTACATGTATAATCAAAGCCGTGGAAAACATAAAAGATGCTCCAGAACAACTGGACTGGAACTGGTATGTGTGGTGGATCATCAGCCAGTTCAGAAGAGTGACGATGATGTTGATGATGAGGAAGATGGAGATATCCTCCTCCATCTTGGGATCTGATGACCGGAGAAGTCCTCATATAACCGAGCAGCAGCTGTCTGTCCGTACAGCAGCTGTATGACCGATGTGATGAAGCGACGATGGTTGAATGAGAATATTCCAGAGGACATGTCTGCAGTTCCATGTGTTAGAAGTCTCAACGGCTCCAGTAAACAGAAGCTGCAGACAGGAGAGACGTGCAGAGGCTCCGACTGCTACCCGGCAAGTCCGACCTGCTTCTTTATCCTCTTCAGAAAAAATTTCTGAATCTTTAGGAAACTTGAAGGCCCTGTACCTGATTTTATTTTAATCTCTTTTAGAGAATTGCTTTCTACACGGTATAATGTGTGTTAAGAGAGGTAATTTTATAAAAATAAATCACTCATTGATTGTGTATATGCATGAATCCAGGCCTTTTTAGTTTAGGTTTCTAAGGATGGCGTGACGCTCTCCTCATGCCAATGCGGTTCGTTCTACATCAGTTTCGGTTTCCTATCAGCCACTCGCAGCGTTTTCTAACGAGAAGCGCCCTCCTCTCTCGCGTGCACAGCAGCACTTGTAAACAGAACCGCATGGCGTCTGCCAAAGGGAAAGTAGCGATACCGCAGCAAAACAGCCCTTGAGCATCAAAACTGAGGAGGAGAGAGGCTTTAAAACCCAGGAGAGACCAAAGAAGGAATAAAGTTGTCCCTAGGAATAAAGTTTGTGTTCTCGGTGGATTGTACTGAAGGTAGAGAGCAGCCGGACGCCTCGGACTGAATGTGGACTCGAAGTCCGCCTGGACAGGTATTGCTGTCAATAACTTTCTTCTCAGTAACATTTACGTCCTCGGGTGCTGGCGCTGCCTCTGCTGGTCTACCGTATATAATAGTGATATTTACACCGTAGCACGATGAAGCTTTACATCACTGCTTGTCGAAGGGGCTGGTTAGAAACTTTATCAGGCTGTCATGTTGTAACGTCGCCTATAACATCATAACTCGTCATAACTGTGCATCTGTGTACATAACTGTAGTTACGGTAAACTACCGGTTATGATAGAAAATGTCATTTAGCTGATCCGCAGCCATTTACTGTAACCAAAACAGTAATTTCACTGGAAGATGCAAGTTTTCTCTGGAGAGTTTCTTTGTGCACGAGTGCAAAACGTGCACGTTATTTCATGCATGTTGAGTGGGCAGAGAGAAAAGCAAGACCAGGAGCGTTTCTCACTGGGAAAAACAGTTAGGGGGGGGGGCTTACAGTTCAAACTACACTGTTCACCTCGCTCACGGTTTGCAAATGTGCAAAATCAGGTATAGCGCATTTAAATAAACTAACGCTGCACTTACAAACTTTTAAAAATTAACTGGCAATACAACAAAAGGCTAAGTCGTTACTGTTTATCTGTAAAACTGGAAAAGGAACTGAAAAACTGCTATGAAGCCATTGACTTCAATGTTAAATGAGCTGAGAACGTTCTGGGGCAGACGTCACGTCCCGTTTTAGCTAACAGCGCCACAGTCGGTCAGATGCTGAAATGCAGCCATGTTTCCTCATCTATGCAGGCGCGCCTGTTTCTGTTACATAGATAATCATGAAGAACGTTCTGGTCTATAAAACATGTCAAAAACGTGTCATCAGCATGTTAAAGAGTTGCCCTCTCTAAAGCAGATTTGTGGAGTCGACTGTGGTGTACACTTCACTACCTCCTACAGCAGGGCTTCAGCCCCCTGCAACCACATCTCCATGTGGCTGCAGCAGGTCGGTGTACCATGAACCTCGATGATCACTGAGCCTTTTCTTCTTCTTGTCAGGAATGTGTGTAATCTATTGTTCATGCTTTTACATCATACCAGATATGGATTTTACTCAGGCTCATATCTCTTGGCTGCAGCTGATCTAGATTGCAGGTCACCTTTTAACATGAACATAACAGCATGGTCATACAGTCTGGCCCTGACATGAGTGGACTATAACAGTTTTCTTGCTTTGAGCTTGGCATGCCAACGCACAGGAACTGAAATTAAACAATTAAAAGTGGAGACTCTCAGGTTTAATTCAAGGGTTGAACTAGAATATCCTACAAAGCCTTTAGAAAATACAAAGACCTGTTGATCACCTACTTTTAGTTGTCCCAGAGTCCAGGCTGGTAAAACGCTGATCAGGCCTTTCTGGTGGGGGCTCCTGAACTGTGGAAGCAGAGTCCTCTACACTACATAAGACACACTCCAACACCTGCTGGGTTTTTTTTTTTTATATATATATATATATATATATATATATATAATATATATATATATATATATATATATATATATATATATACATATACATACAGTATACAGGTACGACCCAAAAAATGAGAATATCCTGAAAAAGTTTTGTATTTATGTAATTCAACTTAAAAGGCACAATTTACATATTGTATAGATACATACTATGCAAATCAATATATTTTAAGCTTTTATTTGTGTGGATGTTGCTGATTAGGACTTGCAGGTTAAGAAAACCTCAAATTCAAAAACTCCAAAAATTAGAATATTGTATTAAATCAATTATAAAAGGATTTTAAAGCAGAAAAGTCAGGCCTCCTAAAATAAAATCTTGCGTCTGTACTTAATAATTGGTTTGGGCCCTTTTGCATGAATGACCTGCCTTAACCCGGCGTGGCATGGATGCTAGCAGCTTTAACACGGCGTGGCATGAATGCTAGCAGCTTGTGGCATATCTCAGCTGTTATGGAGACCAACATGCTTCCATCACAGCCTTGAGCTCTTCTTTATTGTTTGCTCTCTTCCCGTTCAGCTTTCTCTGACGATGTCCCACATGTTTTCAATGGGGTTCAGGTCAGGTGGGTTTGCGGGCCAATCCAGCATGGTGATCCATGGTTGTTGAAGCAGAATTTGGTAGTTTTGGCAGTGTGGGCAGGTGCCAAGTCCTGCTGGAAGATGAAGTCTGCATCCCCATACTGCTGGTCCACTGAAGCAAGCATGAAGGTCTCCAAAATGTCCTGGTAGACGGCTGCATTGATGCTGGACTTGATGAAGCTCACAGGTCCATTCCTTATGAAGTCCTCCACACGTCTGAAAGGCCCTTTCCTGACCATCTTCTCCAGGCTGCTGTCAGCCCTCCGGCTTCTACACCGTTTTCTTCCACACTTCTTCCTTCCACTTAACTCTCCATTAATGTGCTTTGAGACACTCTGAGAACATCCAGCTTCTTTTCTATCACTTTTTGTGTCTTTTCCACCTTGTGCAGGGACTCAGTGATGGTTTTCTGCACAACTGTCAGATCAGCATCTTCCCCATGATTGTGAATTCTTCTAAACCAAGAAAGGGATTTTTTTAAAGGCTTGGGGCACTTATGGAGGATTGACCTTTACTTCAAGTATTTATTTCTTTTCAGCTGTAGGAGTTTCAGTAAAGTACATGACTAATGAATGTGGAGGATTACCATCCATATAAAGCCCTGCTCTACAGTAAAGCTGGTTTTCTGTCTCTGTGCCAATGACAGGTTGGAAGGTTTCTGATTGTGTTGGCTCCAGGGTCCAGCAGCTGCCCAACCAGTTGACCGCCAGGCTGACGGGATCAGGAGGGGGACCAGCAGTGACACCACAGACCCTCCCGACCACGCTCATCGCGCTTCATCCTCACACCATGTCTATACCCAGCAGCAGCCCAGAAAGAGACAGCTCCAGCGGGGCTCAGCTGGACTGCTCCCCCCCCCCCCCCCTGGCATGGACCCAGACCCCCCCTCCACAGGCAGCCCGGTGCTCAGCCCGGACTCTTCCTCCCATGATGCAGCGCTGTCAGCACCAGCACACTCCCCCGCAGACTCCGAGAACCTGAGTCCTGATGAGCTGGAACTGCTGGCCAAGCTGGAGGAGCAGAACAGGTGAGACGGACGAGCTACCTGTCCGTCCACGCGTGGAAACGGTCCACACGTGGAAGGACAGGTGAGACGGACGAGCTACCTGTCCGTCCACGCGTGGAAACGGTCCACACGTGGAAGGACAGGTAAGACGGACGAGCTATCTGTCCGTCCACGCGTGGAAACGGTCCACAGGTGGAAGGACAGGTGAGACGGACGAGCTACCTGTCCGTCCACGCGTGGAAACGGTCCACAGGCGGAAGGACAGGTGAGACGGACAAGCTACCTGTCCGTCCACGCGTGGAAACGGTCCACACGTGGAAGGACAGGTGAGACGGACGAGCCATCTGTCTGTCCACGCGTGGAGACGGTCCACACGTGGAAGGGCAGGTGAGACGGACGAGCCACCTGTCCGTCCACGCGTGGAGACGGTCCACAGGCGGAAGGACAGGTGAGACGGACGAGCCACCTGTCCGTCCATGCGTGGAGACGGTCCACAGGCGGAAGGACAGGTGAGACGGACGAGCCACCAGTCCGTCCACGCGTGGAGACGGTCCACAGGTGGAAGGACAGGTGAGACGGACGAGCCACCTGTCCATCCACACATGGAGACAGTCCACAGTTGAGGCAGAAAACAACAAACTGATTAATTCCTGTGAGAGGAACACAGCAGGTTTTTGAAGGATTGTGTATCAGTGAGAAGAGGATTCAGAGGAAAATAGTCACATTAAGGCTACGTTCACACCGCAGGTAAATGCGACCTGAATACAATCTTTTCGCATGTGACCCGTATCTGATCTGCTTCTGATTATGTGAATTGCACAAGTCACATTGAAGCTGACATTTCTGGATCAGATTCAGGCCACTTTCATATGTGGTACTGAATCCGATACAAATCCGATCTGTGTCTGTACGGGCACGTCGCACCCATCCGACCTTTTCTGTGAGACCGAGACAGAGGTCCTTATTTCTGCAACAGAGGAGACGGACATGGAATGTAAACAACGGACTGAAAAGTTAAATCATATTTTTCTGGCTCTGATTGCACATTAACCAGTAAACTAATGAAAGTTTTGGGGGTAACTATAATGTGCTCCAGGCAGCTCATTGTGTGCATGAGGGGGGGGGGGGGGGGGGGGGGGGGTGCTGTGGACGAGGACAGAAGAGAAAAGGTGTGAGTGAAATGCATCCGGTAAAGCAAGAGCAGTAGACTGCAGCAGGTAGAGAGAAGAACAAATAAAGCTGCTCCCCTTCAGCATAAAAGCTGCAGCAGGTGCAGAGTTCAGTCTGGAGCCGAACGAAAGCCTCTTCAGCCATGGAGAAGACGGAAAATCACTTGTGTTTCCCAGGATTTGTGGGACCCCCCCTGGGTGCTGTCAGTAATCACATGATCACTGTGATCTATGAGTTTATTTCTACAGTGGCTGAAGTGCTTGATGATGTCCCATCTGTGGAGAGATCTGATTCTCTCAGAACATCTAATCTGAAACATCCTCTTCCACCATCCTGCACCAACACCGCATCCACACACTCCTCTGTACCTACAGATGTTGCATCCACACACTCCTTTGCAGCTACAGATGATGCATCCATACACTCCTCTGTACCTACAAATGTTGCATCCACACACTCCTCTGTACCTACAGATGTTGCATCCACACACTCCTTTGCAGCTGTAGATGTTGCATCCATACACTCCTCTGTACCTACAGATGTTGCATCCACACACTCCTCTGTACCTACAGATGTTGCATCCACACACTCCTCTGTACCTACAGATGTTGCATCCACACACTCCTCTGTACCTACAGATGTTGCATCCACACACTCCTCTGCAGCTACAGATGTTGCATCCACACACTCCTCTGTACCTACAGATGTTGCATCCACACACTCCTCTGCAGCTGCAAATGTTGCATCCACACACTCCTCTGTACCTACAGATGTTGCATCCACACACTCCTCTGTACCTACAGATGTTGCATCCACACACTCCTCTGTACCTACAGATGTTGCATCCACACACTCCTCTGTACCTACAGATGATGCATCCACACACTCCTCTGTACCTACAGATGATGCATCCACACACTCCTCTGTACCTACAGATGATGCATCCACACTCTCCTCTGCAACTGTAGATGTTGCATCCACACACTCCTTTGCAGCTGCAGATGATGCATCCACACACTCCTTTGCAGCTGCAGATGATGCATCCACACACTCCTCTGCTGCTGCAGATGTTGCATCCACACACTCCTCTGCTGCTGCAGATGTTGCATCCACACACTCCTCTGTACCTACAGATGTTGCATCCACACACTCCTCTGTAGCTACAGATGTTGCATCCACACACTCCTTTGCAGCTACAGATGTTGCATCCACACACTCCTTTGCAGCTACAGATGTTGCATTCACACACTCCTCTGCAGCTACAAATGATGCATCCACACACTCCTCTGCAGCTACAGATGATGCATCCACACACTCCTCTGCAGCTACAGATGATGCATCCACACACTCCTCTGCAGCTACAGATGATGCATCCACACACTCCTCTGCAGCTGCAGATGTTGCATCCACACACTCCTCTGCTGCTGCAGATGTTGCATCCACACACTCCTCTGCAGCTGCAGATGATGCATACACACACTCCTTTGCAGCTGCAGATGTTGCATTCACACACTCCTCTGTAGCTACAGATGACTGCATCCACACACTCCTCTGCAGCTACAAATGTTGCATCCACACACTCCTCTGCAGCTACAGATGTTGCATCCACACACTCCTCTGCAGCTACAAATGTTGCATCCACACACTCCTCTGCAGCTACAGATGTTGCATCCACACACTCCTCTGCAGCTACAGATGTTGCATCCACACACTCCTCTGTACCTACAGATGTTGCATCCACACACTCCTCTGTACCTACAGATGATGCATCCACACACTCCTCTGTACCTACAGATGTTGCATCCACACACTCCTCTGTACCTGCCACAGATGTTGCATCCACACACTCCTCTGCAGCTACAGATGTTGCATCCACACACTCCTCTGCAGCTGCAGATGATGCATACACACACTCCTCTTGCAGCTGCAGATGTTGCATCCACACACTCCTCTGTAGCTACAGATGTTGCATCCACACACTCCTCTGTAGCTACAGATGATGCATCCACACACTCCTCTGCAGCTACAGATGATGCATCCACACACTCCTCTGCAGCTACAGATGTTGCATCCGCACACTCCTTTGCAGCTGCAGATGTTGTCCTGCCTCTGTCCTGCTACAAATGTTGCATCCACACACTCCTCTGAAGCTACAGATGTTGCATCCACACACTCCTCTGTAGCTACAAATGTTGCATCCACACACTCCTCTGTACCTACAGATGTTGCATCCACACACTCCTCTGTACCTACAGATGATGCATCCACACACTCCTCTGCAGTTACAGATGTTGCATCCACACACTCCTCTGCAGCTACAAATGTTGCATCCACACACTCCTCTGCAGCTACAAATGATGCATCCACACACTCCTCTGCAGCTACAGATGTTACATCCACACACTCCTCTGCACCTACAGATGTTGCATCCACACACTCCTCTGCAGCTACAGATGTTGCATCCACACACTCCTCTGTACCTACAGATGTTGCATCCACACACTCCTCTGTACCTACAGATGTTGCATCCACACACTCCTCTGTACCTACAGATGATGCAGCCACACACTCCTCTGCAGCTACAAATGTTGCATCCACACACTCCTCTGCAGCTACAAATGTTGCATCCACACACTCCTCTGTACCTACAGATGTTGCATCCACACACTCCTCTGCAGCTACAAATGTTGCATCCACACACTCCTCTGTACCTACAGATGTTGCATCCACACACTCCTCTGTACCTACAGATGTTGCATCCACACACTCCTCTGTACCTACAGATGTTGCATCCACACACTCCTCTGTACCTACAGATGATGCATCCACACACTCCTCTGTACCTACAGATGATGCAGCCACACACTCCTCTGCAGCTGCAAATGTTGCATCCACACGCTCCTCTGCAGCTACAAATGTTGCATCCACACACTCCTCTGCAGCTACAAATGTTGCATCCACACACTCCTCTGCAGCTACAAATGTTGCATCCACACACTTCCTCTGTAGCTACAGATGTTGCATCCACACACTCCTCTGCAGCTGCAAATGTTGCATCCACACGCTCCTCTGCAGCTACAAATGTTGCATCCACACACTCCTCTGCAGCTACAAATGTTGCATCCACACACTCCTCTGTAGCTACAAATGTTGCATCCACACACTCCTCTGTAGCTACGGATGATGCATCCACACACTCCTCTGTACCTACAGATGTTGCATCCACACACTCCTCTGTACCTACAGATGATGCATCCACACACTCCTCTGCAGCTGCAAATGTTGCATCCACACACTCCTCTGCAGTTACAGATGTTGCATCCACACACTCCTCTGCAGCTACAAATGTTGCATCCACACACTCCTCTGAAGCTACAAATGTTGCATCCACACACTCCTCTGCAGCTACAGATGTTGCATCCACACACTCCTCTGCAGCTACAAATGTTGCATCCACACACTCCTCTGCAGCTACAGATGTTGCATCCACACACTCCTCTGCAACTGTAGATGTTGCATCCACACACTCTTCTGCAGCTACAGATGTTGCATCCCCACACTCCTCTGTACCTACAGATGTTGCATCCACACACTCCCTCTGCAGCTGCAAATGTTGCATCCACACACTCCTCTGAAGCTACAAATGTTGCATCCACACACTCCTCTGTACCTACAGATGATGCATCCACACACACTCCTCTGCAGCAACAGATGATGCATCCACACACTCCTCTGCAGCTACAGATGTTGCATCCACACACTCCTCTGTAGCTACAGATGTTGCATCCGCACACTCCTTTGCAGCTGCAGATGTTGCATCCACACACTCCTCTGCAGTTACAAATGTTGCATCCACACACTCCTCTGCAGCTACAGATGTTGCATCCACACACTCCTCTGTAGCTACAGATGATGCATCCACACACTCCTCTGCAGCTACAAATGTTGCATCCACACACTCCTCTGCAGCTACAGATGTTGCATCCACACACTCCTCTGTAGCTACAGATGATGCATCCACACACTCCTCTGCAGCTACAAATGTTGCATCCACACACTCCTCTGCAGCTACAGATGTTGCATCCACACACTCCTCTGTACCTACAGATGTTGCATCCACACACTCCTCTGCAGCTACAAATGTTGCATCCACACACTCCTCTGCAGCTACAGATGTTGCATCCACACACTCCTCTGTACCTACAGATGTTGCATCCACACACTCCTCTGCAGCTACAAATGTTGCATCCACACACTCCTCTGCAGCTACAGATGTTGCATCCACACACTCCTCTGCAGCTACAGATGTTGCATCCACACACTCCTCTGCAGCTACAGATGTTGCATCCACACACTCCTCTGCAGCTACAGATGATGCATCCACACACTCCTCTGTACCTACAGATGTTGCATCCACACACTCCTCTGCAGCTACAGATGTTGCATCCACACACTCCTCTGTACCTACAGATGTTGCATCCACACACTCCCTCTGTAGCTACAGATGATGCATCCACACACTCCTCTGTACCTACAAATGTTGCATCCACACACTCCTCTGCAGCTACAGATGATGCATCCACACACTCCTCTGTACCTACAGATGTTGCATCCACACACTCCTCTGTAGCTACAGATGTTGCATCCACACACTCCTCTGTACCTACAGATGATGCATCCACACACTCCTCTGTACCTACAAATGTTGCATCCACACACTCCTCTGTAGCTACAGATGATGCATCCACACACTCCTCTGAAGCTACAAATGTTGCATCCACACACTCCTCTGCAGCTACAGATGATGCATCCACACACTCCTCTGTACCTACAGATGTTGCATCCACACACTCCTCTGCAGCTACAAATGTTGCATCCACACACTCCTCTGCAGCTACAAATGTTGCATCCACACACTCCTCTGCAGCTACAAATGTTGCATCCACACACTCCTCTGAAGCTACAAATGATGCATCCACACACTCCTCTGTACCTACAGATGTTGCATCCACACACTCCTCTGCAGCTACAAATGTTGCATCCACACACTCCTCTGCAGCTACAAATGTTGCATCCACACACTCCTCTGCAGCTACAAATGTTGCATCCACACACTCCTCTGCAGCTACAAATGTTGCATCCACACACTCCTCTGCAGCTACAAATGTTGCATCCACACACTCCTCTGCAGCTACAAATGTTGCATCCACACACTCCTCTGCAGCTACAAATGTTGCATCCACACACTCCTCTGAAGCTACAAATGTTGCATCCACACACTCCTCTGCAGCTGCAAATGTTGCATCCACACACTCCTCTGCAGTTACAAATGATGCATCCACACACTCCTCTGCAGTTACAAATGTTGCATCCACACACTCCTCTGTAGCTACAGATGATGCATCCACACACTCCTCTGTAGCTACAGATGTTGCATCCACACACTCCTCTGTACCTACAGATGTTGCATCCACACACTCCTCTGTACCTACAGATGATGCATCCACACACTCCTCTGCAGCTGCAAATGTTGCATCCACACACTCCTCTGTACCTACAGATGATGCATCCACACACTTAGAGTTGCACGGTACCAACGGTACCCACGGTACCCCACGCTACCAGATCATAACGGTTCCTACTATACTAGAATTTATACACGACGGTACTACCGTGGATTACTACAACCCGGTCCAGTTTAGCTAGTAGCGTCCGTCTCTACTCTCTTCCCTGCTCCTCTCACTGCATGCTTCTCCCTGTCAACAAACCCACATGGCAGCTACTGCAACCTAACCAAACAGCTGCTGAATGATTGGCTGTTTGCCGCTTACTGGTGACGTTCATGGATATGATAGGCTGTTTACGCACGTTGGATCCGCCCGTCTGTAAACTGATGGCTGTTCGTATGTTTCTACCGGCAAGAAGGAAGTCCATGAAGACAGCTCCGCTTCTTAAAAAAAAAAAAAAAAAATTGGCGAAAAACAAAACAAAACAACAAGCGGTCTCGTTGTGCACATGCAGCACTAACACGAAGCACACACTCGGCATGGCAGAGAACGGCGAGTCTGCCGCGGCGACAGCGGCGGGAGTGGCACCAGTGGCACCGCAAATCTTTTTAAAAAAACCAAACTCCAAAAGTCACATTTGAAACTATTATGGCTTAAAACAAGGCACAGACGGTAAAGTAGTAGACGACAGCCGTCCACTGTGCAGGCGCTGCCACCAAGCTATAGGAGCCAAAGGAGGGAACACATCCAACCTCAAAAAACACCTGCAGTGTCGTCACCCAGACTTGTATGTCAAATACCAGATTAGTAGGCCCTGTTTATTTGCTCATTAGCTAATATTAATAGCCTATAATATTATAATTACATTATATGCTCCGTGTACAGGCTGAGGAATGAAGAGTTAAAGGGTGTCAAAGTTTAAGGCACCTAGAAAATGCATAAACATATTATTTCATTAGTTATTACAGGGAACCAGTTCCTGTTTATTGTATTTTGTCCTCTGTAGTTTACAGACCCTTTCCAAAAAATAGATTAGAATAAACACCTTTTCCATGATATTCTAATTTTTTGGAAAGGGTCTTTATAGAACTGAGCTACAGTTCAATGAAGTAGCCTTTGATATGCCTTTGCACAAGTTCTATTCTACTTCAAAGAATACCTCAAAATTTGACTGGACAAACAATCAGTGGATCTGTTTTTTTTTTTTTTTAAGTATTTGATAAATGTTGTTCATAACCATATTTGTTTCAGTCTAATTCTTACTTCACAAGTGTTATGTTTATTATGCACCAAACAGCATTATAAGTAACAAGTATGTATAACTTGTACAAACAAATTGCAGTTCATATAAGGAATAATAATTAAAAAAGGGTGCGGTATCGTGATACTACCCGGAACCGTGATACTTTGTCTGGTATAGTATCGTGGTTACTCATTTTGGTATCGTGACAACTCTACACACACTCCTCTGAAGCTACAAATGTTGCATCCACACACTCCTCTGAAGCTACAAATGTTGCATCCACACGCTCCTCTGCAGCTACAAATGTTGCATCCACACACTCCTCTGAAGCTACAAATGTTGCATCCACACGCTCCTCTGCAGCTACAAATGTTGCATCCACACACTCCTCTGAAGCTACAAATGTTGCATCCACACACTCCCTCTGAAGCTACAAATGTTGCATCCACACACTCCTCTGCAGCTACAAATGTTGCATCCACACACTCCTCTGTAGCTACAGATGTTGCATCCACACACTCCTCTGAAGCTACAAATGTTGCATCCACACACTCCTCTGAAGCTACAAATGTTGCATCCACACACTCCTCTGAAGCTACAGATGTTGCATCCACACACTCCTCTGAAGCTACAAATGCTGCATCTACACACTCCTCTGCAGCTACAAATGTTGCATCCACACACTCCTCTGTAGCTACAGATGATGCATCCACACACTCCTCTGCAGCTGCAAATGTTGCATCCACACACTCCTCTGTACCTACAGATGTTGCATCCACACACTCCTCTGTACCTGCAGATGCTGCATCCACACACTCCTCTGTACCTACAGATGATGCATCCACACACTCCTCTGTACCTACAGATGATGCATCCACACACTCCTCTGTACCTACAGATGATGCATCCACACACTCCTCTGTACCTACAGATGATGCATCCACACACTCCTCTGTACCTACAGATGATGCATCCACACACTCCTCTGCAGCTGCAAATGTTGCATCCGCACACTCCTCTGAAGCTACAAATGTTGCATCCACACACTCCTCTGCAGCTACAAATGTTGCATCCACACACTCCTCTGAAGCTACAAATGCTGCATCTACACACTCCTCTGCAGCTACAAATGTTGCATCCACACACTCCTCTGTAGCTACAGATGATGCATCCACACACTCCTCTGCAGCTGCAAATGTTGCATCCACACACTCCTCTGAAGCTACAAATGTTGCATCCACACACTCCTCTGTAGCTACAGATGATGCATCCACACACTCCTCTGCAGCAACAGATGATGCATCCACACACTCCTCTGCAGCAACAGATGATGCATCCACACACTCCTCTGTACCTACAGATGTTGCATCCACACACTCCTCTGTACCTACAGATGATGCAGCCACACACTCCTCTGCAGCTACAAATGTTGCATCCACACACTCCTCTGCAGCTACAAATGTTGCATCCACACACTCCTCTGTACCTACAGATGATGCATCCACACACTCCTCTGTACCTACAGATGTTGCATCCACACACTCCTCTGTACCTACAGACGATGCAGCCACACACTCCTCTGTACCTACAGATGATGCATCCACACACTCCTCTGCAGCTACAAATGTTGCATCCACACACTCCTCTGAAGCTACAAATGCTGCATCTACACACTCCTCTGCAGCTACAAATGTTGCATCCACACACTCCTCTGTAGCTACAGATGATGCATCCACACACTCCTCTGCAGCTACAAATGTTGCATCCACACACTCCTCTGTAGCTACAAATGTTGCATCCACACACTCCTCTGAAGCTACAAATGTTGCATCCACACACTCCTCTGTACCTACAGATGTTGCATCCACACACTCCTCTGTAGCTACAGATGTTGCATCCACACACTCCTCTGTACCTACAGATGATGCAGCCACACACTCCTCTGTACCTACAGATGATGCATCCACACTCCTCTGCAGCAACAGATGATGCATCCACACACTCCTCTGTAGCTACAGATGATGCATCCACACACTCCTCTGTACCTACAGATGTTGCATCCACACACTCCTCTGCAGCAACAGATGATGCATCCACACACTCCTCTGTAGCTACAGATGATGCATCCACACACTCCTCTGTACCTACAGATGTTGCATCCACACACTCCTCTGCAGCTGCAAATGTTGCATCCACACACTCCTCTGCAGTTACAGATGTTGCATCCACACACTCCTCTGCAGTTACAGATGTTGCATCCACACACTCCTCTGCAGCTACAAATGTTGCATCCACACGCTCCTCTGAAGCTACAAATGTTGCATCCACACACTCCTCTGCAGCTACAGATGTTACATCCACACACTCCTCTGTACCTACAGATGTTGCATCCACACACTCCTCTGTACCTACAGATGATGCATCCACACACTCCTCTGTACCTACAGATGTTGCATCCACACACTCCTCTGTACCTACAGATGATGCATCCACACACTCCTCTGCAGTTACAGATGTTGCATCCACACACTCCTCTGCAGCTACAAATGTTGCATCCACACGCTCCTCTGAAGCTACAAATGTTGCATCCACACACTCCTCTGCAGCTACAGATGTTACATCCACACACTCCTCTGTACCTACAGATGTTGCATCCACACACTCCTCTGTACCTACAGATGTTGCATCCACACACTCCTCTGTACCTACAGATGTTGCATCCACACACTCCTCTGTACCTACAGATGATGCAGCCACACACTCCTCTGCAGCTACAAATGTTGCATCCACACACTCCTCTGCAGCTACAAATGTTGCATCCACACACTCCTCTGTACCTACAGATGTTGCATCCACACACTCCTCTGTACCTACAGATGTTGCATCCACACACTCCTCTGTACCTACAGATGTTGCATCCACACACTCCTCTGTACCTACAGATGTTGCATCCACACACTCCTCTGTACCTACAGATGATGCATCCACACACTCCTCTGTACCTACAGATGATGCATCCACACACTCCTCTGCAGCTACAAATGTTGCATCCACACACTCCCTCTGTACCTACAGATGTTGCATCCACACACTCCTCTGTACCTACAGATGTTGCATCCACACACTCCTCTGTACCTACAGATGTTGCATCCACACACTCCTCTGTACCTACAGATGATGCAGCCACACACTCCTCTGTACCTACAGATGATGCATCCACACACTCCTCTGTACCTACAGATGATGCATCCACACACTCCTCTGTACCTACAGATGATGCAGCCACACACTCCTCTGCAGCTGCAAATGTTGCATCCACACGCTCCTCTGCAGCTACAAATGTTGCATCCACACACTCCTCTGCAGCTACAGATGTTGCATCCACACACTCCTCTGCAGCTACAAATGTTGCGTCCCCGCTCCTCTGCAGCTACAAATGTTGCATCCACACACTCCTCTGTAGCTACAAATGTTGTATCCACACACTCCTCTGTAGCTACGGATGATGCATCCACACACTCCTCTGTACCTACAGATGTTGCATCCACACACTCCTCTGTACTCTACAGATGATGCATCCACACACTCCTCTGTACCCACAGATGATGCATCCACACACCTCTGCAGCTGCAAATGTTGCATCCACACACTCCTCTGCAGTTACAGATGTTGCATCCACACACTCCTCTGCAGCTACAAATGTTGCATCCCCACACTCCTCTGAAGCTACAAATGTTGCATCCACACACTCCCTCTGCAGCTACAGATGTTGCATCCGCACACTCCTCTGTACCTACAGATGATGCATCCACACACTCCTCTGCAGCTGCAAATGTTGCATCCACACACTCCTCTGTACCTACAGATGTTGCATCCACACACTCCTCTGAAACTACAAATGTTGCATCCACACACTCCTCTGTACCTACAGATGTTGCATCCACACACTCCTCTGCAGCTGCAAATGTTGCATCCACACACTCCTCTGAAGCTACAAATGTTGCATCCACACACTCCTCTGCAGCAACAGATGATGCATCCACACACTCCTCTGCAGCAACAGATGATGCATCCACACACTCCTCTGCAGCAACAGATGATGCATCCACACACTCCTCTGTACCTACAGATGTTGCATCCACACACTCCTCTGCAGCTACAAATGTTGCATCCACACACTCCTCTGCAGCAACAGATGATGCATCCACACACTCCTCTGTACCTACAGATGATGCATCCACACACTCCTCTGCAGCTACAAATGTTGCATCCACACACTCCTCTGCAGCTACAAATGTTGCATCCACACACTCCTCTGCAGCTGCAAATGTTGCATCCACACACTCCTCTGCAGCTACAAATGTTGCATCCACACACTCCTCTGCAGCAACAGATGATGCATCCACACACTCCTCTGTACCTACAGATGTTGCATCCACACACTCCTCTGCAGCAACAGATGATGCATCCACACACTCCTCTGTACCTACAGATGTTGCATCCACACACTCCTCTGCAGCTACAAATGTTGCATCCACACACTCCTTTGCAGCTGCAGATGTTGCATCCACACACTCCTCTGTACCTACAGATGTTGCATCCACACACTCCTCTGTAGTTACAGATGTTGCATCCACACACTCCTCTGTAGTTACAGATGTTGCATCCACACACTCCTCTGTAGCTACAAATGTTGCATCCACACACTCCTCTGTACCTACAGATGTTGCATCCACACACTCCTTTGCAGCTGCAGATGTTGCATCCACACACTCCTCTGTACCTACAGATGTTGCATCCACACACTCCTCTGCAGCTACAGATGTTGCATCCACACACTCCTCTGCAACTGTAGATGTTGCATCCACACACTCCTCTGCAGCTACAAATGTTGCATCCACACACTCCCTCTGTACCTACAGATGTTGCATCCACACACTCCTCTGCAACTGTAGATGTTGCATCCACACACTCCTCTGTACCTACAGATGTTGCATCCACACACTCCTCTGCAACTGTAGATGTTGCATCCACACCCTCCTCTGTACCTACAAATGTTGCATCCACACACTCCTCTGCAACTGCAGATGTTGCATCCACACACTCCTCTGTACCTACAAATGTTGCATCCACACACTCCTCTGCAGCTACAAATGTTGCATCCACACACTCCTCTGCAACTGTAGATGTTGCATCCACACACTCCTCTGCAACTGTAGATGTTGCATCCACACACTCCTCTGCAGCTACAAATGTTGCATCCACACACTCCCTCTGTACCTACAGATGTTGCATCCACACACTCCTCTGCAACTGTAGATGTTGCATCCACACACTCCTCTGTACCTACAGATGTTGCATCCACACACTCCTCTGCAACTGTAGATGTTGCATCCACACACTCCTCTGTACCTACAAATGTTGCATCCACACACTCCTCTGCAACTGCAGATGTTGCATCCACACACTCCTCTGTACCTACAAATGTTGCATCCACACACTCCTCTGCAGCTACAAATGTTCCATCCACACACTCCTCTGCAACTGTAGATGTTGCAGCCACACACTCCTCTGCAACTGCAGATGTTGCATCCACACACTCCTCTGCAACTGCAGATGTTGCAGCCACACACTCCTCTGCAGCTACAAATGTTGCATCCACACACTCCTCTGTACCTACAGATGTTGCATCCACACACTCCTCTGCAACTGTAGATGTTGCATCCACACACTCCTCTGTACCTACAAATGTTGCATCCACACACTCCTTTGCAGCTACAAATGTTGCATCCACACACTCCTCTGTACCTACAGATGTTGCATCCACACACTCCTCTGTACCTACAGATGTTGCATCCACACACTCCTTTGCAGCTGCAGATGATGCATCCACACACTCCTCTGTACCTACAGATGTTGCATCCACACACTCCTCTGCAGCAACAGATGATGCATCCACACACTCCTCTGCAGCTACAAATGTTGCATCCACACACTCCTCTGTACCTACAGATGTTGCATCCACACACTCCTCTGCAGCAACAGATGATGCATCCACACACTCCTCTGTACCTACAGATGTTGCATCCACACACTCCTCTGCAGCAACAGATGATGCATCCACACACTCCTTTGCAGCTGCAGATGATGCATCCACACCTCCCTCTGTACCTACAGATGTTGCATCCACACACTCCTCTGCAGCAACAGATGATGCATCCACACACTCCCTCTGTACCTACAGATGTTGCATCCACACACTCCTCTGCAGCAACAGATGATGCATCCACACACTCCTCTGCAGCAACAGATGATGCTCCGCACACTCCTCTGTACCTCTACAGATGTTGCATCCACACACTCCCTCTGCAGCAACAGATGATGCATCCACACACTCCTCTGCAGCAACAGATGATGCATCCACACTCCTCTGCAGCAACAGATGATGCATCCGCACTCCTCTGCAACTGTAGATGTTGCAGCCACATACTCCTCTGCAGCTACAGATGTTACAGCCACACACTCCTCTGCAGCTACAGATGATGCAGCCACACACTCCTCTGCAGCTACAGATGATGCATTCACACACTCCTCTGCAGCTACAGATGTTGCATCCACACACTCCTCTGTACCTACAGATGTTGCATCCACACTCCTTTGCAGCAACAGATGATGCATCCACACACTCCTCTGCAGCTGTAGGTGTTGCATCCACACCCTCCTCTGCAGCTGCAGATGATGCATTGACACCTCCTCTGCAGCTGTAGGTGTTGCATCCACACACTCCTCTGCAACTGTAGATGTTGCATCCACACACTCCTCTGCAACGATAGTTGTTGCATCCACACACTCCTCTGTAGCTACAGATGATGCATCCACACACTCCTCTGCTGGCTCGACAAATGTTGCATCCACACGCTCCTTTTTCAGCAACAGATGATGCATTCACTTACTCCTCTGCAGCTACAGATGATGCATTCACACACTCCTCTGTAGCTACAGATGATGCATCCACACACTCCTCTGTAGCTTTCACAGATGATGCATTCACACACTCCTCTGTAGCTACAGATGATGCATCCACACACT
>JALJCO010003602.1:0-22284 GCA_023101725.1 Atherinomorus stipes
TTTTCCTAAATGAAAGCCTTCAAGACCATTTTATTGTGCCATTAAAATGTAGTACCACTGAGCTATATCTATCTCACAATACAGATCAACAGCACATAAACTGCTTCCTTTAAACCAAATAAACTCCACCGTAGGGCTGGATGATTATGGAAAAAAAATAAAGATCACAATTATTTTGATAGATATTGAAATCATGATTAATATACACGATTATTCATTGATTTAAAAAAAAAAAAGTGTTTATTGAACCACCAAAACTCAACCTCAAATATAACTTAACAAAAACAAATAAAACCAACCAGAAATGAATTAGAAACAAGTAAAGGAATAAAATAATATATTAAAATAATAGCAATCAAAATGAATACCCAGTCTGAATGCATTTCTCTTCTATACTCCCTGCAGTTTGCTTCCTGTAACTCCACCAATCTGTTAACTTCAGGATTCTTCTGGCTTCAGTGATGAACGAAAAATAGCATATAGCATTTACAAACACATGGCGCCGCACGCAACATTAATTGTTTTTTTTTTCTTTGATTACATTGTTTTTATGATCGTGAGAAGGCAAAATTGAAATTAAGATTAAAATTCGATTAATTGTCCGGCCCTACTCCACAGTGAGGACGTTATTTACAAAAGACTTCCTTCTGCTGTTTCCACCATTCTTGGTCAGAATTAGTGTAAGTGGATTCGTGTTTTCTCTCCTCTCTCTCTCTCTCTTCCACATTCTCAGTCCCTTTCTTTCTGTTCCACTAACTTTCATTTCTCCCTCGTCAAGCCCAGCAGTATGGTATGGAATGCTGTTAAAAACAAATGTTTAAAGGCGCTATACCTGATTTTTCACATTTCAAACCATGAGCGAGGTGAACAGTGTAGTTTGAACTGTAAGCCCCGCCCCTAACTGTTTCTCCCAGTGAGAAATGCTCCTGCTCTCCTTTTTCTCTCCTCCCACTCGACATGCATGAAATAACGTGCACAATATCATACTCGTGCACAAAGAAACTCTAGAGAAAACTTGCATCTTCCAGTGAATTTACTGTTCTGGTTGCAGTAAATGGCTGCGGATCAGCGAAATGACATTTTCTGTCATAACCGGTAGCTTACCGTAACTACAGTTATGTACACAGATGCACAGTTATGATGCGTTATGATGTTATAGGCGACATTACAACATTAAAACCTAATAAAGTTTTAACCGGCCACTGCGAGTGGAAGTGATGTAAAGCTTTGTCGCGTTACGGTATAAATATCACTATATATTATATACGGTAGACCAGCAGAGGCAGCGCCAGCACCCGAGGACATATAAAATGTTACTAAGAAGAAAGTTATTGAAAAAAAATACCTGTCCAGTTGGATAACAGCATGTTTCCAGTCCACATTCAGTCCGACACCGTCCAGCTGCTCTCTGCCTTTAGTACAATCCACCGAGGACACAAACTTCATTCTTTCTTTGGTCTCTCCAGCACTTCAACTCTCTCTCCTCCTCAGTTTTGATGCTTTCAGGTTGTTTTGCTGGGGTATCGCGACTTTCCCTCTCTAGACACCATGTGGTTCTGTTTACAAGTGCTGCCGTGCACGCGCTATGCGGAAGGGGGGCGCTCCTCATTAGGAAACGCTGTTAGTGGCTGATAGGAAACCGGAACTTCTGTAGAACGAACCGCATTGGCATGAGAAGAGCGTCACAACAGCGTTAGAAACCTATACTAAAAAGGCCTGGGGCCTCATGTACAAAGAGTTGTGTGGATTTTCTACTGAAACCTGGCGTACTTTACGAGCAAATCCTGAAAACGTCTTGCACACAAAAGTTTTCAGATGTATGAATCTGTGCGCATGCATGGATCCAAGTACTTTTCCTTTGTACATCCCAATCAACGTGGAATTGAGCGCACATGTTGGAGTACCTAATGCCCTCCCAGTCCACACCCCCAACATAAATTAGCAAATGACATTTAAATGAGATCTTCACCGGGGATTCTCCTCTCTGCACCATCAGAAAGACATAATATGAGCATGACAGTGAATGAAAATAAAAAAAAATCAGGGAGAACAAACTTGAGGCAGCTTGTTTAAGTATAAATGCGCAAAAATGTGCACTTTAGCGCGCTGTTGTCCGGCATCACACCCCAACAGAAAAGTGAATGGGAGAGTGTGTGAAGCGGTCAAAGATGTGGGGTCAGAGTCTCGCACACGAGCCGAAATAAGAAGTGGTCCGACATCAAGTTGGATGGGACTCAGAGGACAGCTGCTTGTGACCGCTTTTCTTCTTTCAGAGGTGGTTGGAGTTCACGTGGTTGACTCCGGTTTTTCTCAAGGTAAATAAATATATATTTGTGAAACTTGTGTTTATACAGTCACCTCCTCACAGCCCGATGTCACTGGAAATACTGTTAAGTGATTACCCAGATCATCCTATAGATGTCCTCACAAATTAAGTACATTGATAAATAAATTGGCATATAAATGAATTTATTCGCTGGAGCGCATGGAGGTGCAGCTGGGTGCGTTGCACCCCTAGTCTGGCTTCAGCTCTGCACACAGAGATTCTCTGGGAACCTAAAGCAGCTGACCAGCCAGTTATCATTAAATCAGTAAATCTTCTCGGTCTCTGAATACACGCTCTCTGCACATCGCACCATTTCGAATGTCTTCTTCCAGCTAAAGCAGCGGTGCTGGACAGGAGCCTATTTTTTGCACCAATTTGCGCTTTTATATCCACTCTTATTTGCAGACGCAGGTGTTAATTGTTTATGAGGGCTGTTTATGTGTGTGACCACATCACTCAGTCCGGGGACTGGTCGTTTTCACATTTATTTCTTAGAACAGTTTCCAGCGTTGCCTCTAAGTGTCATCAAAGTCTCCACAGCTGTAGAAACGTTCGTACGCCAGCCATGAAGTTGACGTCATTTCATTCTTGATACATTTCAACTTTACCGTGAAAATGATTGTACACCACGTTTTTGTGCGTACGAACCCTTTGTACATGAGGCCCCCTGGATTCATGCGTATACGCAATCAATGAGTGATTTAATTCCATGAAATTACCTCTTTTAACCCATATACCGCGTAGAAAGCATTCTACTCAGAGAGATTAAAATTAAATCAGGTATAGGGCCTTTAAGACAGACGTGTTGTCTGGTTAGCAACTGAATGCTACAATAGTCCGCAGCCTGATGAAAAAAAAAAAGGCAAATAGTTTTCTGCGATCTGAGGAGTTTTAGAGCGTCTGAACTGGGCTTGGTGGGTGTCTTGATCCTGCCTTCTCCCACCGTGAGACAGAATCGCGGCTCTCAGTGTCGCAATTTCAATTTCAATGCGGGTATCGTTACAGCCCTATTAGTTAATAATGTAGCACTCGTCTTTTCACAAAGAGTTTTGTAGTTTGGGTCATTTTTTGACACTTTTTGACACATGTTTTGTTAGCACTGTGACTTCTTTCCAGAAGATTGTGTGTGTGAATTTCAGCATCAGGCTGTGTGCGTGATACTTTATGACATTTTCACTCAGTAGCATCCGCACTTCAGTTTCTGCTCCACTCAATCCTACATGCATATTTTGACTTGCTCTAATGTGGGGTTTTTAAGGTCATGGTGTAACGTTTCGAAGCTGCCCCCAGCCTGAGGGGAAAGAAAAAAAAAAAAAAATCTGTCACTAGTATAAATGTCAAAATGTGGGGCCTGTCTGTCCCTTACTGCCTCAAGTCCAAATATGCAGATGTAAACCCAAGAGGATTGCATCTTATTTTATATTCTTTTTCACAGCTTTCTCTGTTGGGATCATGTGGTTTACTGCATCCTTCTGGCTCTCCCTTTTTGTTGTTTGTGATGCTTCCTTGTTTTATCCGAGCTCATGCTTTCTCTCTCTGAACTCAAAGAGAATAACTCACCTTATCACCCCTGTCCCTCTCTGCTCCTCTTTGTGCCCATCTGCTTCTTTGTCATCCTTTGAACTCCTCTTGAATCTCCCAGTTCTTTTGAAACTAAGCACTGAAGAACAACACACAATAGAATCTTATATTGACTGCTACTTTTTTGTTTCTATTTATAGTGGAAACCTGTATTTGGCTTTGCCTAATTATTCACCTGAATTTAATTCAGTGTTGTTTTGCATTTTAGCTCCTCAGCAACTTCAGCTTCTGCTGTTGGCCGTCAGCTTTCTTACTATTACACACTGAGTGTCATGTTTTTTCTCTAAGGAGAATGTTTTGAATTATGCATGCAAGATCATGATCTTCAAGAAGCTTTTTCCAGATTTTTCATGATATAGGACTCAGTTGGTTTTCAGGAAATTACTGACATTTATTTTGCACAGTCCTGGAGCCGTTGTTGCCCTGCAGCATCCCGAGGCTGGGGAACCTTGCTTTATACATTTTTTTCCCCAGCCCAGGGCATCACATGACAGCTGTGTTTTGCTTTATGGCATCTTATCACAGGGCAGCAACTGGATATCAAAACAGTGGTTGTCTTGAACATGCTCTAAGGCTGATGCCGCAAAGAAATGCAAGAGAGCTTTTTTGGAGGACGCGAGCAAAAGAAAGAGAGAGTAACAGAGTAAGCAAAAGACAGGAGTCAACATTTGGACTGACTTTTACTGCATGGATAGAGCTCAGAGAAGAGAAAGGATGCAAGACAGATGTTGGACTACCTTTTGTTTGCGATCACCAAAGTACAGAAACCTGCCAAAGTTTAGTAATGCTGCGTTGATGTTGTATTTTACAACAGTTGTTCAGCTTTGCACAGACTTCTTACCTGTATTTTCGAAGAAACTTGAATGAGACATAAAGGGATCCTCAATACATTTCCCTGGGTGGTTATGAAATACCCAGGGAGTTTTTTTTTTCCCTTCCGAAGACATTATAATCACAATCATAGTCATAGTGGAGTTTTTCTCTTTAGATGTTTCTTCTAGCTTCAAGACAACAACACCATCCGGTGTAGCTCTTTGTAGTGTCAAAGAAAATAAGACAAAAAAATCTAATACTGCTAGTCATTGAGGTCTAAGAAATCTAAAATTTTCTTATTCTAGGTTGTCCGAATGCAGGTCAACTCCTTGGGCTCTGAATCATGGTTTATGGTTTATGGTGTGGTGGTATACACTGCCATGGGGCAGAAATGCTAATGTAGGTGGTGTGTCAAAGTAGGGGTGGGCGGAATAACTGGTATACGGTCGGTAGAAACAATATAAATTTGGCCAATGGTAGAGATTTTAATCAAACCGGCCTACTGCGCATGTTATTGATGACAACTAGGGCTGCAGTGATCTATCATTTTTGTAATCTAGTAATTTAGCAATTTCTTCTGAAGATTATTCGGATAAAGAAATTGGACATTTTGCAAGTTATTTAAATCTTAAGACTTGAATTAATTTTAACACCCATTCTACCGTTCACACAAAAATTTTTGGTACCCTAACAAAATTGAACATTGAATATGTTTGGTTTCCCGCTGGTCTGTCACACATTATAAACTTGTCTTTCTTATGCAAATTCATCCAGGAAGGCACCACCCAGCAGAAACGCCCCGACCAATTAGTAGCTTCACCCACACAGCTCAAGCCTAAATTGGATGTCTTACAGATCAGATGTACTGAAGGCAGGCCCAGCCTTAACCAATCTGGTGCCATAACAAGATTTTATGTGGCGCCCTCTTGCATCGCAATACAGTACTTGCACTGCTAGTATACATACACTCACAAGAAACTTATTAGCGTTTTCTTGGACATTCTTTTATTTAGATAAAGCAATTTACACATTCAAAATACTTAAAAAATAATTCAAGAAACAAATACAAAAAATGAACTCGCTTAATGCTGCTGCATGCTGGGTTGTAGTTCGGAGGTGGAGCTGACAGGAGAATTCACAATGGTGGGACTGAGAAACCTCAGCAGCACATCTGAAGACAGAAGAGGAATATGTGACACCAGTCTGATAATAAACACATGATTTGCACATGATATCTCTTCTGGAGGTACCAAGACACAGGTGCAATTCCAGGGGTGCTAGGCGTTCTCTGTAGCTGCCCAGCGCCTCTGGAACGCCCTCCCCCTTGAACTCAGGTCAACGCAGTCTATAACGTCTTTTAAAACCATGCTCAGATCCCATCTTTTGGCGCAGGCTTTCCCTTCTTAATCTTTTTTTTTCTCTCTCTTATTATTGTCTTATTAATTCTTCTCTTTTTATGTGTCTATATGTTTAGATGTTTTTAGCCTTGTTTTCTTATGTCCTGCCATGTAAAGCACTTTGGGCATCCAGCTGGATGTAGAAATACGTGCTTTATAAATGAAATAAATGAAATGAAATGATTTCAAGACTAAAATAAAATAAAGTAATAATGTAAAGGAAAAACGAGATAGATGCATAATGTAGAATAAAGTGTATACTATAAAATGCAATTTTTCTAATTACCAAATTATATTAGTAGCTCATATATTCATAATAATTTCAATTTTTTTATTGTCATTACAGTGAAATGATAATTAGCAGAATGCAAAGAATCAGTTAACTGCAGTATAATATACTATTGCATGGGAATGCTAAGTTATGCTGTAACATTAATGATGTGCACTTTAACACTGATGCAGAGTTTAACATGATAAACACACTTTAGACAATATGAGCTTTAACACAGTTAACAGCTAGGCTTATAACTATGGAAAATGAATAGTATTTTGATTGACTATTACAAGATGGGAAAATGGGAGATAACCATGTCAATGCAATTAACATTAGCCTACAACGCCTGCTGAACAGATCTCATATTTACACATTTGTCTGAGGAAGTTAAGAAGGGGGGTACTTAAATGACTATTTTCCATAACAACTAGGCCCTTCCATAACATTAACTGGTGTTAAAATTAACAGATAGCGTTGGCTATTTATTAATTAACAAATGATGTTATGAAATGAAAATAAAATGAAAAATACTTTATTTATCCCAGAAGGGAAATTCAACATTGTAAAAAGCTCACTCTTTTTTTTTCTTTTTTTTAAACAATATAACATTTATATGAAATAATAATATAACAACAATAAGTCAGTCAGTCTTGTTCATTAGGGTGATGGCTGCTGGCAGGAATGAATTTCTGTATCCGTCCTACATCTAACCTGATGCAGCCTCCCACTGAACACACTGGTGATTTTTTTTTTTACTGTGTTGTGGAGAGGATGGGAAGAATACTCCATCATCTTCATCAGCTTGTACAGCATTCTTTTCTGAACGATCAGCTCCAGCGGCTCCAGAGTTATCCCCAGCACAGAACCAGCTTTCTTGATCAGCTTGTTTAGTTTCTTCAGGTCTCTGGTTCTGATGCTGCTGTCCAAGCAGATGGCTGCAAAGCTGATTGCATTTTCTACAACAGACTTATAGAAAATCTGCAACATCTTGGTGCAGACGTTGAATGATCTCAGTCTGCTCTGACCTTTCTTGTATGTGTAGTCAGTGTTGCATATCCAGTCAAGTCTGTTTTCCAGCTGAACTCCAAGGTATTTGTAGTTCTCCACCCCCTCTATCTCCTCTTCCAGGATGTAGACAGGTATGTACTATGCTGCTTATTCTTGCTCCTCCTGAAGTCAACAATCATCTCTTTAGTCTTGCTGGTATTTAAGATGAGGTGATTGTTACCACACCATTTCACAAACTGATTGACCAGTTCCCTGTACTCGGCTTCTTGTCCATCACTGATACACCCCACAACTGCAGAGTCATCAGAGTATTTCTGCAGATGACAGGACTCAGAGTTGTACTGGAAGTCTGAGGTGTACAGTGTGAAGAGGAATGGTAAGACTACAGTTTCCTTGTGGTGCTCCAGTGCTGCAAACCACCATCTCAGACACACAACCTTTCAGTCTCACAAACTGTGGTCTGTTTGTTAGGTAGTCGTAAATCCAGGTGTTTGTGGAGGGATCCACATGGAAGTTATGGAGCTTCACACATAAGACAGCAGGCTGAATAGGGGGTTATCACGCTAACCGGAAGTTCCCGGTATTTGGACACTTCCTCTTCCGGGCCATGTTAACGTCACAGCCGTTCCTGCTCTGTTATACTGTTTAAATCGTATAAACTCCAAACATACTCAAGTTTTCATTCTAGACTGAAATGATACTAAGGAAGAAGTGGATCAAAGCGATCGATTCACCGCGGTGAAGGGCCAAACTTTATAATAAAACACACGTTTGTTTGTCGCCGGTGGGGCACGACACCGGCACTTCACAGCATGCTAGCATTAGCCAGCTAGCGTTTACTGACGTGCTTAACATTGTGTGTCTTAAAACACACAAACATCTAAAAAATCGGGTCTGTACCTCCCCGTTTCCAGTGGAACAACTGGGGACTGCCAAGAAAGGAGACGCTTTCAGATGCTTGTGTGTTTTCAGCCGCACAAAGTTAGGCACGTTATCGAGCTGGCTAATGCTAACCTGCTAACACGACTGCGCAGTCTGCCGGCCACAAACAAATGTGTGTCGTTTTATTATAAAGTTTGGTCCATCACCGCGGCGAATCGGTCGTTTTGATCCACTTCTTCCTTAGCATCACTTCAGTCTGGAATGAAAACTTGGCATTGGCGTTTATCCGATTTACAAAGTTTAACAGAGTAGTAGCTGGCGGACTACTTTTAGCAGGTTAGCATTAGCCAGCTTGATGACGTGCCTAACTTTGTGCGGCTGAAAACACACAAGCATCTGAAAGCGTCTCCTTTCTTTGCAGTCCCCAGTTGTTCCACTGGAAACTGGGGGTACAGACCCGATTTTCAGATGTTTGTGTGTTTTAAGACGCACAATGTTAAGCACGTCAGTAAACGCTAGCTGGCTAATGCTAGCATGCTGTGAAGTGCCGGTGTTGTGCCCCACCGGCGACAAACAAACGTGTGTTTTATTATAAAGTTTGGCCCTTCACCGCGGCGAATCAATCGCTTTGATCCACTTCTTCCTTAGTATCATTTCAGTCTAGAATGAAAACTTGAGTATGTTTGGAGTTTATACGATTTAAACAGTATAACAGAGCAGGAACGGCTGTCGTTAGCATGGCCCGGAAGAGGAAGTGCCAAAATCTGGGTACTTCCGGTAAGCATGATAATCCCCTATAGTATTAAAGGGACTTGAAAAATCAAAGAACATGACCCTCAAAGTGCTGCCTGACTAGTGCAGATGAGAGTGGGCTCTCTGAAGCAGGAAGACGATGGCATCTTCAACCCCAAGCCCATTACGATATTTGAGCTGTAATGGGTCCTGAAAGGTGTTGACTTGCTTATTAAGTTGAGCCACTAAGAGTCTTTCCAGGACTTTCATGATGTGAGATGTCAGGGCAACTGGTCTGTAGTCATTTGGTTCAGCTGGTTGAGGTTTTATAGGCACTGGAACAAGACGGGATTTTTTTTCCACAGCACAGGAACTCTGTTCTGTCTCAGGCTGGTGTTGAAAAGGTGCTGGAGAATCATACATACTTGTTCTGAGCAGGTTTTAAGGACTCGGGGACTGACACCATCTGGACCTGCAGCCTTGTTCAGGTTCAGTTTCTCTAGTTGTTTCTTGACCTGGTTGCAGGAGACAGTCAGGCTAGAGGTGGAGACAAAGGAGGTCTCAGGATGTCCTGATGTGGAAGGAGATGAGGCTGTGTTCAGGTCCATGACTGAGCTGCAGGGTGACAGAGTGGAGGTGGGACAGGAAAGCTGTGGGCTCATGGAGGGTGTGTGGTGTGTTGGGTTGGTGGCAGGGGAAACTGAACCTATTGAGGAATATGTTCAGTTCATTAGCTCTGTCCAGACCTCCATCAGTCTGATCCCCCTTTAACTGAAATCCGGTGATCTTCTTCATTCCTGACCACACATCCCACACGTTGTTCTGCTGGAGCTGGCTCTCCAACTTTTTCCTGCAGTCCTCCTTGCACTTCTTAGTCTGTGGCTAAGGCTTAGGCTTTGAAGTTAAATGTCTATCTAAAATCTAAATCTAAAAACTAGTTTGTATTATTATAATTGTAGCGGTTGCTGTGATTGGCCCGCTGGGGGCAGGGTATTTGCATGTTTCCCATCCTGCTTTGTGGCATGCTATGTTTTGTTCTGACTGCACCATGAGCCAAGTCTATTGTGATCCCTTCAGTTTCTCCCTGTTGTCGAGATTCAATGCACGCTCTCCATGGAAAGTAAATGTCTTTCCTAAGAACTCCCCAGACATGCTACTATACTTAAAAATACAAAGCATGTTCTTTATGAAAAGTAATTCTCTTACTTCAGAAATCTCTACACCCGTGACTATCCTAGAGCCCTATGAAATCCGTTTTATTTTTTCTAAAATTCCTTTTTATTAATTCCCATTTTCGGTGTTTTCACGTTTTTAATTTTTGAGAATTCCGTTTTTATCAATTTTACACAAATTTAACACCAATATAGTGTATAAAACAATTAAATTTAGCCAATTAATACCGTTATAATTACTAACTTGAATGCTTTCACGCTTTTAAACATATTTAAGGCAAAAGCAAAACAAAAACAAGTTTAAACAAAAAAAAAAAAAGAAAATGCCAATAGTAAATAGTACATAATTCAGAACAGTACTAATTTACAAATGGTAGTCCACACCATAGATCATAAGAAACATATGTCCAGGTTAAGAAGTTGAATTTACTATGAGATAAAACCCTATCTGTAGTTTTATTCTTGTCTGTTTTGGCCAGAACTACTACTTTGAAAACTCCTGAATAAGCCCTGGGCTTTGTCCGCTCAGTCTGCCATTCACTGATAAATTGGTCTTTCCTGCACTTCCTCTCTTTATTGCTTGTTTTTGGTAATCCAACATGTAGCTCTGTAATTGACTTGGCAGCTACAGTGCTGCAACAAAATTTATCAACAAATTGAGATGACTGGTGATTGACACTTTATGGATAAAGTAAATAATTCCTTCTCTGAATAATGAGAAGGTTGTACACCTGTTGAGGTATATCTATGAAAAGAACTCTTGTTTTGGGGGGGTTAAATCAAAGCCATTCAATGAACTTTCTTTTCCTCTTTTGATGTCTGTGAGGTGCCATGCTTGTTTGAACTTAAATGTGTCTCTAAAGTCAAAAGCAATTATCTTATGCGCATTCAAACTCAAACACACACTCACAGCCAGGCTCACCCCTGCACTAGCCCCTGACTCACCTTTTACTGGGGGGGCAGCAGACAGCAATAGCTCTTTGCTTCTGTCAGCTCTGGAAGAGGTGGGTTCTGAAACCTTTCTGTGTTAATAAACTTGCCCTTTTCCAGGTAATGACCTATCTCTCTGTCTCCATGAGTGCTTGGTGATCCCTTAACCTTTAATCAGCAAGAAGTCCTCCCACTCCTCCTCCTAGCATCTATCCATCTATCACTCCATCTCATGAACATCCTCCCTCACCCTCCTTGGCCTTTTGTCTGTCACATCTTTTATTATTTAATGTTTTCTGGCACCAAAGTCTTAAAATTGTTTCTGACCTAGTCGTGTGAAAATGATCTTGTGCTGAATTCAGTGGCTTCGAGCTACAAGTATCTACTGAGACATTGATGGATTGATTCAAGAAAGGTGTGGCAGAGTTTGACTGGTAGAAAATGTCATGCTTGATTGAAACAAAGCCTTCATCATCAGGTGCTAGCTTTGTGTGCAAGCTACCTCACAATGAACAGTTGAAATTTTGTGCAGATTTAATATGTGCAGTACATGACATACAGTAAAATCCCTCAGGTTTATTGAAAATAATTGTGGTAGGCATTGACTGCCAATCATGAGTTTGACAAAACGTTCTTAAAGCTGAGATTTATAAGTTCTATATCAGATTTAATGACTATTGGTGGTTTGCTTCATAAAATCAACACAGTAAATATGTCTTTGTCTCACAATGATGATATACTGTATCATGATGTTAAAATTATTCTTTCTGGTCAGTATGGAGCTCACAGCTAGCACATATATATGCCACATCTACCTATGTTCTTGCTACTAAAAGATGCTCTGCAGAAGACTGCATGACTTCTGTACACATTTAACACCCTTGATTTTTGTTATCAGGAGAGGGGGCGATTGCAGGATGACATAGACTGTCCTGACTTCATGCAAAAAATCACTTAGAGCTATCCAGCACAAATTTTTCCACAGTCCTTTCACTCGTCTGCTTCCTTACCCACTTTAATCTCATGCATAAATGGTTGGGGTTTAGAGTTAAAATTGCATGGTTAGGGTTAAAAATAATGTTAATGGTTGGGCTTAGATTTTAAAGATATATACTAAGGGGATGAAAAGTATACATTCTCCTGGGGGTTGCACTTTTTAGTCTTTATAAGTCACTATGAGGACTAAAAATAGAGTTTTTATTCCTCATGACGACTGCAGCCCCATACAAAACAACAGCTGACTAAAGCCCCTTTCAGACTTGCACTGGAAAGCTGTAATATTGCAGACTCTGTCCTTTATTACACCTGCATTCAGACATGCGATCCGCTCTTTTAACCGGGAGAAGTATCGGACATGTACTGGCTGGACCCCATGTCATAAGAGCGGAAATCTTGCGTCACGTTCAGGGCTGTACGCTTAGCTTTTTCACTAGGAGCACTAGTGCTCCCAAATGAAAAAATTTAGGAGCACAGAAAAAAATTTAGGAGCACTATGAATTTTCTTAAATAGCACATTTAAATAATAATAATAACCTTCGCCCAGGCAATAGGCCAAATGATGCATTACACCGAGAAACAAACAGTTTTAAATACAGAGAACGTCCCTGTTCTACAGTTTTTGTTGTCCAGTCACCTGGCACACTTGGCTGTGTCCATCCAGCGGTCCACAGCAGGATTTGGTCTGGGTGGGGTTGGTCTGGGTCAGGTGGGCTTTAGTATTGATGTTGATTTTGCATTATGCATTGTTGTTAAAAAGGGCACCAAACCGGTGTTACAGCAAAACCTGTGACCCATGAAAACCTATGACTGTAGGGGGCGATAACACCTGCTCCCTATCTTCTTCTGCAGATACTTAACTGTCAGCAGCAGGTAACCTCTTCATTTAATCTTTGTTAAACAGCTATATGGAGAGAAGTTGCCGTGTTGTGACCCCCCATATCTGTTCTCATGGCTGCAAAGGTTCTCATAAAAACCCAGAGACTCATTATTGGTTTCACTACATAGAAGAAAAGCTGAACGAGCCATGCTAACGATGGAAAAGATGTCTAATGGTTTAGATTACAGCTGTAACCAAACATCACCTTCAATCAGAAAATCTCCCAGATGTATTATTATTATGATGATGATGGTGATGATGATAATAATCATGATTATTTATTATCCTTATTATTTAAAGCCCACAAAGACGCTTGCAAAGCTAAGCTTTGACGTCACCAGTTTGGTTGGTGCAGCTCTGAAGAGGAAATCTCTGACTCCTGATCATGTGTGAACATTTTATAGAGAAAATGAGGAAAATGATCTGAAGACTTGGAGTCTGGTAAACTAGAGGCCCGCAGAGGAAAGCCTGAAGCTGCTCTGAGTGTTTTTAATATCACCAGCTGAGCTCCGTTTACCGGTATCGGTATCTGCGGTATCGGTCCTTACAAACATCGCTGCGTAATTCACCAACTCCGTTCCTCTTTAAGGCTCTGACCCCGGCTTTACACCTGGTCCGTGACGTGAGCGCAGCGGCTTTGCTGCGACTTCCTCGGTGCGGGTGCGTTGCACGGCCGCACAGTAAACGGTGTAAATGCTCAGCAAAGCCGCTGCGCTGCGCTCACGTCACGGACCAGGTGTAAAGCCAGGGTTATTAGAAACACCTCAATCGGCAACACTCATAAATCCCTTCGCTACAGTCTGATTATCGGAACAGCTCTGCAGCAGGTTTCTCTGACATGACCGTCAACTGTTTCTATCCGGGACTCCCCGTAATCAGCGGCAGGTCCCGTTATACCAAACTTGGCACTCTCCCTCACCATCCTGCAGCCTGGATGCGCTGAAGCCCCTCGCACAGGTGCAACCAACCCGCTCCGCTACAGATCAGCCCCGGCTTCCTCTCTAGTCACGCGGCCTACGGACTGGAAAGCATCTGCAACAGGATCTGGATCTGGACTGCCCTTTCAGCTTCACCTCTCATGAAATGAAATGAAATGAAATGAAAATGAAATGAAAAATGAAATGAAAAAATACTTTATTCATCCCCGAAGGGAAATTCAGTATTGTAAAAGCTCACTTTTTTTTTTTTTTTTTTTTTTTTTTAAATAAACAAAAAGTCAGTTAGTCTTGTTCTTTAGGGTGATGGTTGCTGGCAGGAATGAATTCCTGTATCTCTCCGTCCTACAGCGAACTTGACGCAGCCTCCCACTGAACACACTCTGTTGATTCTTCACCGTGTTGTGGAGAGGATGGGAAGTGTCCTCCATCATCTTCATCAGCTTGTGAAGCATTCTTTTTGAACGATTAGCTCCAGCGGCTCCAGAGTTATCCCCAGCACAGAACCAGCTTTCTTGATCAGCTTGTTTAGTTTCTTCAAGTCTCTGGTTCTGATGCTGCTGCCCCAGCAGATGGCTGCAAAGCTAATTGCACTTTCTACCACAGACTTATAGAAGATCTGCAACATCTTGTTGCAGACGTTAAATGATTTCAGCTTCCTTAAGAAGTAGAGTCTGCTCAGACCTTTCTTGTAGATGTAGTCACTGTTGCATTTCCAATCAAGTCTGTTGTCCAGCTGAACTCCAAGGTATTTGTAGTTCTCTACCACCTCCACCTCCTCTTCCAGGATGTAGACAGGACTATGCTGCTTATTCTTGCTCCTCCTGAAGTCAACAATCATCTCTTTAGTCTTGCTGGTATTTAAGATGAGCTGATTGTTACTGCACCATTTCACAAACTGATTGACAAGTTCCCTGTATTCGGCTTCTTGTCCATCACTAATACACCCCACAACAGCAGAGTCATCAGAATATTTCTGCAGATGACAGGACTCAGAGTTGTACTGGAAGTCTGAGGTGTACAGTGTAAAGAGGAATGGTGAGAGTACAGTCCCTTGTGGTGCTCCAGTGCTGCTGACCACCATCTCAGACACACAACCTTTCAGTCTCACAAACTGTGGTCTGTTTGTGAGGTAGTCGTAAATCCAGGTGGTTGTGGAGGGATCCACCTGGAAGTTATGGAGCTTCCCACATAGCAAAGCAGGCTGAATAGTATTAAATGCACTTGAAAAATCAAAGAACATGACCCTCAAAGTGCTGCCTGACTGGTCCAGATGAGAGTGGGCTCTCTGAAGCAAGAAGATGATGGCGTCTTCAACCCCAAGCCCATTACGATATGCGAACTGTAATGGGTCCTGAAAGGTGTTGACTTGCTTGTTGAGGTGAGCCAGTAAGAGTCTCTCCAGGACTTTCATGATGTGAGATGTCAGAGCAACTGGTCTGTAGTCATTTGGTTCAGCTGGTTGTGGTTTTTTAGGGACTGGAACAAGACAGGATGTTTTCCACAGCACAGGAACTCTGTTCTGTCTCAGGCTGGTGTTAAAAAGGTGCTGGAGAACCGGACATAGTTGTTCTGAGCAGGTCTTGAGAACTCTGGGACTGACACCATCTGGGCCTGCAGCCTTGTTCCGGTTCAGTTTTTCTAGTTGTTTCTTGACCTGGTCACAGGAGACAGTCAGGCTGGAGGTGGAGACAGAGGAGGTCTCAGGATGTCCTGATGTGGAGGGAGATGAGGCTGTGTTCAGGTCCATGACTGAGGTGCAGGGTGACAGAGTGGAGGTGGGACAGGAAAGCTGTGGGCTCATGGAGGGTGTGTGGAATGTTGGGTTGTCGGCAGGGGGGAACTGAACCTATTGAAGAACATGTTCAGTTCGTTAGCTCTGTCCAGACCTCCGTCAGTCTGGTCCCCCTTTAACTTGAAGCCAGTGATTTTCTTCATTCCCGACCATACATCCCTCACGTTGTTCTGCTGGAGCTGGCTCTCCAACTTCTTCCTATAGTCCTCCTTGCACTTCTTAGTCTGTGTTTTCAGTTGTTTTTGTGTGGTCTTCAGTAACTCCCTGTCTCCATCTCTGAAAGCTTTCTTTTTGATGTTCAGCAGCTTTTTCAGGTCACTGGTGATCCAGGGTTTGTTATTGGGGAAGCACCTCACTGTTCTTGTTGGAACGATGTTGTCCACGCAGAAGTTTATGTAATCTGTCACACACTCGGTCATGGTGTTGATGTCATCTCCATGAGGTTCACAGAGGACATTCCAGTCTGTGGCCTCAAAGCACCCTCTCAGAGCATCTTCAGCCTCAGTAGACCAGGTTTTAATCGTCCTCCTAATGACTGGTTGCTGCTGAACGATGGGCTTGTAGGTGGAGGTGAGAAGAACCAGATTATGATCAGATCTTCCTAGAGGAGGCAGGGCAGAGGAGCTGTATGCATTCTTTGTATTTGCATAAATTAAGTCCAACATCTTATTTTCTCTGGTGGAGCAGCTGACAAACTGCTGGAAAGTTGGCAACGTAGCAGAGAGGGAGACGTTGTTGAAGTCTCCAGAGATCGCCATGAATGAGTTTGGATGCTGTGTTTGTAGTTTAGCCACGACGGAGCTGATGACATCACAGGCTGTCTCTGGTGCGGTACCTGGTATTATATAAACCGCTACCAGAATAACACAGGCAAACTCTCTGGGTAAATAATATGGACGGAAACTCACAGCTAACAGTTCAATGTCTCTTGTGCAGATCTTCTCCTTGACAGTGATGTGTCCTGGATGGCACCAGCGCTGACTGACCAGCACTGCAATTCCGCCTCCCTTCCGCTTCCCGCTGAGCTGTATATTTCGGTCTGCACGGACCGTCTTGAAGCCGTGTACAGACGCATTACAGTCCGGGATGTGTTCATGCAGCCAAGTCTTGGTGAAACACATGATACTGCATTCTCTGTACTCTTTCTGAGACCTTGTTAGCACTTCGAGCTCGTCCATCTTGTTAGCTAGCGATCTCACGTTACCCATCACAACAGTTGGAAGAAACGGTTTAAATCTCCACCGTTTTTCTCTCTGCCTTACCCCTGCCCTGCATCCTCTTGTCTTTCTCCTTAACTCCACTGGGATTTGACGTGTTATTTCGCTGAAAATCTTGATTTGGGAGAGTTTAAACAGTTGATCACGGTGGTAAACAATTTTTCCGTTGCTATGGATACACATCATAACAAGCAGTGAAAAAAGCCAATATACGAGGAAAAATCTCCCGAATTGCACACCGTTCAAACCAGCATAAAAAATCCTCCAAGAAAAACCTAATCTGACGAATAATGTCGATAAAAAAGACAACTATATTAGAAAAAAACACAAGAGTTAAGGGAGAGCTTTCACAAATTGCAGCTACCTAGCAGCGCATTCCAGAATTTTTTTTTCATTATGTCCATCTTCTAAACTGTGTCACGGTTGTTAGTTGTTGTGTAGCTGGTGATATACCGATGGTTCAATGTGGAGCTGGAGCGCAACGCGGTGACTTCAAAGCTGGCGGCGTCCTGACCATAAAAACGTCGCTACGTTTTTCTCTTATTTGCTCATATTTTTCATGTATTTTTCTACTGGCAAATTAAAAAAAATTGTTTGGTTGGCAGTTTCATTTCCACTTTAAATCAATCCTGACTTATTTAGGAGCAAAGTGTAAATTAGAGGGATGAAATCTATACTCGCACGCGTGCTCCCATTTTTTTTCCGGTACTCGCACCAATATATTTTTAGGCGCATATGCGAGTAAAACGCTCGCACTGTACAGCCCTGACGTTGTTTTGGCTATATGCACAAGGAAATGTTCCGGACAGAGTTGAAGGGAGAGTGGGGCTGTGCTGACTTTCCCGCAACATTTCCTGATGTCTGAAAGCACCCGATAAGCGGATAAGTCTGCAACGAAGCGGCATGTTTGAAAAGACGCGTCCGTTGAAAGAGCGGATGGACTTTACCGCTCACGTTCCGCAAAGCTGGCGGAACGTGAGCAGGTTAGCTAATGCTAACCTGCTAACACGCCAGCTACTACTCTGTGAAACTTTGTTAATCGGATAAACGCCAATGCCAAGTTTTCATTCCAGACTGAAGTGATGCTAAGGAAGAAGTGGATCAAAACGACAGATTCGCCGCGGTGAAGGACCGAACTTTATAATAAAACGATACACGTTTGTTTGTGGCCGGTAGACTGCGCAGTCGTGTTAGCAGGTTAGCATTAGCCAGCTCGATAACGTGCTCAACTTTGTGCGGCTGAAAACACACAAGCATCTGAAAGCGTCTCCTTTCTTGGCAGTCCCCAGTTGTTCCACTGGAAACGGGGAGGTACAGACCCGATTTTCAGATGTTTGTGTTTTAAGACGCACAATGTTAAGCACGTCAGTAAATGCTACCTGGCTAATGCTAGCATGCTGTGAAGTGCCGGTGTCGTGCCCCACCGGCAACAAACAAACGTGTGTTTTATTATAAAGTTCGGCCCTTCGTGAATCGATCGCTTTGATCCACTTCTTCCTTAGTATCACTTCAGTCTAGAATGAAAACTTCAGTATATTTGGAGTTTATCCGATTTAAACAATATAACAGAGCAGGAACGGCTGTCGTTAACATGGCCCGGAAGAGGAAGTGCCCAAATACCGGGAACTTCCGGTAAGCGTGATAATCCCCTATTGTTGGCGTTTCAGGGAAATTGATAATAGCATAAGGAAGAACTGATTAAAAATGGATCCAGGAATTTATGAAGGACTCTTGTGTGATAGGGCCATATGGGGGAACTAAACTGCTGTGCCCTCTGAGTGCTTTTTAAGTTTGTTCTCTTCTCTGCTGAAATTATGCTGCACGTAGGGTTTTAGAATATTATAATATACATTTTTCTGATGACAAATCAAATTAGTTTATCATTAGTTATATCCTGAATCCTTACCAGTTTTTCTTTTTTTAAATATTAGACCAATTATATATATATTTTAAAGAAACAGGGAACTTGGTTTGCCACCTGCCAAGTAATTATTCCTCCCACCCATCTGTATCACATTTGACTTTTGTCATCATGCTTTGGTTCCTTTTCCTTTATTCCTTTGGGATTATACAGTGTTTGGCTTCATCTATATATTTGTAGTGTGATGACAAGATGTAATCATGTTTATTTGATGATAACAGAGCACAGTTAATGTATACTGAAACATTTTTGAATTCATGATGCAAGTTATATCATATTTTAATGTAACCACAAAATATATTTCAAGATATTTGCAGTCACATTTGGTGAGTCTGAAGAGTGTGCAGTTGCATGAATAAAAGATGTAAAGTACATTTATTCTAATTTCTTCTTAATATTTGCTCATAGAGATGGCTGATATTATTGGCCGATATCGGCATTAAAATGTGATATTGGAAAATATCTGTATCAGTCTTTACTTTTTTAATGACACAACAAAGACTCGTGGCCATGCATCACTAGGGGTGTAAGAAAATATTTATACACTGAAATTAAATGATATTTTTTGATGCAATATTGTATCGATATTAAAAAGCGCCGTATCGACATTTTTACTAACAAAATTTCACAAGATCTTGTTGTTCCATTTGTTCAGCTGGTAGAAAACTCACTCTGTTTCTGAAAGAACTTCATATCCCAGCATTCCTTTTAGAGTCATGTGACTACGTGTGCAGCTGCTGCTGCTATAGGCTGACTTCTTTTGAAGCTGCTTATAATATGTCTGGTTTTAAGTTGTTGATTAAGTGACCAAGTTGCCAAAAACATTATTATTAGCCACATGTTTGGTAGTTGCATAGATCAGTATCGGTTGATATTGGAAAATAACAGTTGGACAATATCAGTATATTGGATGTCAGTAAAAAAAAGCCAATATTGAACATCACCGTTTGCCACTGACTGTATATTGTTAAGCTGTGAGGTATCCACAAAAACACTTTCCTTTAAGTGGAAAGGAGTCCTCATGATTACATTTTTTTTCTGGTCCTGTTTCAAGTCAGTGTTGAAAAGGGTGTATAGCCTACCATTTATTGGAGTCCACACAATCTTTTACTTGGCTTTCTAGACGGTTATGCAAATACACTTCTCACAAAAAGTTAGGGATATTCAACTTTCGGTTTTTGGAGAACAGCATGATGTGCAATAGATATTTAACCATTGAACAGTGTACATGTGCATTGAAAAGTTTAGAGAAGGTCTAATTCAGTTCACCTGGAAAGGTTGTTGTGGATTTTAGGTTCATTCTGACATCTTACAAAAACCCAAATATCCCTAACTTTTTGTGAGTAGGGTATGACATGTCGTTGTGAAGAAACACTAACTTTATAAATGGGCTTCCCATTTGCAAACATTGGCAGTTGCTCGCGCAACCAGGGGGCAAAAAGCCTGTGTTTGTACTGCAGTCTACGGCCAAACACGCACTCATATCATTCATAAAAATGTAAAGTAACCTGACCAAACAAACAGAGGTCATTGTGTTTTAAATTATTATGTAAATCTGTATTTTGATGACGAATAAAAAAAACATTGACGCAGCATTGCCGTTTTGTGTTTTTATTACCATTATACTAACTTGGCAAGGGAGTCATCACCCGGAAACAGCATTTTTCTTGTTAAAACATGTTTATTATTAGTGTTGGACCTCATTTGAGATTTGCCTGAAAAACTTAAGTTAGAAAGCGGCTCAAACTTGCGTTTAGACTCTTTTTAAAACTAAAATCGGCCACAACAGTCTGCTGTCTACAGCAGGTTCTGCTCCGGTGTCTTCACCACCTCCATACAGGAGCAACTTTCACTAGTTTGGGATTAAACCAGGCAAAGACGAGATCATCACCATGTTTGGAAAGGAGGCGATTACACCTGTTAGGGACTCACCCTGCGTTGCTGTTGGTGGGTCTTGCTGCCTGTGTTACGTTATGCTTTACTGTGTATGAAATCCTGGTAGACAGTAGACAGACTCACTAACAAGCTAGCGGTATCAACTCAAACGCCATCTGATTTATGACCAGTACTTTGTATTAAATCTCTGGGATGCGAAGTTATGCGACGTGGATGCTTGTAAACAGCTCCACAATCAGGTTTTCTTCTTTTTATTTTCCGTGTCTTAGCAGAGGACTGCTGTCACACACAGTTACAGTGTTTACAGCTCATTGTTGAACTGATCAATGACAAGTTGCGGTGATGATACTGGTACTATTACGGTACCAGTCTCCCGACTACAACACAGGAATAATTTCTGCCACTGCGGTGGCTTAATCTGACATGGTGACCATGGTGAAAGACTAAATAAATCATGTAGTCAGAACCTGCAGAAGTTATCCAAGAGGGTTTTCTGAAGACAGCCACTCCCATTGTCCTATTTTCACCATTTTCAACTGTTTACATGCATGAACGTTTTGACTTTTGCAACCGAACAAACACCAGGACTCAAACATTATGTATTTCTTCGACACTTTCACATCATATCATGGCCTGATCTGCATTAAAAGTCAAGTTTTGCATGTAAACACACATCTTCTCATAGTTCAATAATGCTTTTCCTGTGTTTTCTTGCCCCCCTGGTTGCGTGCGCATCCTATCTGTGACGTTGCTCCAAAACCCATCTGTTAAGTTTTTGACATATTATTACTGATATTGTGGAAATTCTTCATAAAACAACTGGTGAGAAATGAATCCATATAATTCCAGTTGTCTTTTATGTCATTAATTATGCTGCAGCAGGAAAACCGGTTCAACAGAGTACAAGTCTACAGAAGTTTACAATACATTCTCCCTCCAAGAGCATTCTTGCTCTACTCAAAGTCCCAGCTTTCTCAGCCAGTTCCTGCAAGTGCTGAGTGTGTGGACAGTGTGTACATGAAAGCAGTTTGAAGTAGTCAAAACTAACACACCTAGAATAAGACTGCTGCTAGAGTCGGACTATAAACTCAAATTTACCTTCGCCTGGAGTCAAACTGGGTTCTGCAGAGTATTCATGAATGTACGATAAATGTACGAGTGCTATATTTATGATTAAAAATATGCAACTTTTTGAAAACATATGTCGTTTCACCATATTGATAATGTTAAACCCCAAACCATGTTTTTCTACTAATCCAACCTATTAGTATTGATTCTTTACCCTCAGCAAGTAATTTTAGTGTTTGAATCTAACTAGAAGACTGTGTTGCTTCACCCTAACAACCAACCCAACTAAGCTTGTTTCTGAGCTACATGAACATAAAGTCAAAATAAATGGATGAGAGTGAAAAAGCAAGTAAAAATCTGTTACTTTTATGGCTTTGTAATGATGCTGCCTCCCTTTGATGGAAATAAAGATTTGCATTATATTTCTGGGTACAAGCTACCTTTATTCTTGCTTAGATATT